>JAWNLU010001740.1:0-516305 GCA_035042165.1 Drosophila kuntzei
CTGACTGACACATCAACGTGTAGGCCAAACGGCTAAAGGTAAAGAGCTGAAATTTTCACACAACATAGCTGAGACAATTTCATCGTGCAATAAGACGGCGTTTTGTGAAATTCCACCTGGAAGTGTGTTTACCCGAGGTCAAAAGGTCATGGAATTGCTTTGTATGAAAAACTTTTTTGTTTGTTAAGATATCTTTACCAAACTTACAGATTATATGTTTGGGACTGTCTCTTACATCCTGACAAAATTTGGTCAAAGTCGGATTACTATATCATATAGCTGCCATATGAATAATCGGATGAAATTAACCTTTAGTATGGAAAACTTTTTTGTTTCTTCAGATATCTTAACCAAACTTACAGATTAGATGTTTGGGACTGTCTCTTACATTCTGACAAAATTTGGTCAAAGTCGGATTACTATATCATACAGCTGCTGAGTTTTTCATACCAAAGGTTAGTTTCATATGATATAGTAATCCGACTTCGACCAAATTTTGTCAGAATGTAAGAGACCGTCCCAAAGTAAGTTTGGTTAAGATATCTTAAGAAACAAAAAAGTTTTTTTTTCGATTTTCGACCGATCTTTCCTATGACAGCTATATGATATAGCTGACCGATTTCGACCAAATTGGCTCAGAATGTAAGAGACAGTCGCAAGCATGCAATCTGTGAGTTTGATTTGGATATCTTAAGAAACAAAAAAGTTTTTCATACTAAAACCTGATTTCGACCGATCTTTCCTATGACAACTATATGATATAGTTGACCGATTTCGACCAAATTTGGTCAGAGTGTAAGAGACAGTCGCAAACATACAATCTGTGAGTTGGATTCAGATATCTTAAGAAACAAAAAAGTTTTTCATACTAAAGGTTAATGTGACTTATATTATATAAAAAGATTGTAAGCTAATTGTTTGGGATGAGTGCACTATGGCTCATAAAGGTGGCTTTGAGGCACTGAACAGAACTTTACAAGACCTCCGGGATAATATTCTTTTAATGGGAGGCATCACAGTTCTTTTAGCTGGGGACTTTCGACAAACGCTTCCTGTATGCCCCGTGGAACAAGAGCCGATAAGATAAAATCGTGCCTAAAATCCTCAGTTTTGTGGCCAACTATAAAAAAATAGCGCTTACGAAAAATATGCGCGTACACTTAAATGGTGATACACGTGCTAATTTTTATGCGAAATCCTTACTTAGAATCGGAGATGGTAAATTTAAAACAGTTGATGACAAACTGACCATACCATCATGTTTTGCCACTGTTGTATTCTCTCTTCAAGACCTAATTTCAAAAATATATCCCGATATTTTGCATATTTCTGAGAAATCATTAGATTGGTTATCTGAGCGAGCCATATTAACTGCAAGAAACGATAGGGCCGTTTCAATAAATGATTTACTTTTAAAATCGTTTGATGAAAATGACATACAAGTCTATTGACTCAGTCATTAATATTGACGATGCTGTTCATTATCCAGTCGAGTTTCTCAACAAGCAAAATCCACCAGGATTTCCCTTGCATAGTCTTTCTCTAAAAGTCGGTGCACCAATAATGTTGATGCGAAACTTAAAGCCGCCAAAACTATGCAACGGAACAAGATTGCAAATAAAAGCTCTTCATAAATATATAATTGAAGCCATTGTTTTTACTGGTTGCGCCAAAGGCGAAACTGTACACATACCAAGAATACCTCTTATAACGAATAACCAGCCTTTTGAGTTTAAGAGACTACAATTTCCGGTAAAAGTCTGTTTCGCTATAACAATAAATAAGTCACAAGGGCAGACTTTAAAGCTGGCCGGACTAGACCTAAGAGATGATTGTTTCTCTCACGGTCAATTATATGTGGCCTGCTCAAGAGTTAGTTCTGCTAGCAACTTATTTGTCCGTAAATATCCGTAAATATTTTTGAAAAGCCATTAGATTGGATATCATAGCCAAAAGCAATAACACTGGACTCGGTCATTGATGTTAAGAATGCTGTCCATTATACTATCGAGTTTCTGAGCTATCAGAATTCACCAGGACATCCTTTGTATGGATGTTAGTGGATTATACCTATTGGGGATACCACGTTATAAAAATATGCGCCAAATCCTTTACCTCTGTGGTGGTGTGGAATGAGGAAATGTTCTTAAATATATATTTCTTTTTTTTTACTAAATTTTATTACTAAAACTAATTTTCATTTACGCGAGCGAATCGAGCCGGTGTTGGCGAGCGAAGCGAGCAGGGGCGGAGCCCCCTAGTATTATATAAATTAAGATATCTTAACCAAACTTACAGATTATATGTTTAGGACTGTCATTCATCACTCTGACCACATTTGGTAAAAGTCGGATTACTATATCATATAGCTGCCATAGGAACAATATAATGCAAATTATCGATTAGTATGAAAATTGTTTTTCTTTCTTAAGAAATCTCAACCAAACTCATACTAGAGGTTACTTTGACTAAACTTAATTAACATTATTAACTAAATTTCATTTCCGCGAGCGAAGCGAGCCGGGGGTTGGCGAGCGAAGCGAGCAGGGGCGGAGCCCCTAGTCTATATATATAAAATTCTTTGTCCTGACTGACTGACTGACTGACTGACTGACTGACTGACTGACTGACTGACTGACTGACTGACTGACTGACTGACTGACTGACTGACTGACTGACTGACACATCAACGTGTAGGCCAAACGGCTAAAGGTAAAGAGCTGAAATTTTCACACAACATAGCTGAGACAATTTCATCGTGCAATAAGACGGCGTTTTGTAAAATTCCACCTGGAAGTGTGTTTACCCGAGGTCAAAAGGTCATGGAATTGCTTTGTATGAAAAACTTTTTTGTTTGTTAAGATATCTTAACCAAACTTACAGATTAGATGTTTGGGACTGTCTCTTACATTCTGACCAAATTTGGTCAAAGTCGGATTACTATATCATATAGCTGTCATATCAATAATCGGATGAAATTAACCTTTAGTATGAAAAACTTTTTTGTTTGTTAAGATATCTTAACCAAACTCACAGATTAGATGTTTGGGACTGTCTCTTACATTCTGACCAAATTTGGTCAAAGTCGGATTACTATATCATATAGCTGCCATAGCAATAATCGGATGAAATTAACCTTTAGTATGAAAAACTTTTTTGTTTGTCAAGATATCTTAACCAAACTTACAGATTAGATGTTCGGGACTGTCTATTACATTCTGACCAAATTTGGTCAAAGTCGGATTACTATATCATATAGCTGCCATAGCAATAATCGGATGAAATTAACCTTTAGTATGAAAAACTTTTTTGTTTCTTAAGATATCTTAACCAAACTTACAGATTTGATGTTTGGGACTGTCTCTTACATTCTGACCAAATTTGGTCAAAATCGGATTACTATATCATACAGCTGCTGAGTTTTTCATACCAAAGGTTAGTTTCATATGATATAGTAATCCGACTTCGACCAAATTTTGTCAGAATGTAAGAGACCGTCCCAAAGTAAGTTTGGTTAAGATTTCTTAAGAAACAAAAAAGTTTTTCATACTAAAACCTGATTTTCGACCGATCTTCCAGCTATATGACAGCTATATGATATAGTTGAACGATTTCGACCAAATTTGGTCAGAATGTAAGAGACAGTCGCAAACATACAATCTGTGTGTTTGATTTGGATATCTTAAGAAACAAAAAAGTTTTTCATACTCAAGGTTAATGTGCATTATATTATATAAATTAAGATATCTTAACCTAACTTACAGATTATATGTTTGGGACTGTCATTCATCAGGCTGACCAAATTTGGTAAAAGTCGGATTACTATAACATAAAGCTGCTATAGGAACAATATAATGCAAATTATCGATTAGTATGAAAATTGTTTTTCTTTCTTAAGAAATCTCAACCAAACTCATACTAAAGGTTACTTCGACTAAACTCAATTAACATTATTAACTAAATTTTATATCAGTCATTCATCATTCTGACCAAATTTGGTAAAAGTCGGATTACTCTAACATATAGCTGCCATAAGAACAATATAATGCAAATTATCGATTAGTATGAAAATTGTTTTTCTTTCTTAAGAAATCTCAACCAAACTCATACTAAAGGTTACTTTGACTAAACTTAATTAACATTATTAACTAAATTTCATTTCCGCGAGCGAAGCGAGCTGGGGTTGGCGAGCGAAGCGAGCAGGGGCGGAGCCCCTAGTATGTATATAAAATTCTTTGTCCTGACTGACTAACTGACTGACAGACTAGCTAGCACATCACCGTGTACGCCAAACGGCTAAAGGTAAAAAGCTGAAATTTTCACACAACATAGCTGAGACAATTTCATCGTGCTATAAGACGGCGTTTTGCGAAATTCCAACTGCAACTGTCTTAATATGAGGTCAGAGGTCATGGAATTGCTTTGTATGAAAACTTTTTTTTGTTTCTTAAGATATCTTAACCAAACCAGATTATATGTTTAGGACTGTCTCTTACATTCTGACCAAATTTAGTCAAAGTCGGATGACTATATCATATAGCTGCCATAGGAACAATCGGATGCAAATTAACCTTTAGTGTGAAAAACTTTTTTGTCTCTTAAGATATCTCAACCAAACTCATACTAGAGGTTAACATAATTAATTTTAATTTCCGCGAGCGAAGCGAGCAGGGGCGGAGCCCCTTAGTATTGTATATTTTACTAATTATCTACAAATTTATTTCACATTCACTTTAAAACAGTAAACATATTATGATAAAACAGATAGTTGAACATAAATTCTTAAAAGTTTAAAATTTAATTATAAAATAATATTAAAAGCTTCAAAAATTCAGGAAAATTTAGCTTACAATTGATAAAATTACATTTTTTTTACAGTACCAAGTTAAAACCATAGAACCGAGCCTTCACCATAATTTTGTTGCTTGATTGAAACTGTGGATATTCCTTAATCACATTAAAAAACCTCTATACGAGGTAAAAGTCTAATGACGAAAGCGTATTCTAGCCCCAAAATTTCTGATATCCAATTTTGTGACGAAATTTATTACATTTAATCAGGGATTAAAACCGAAACGAATATTTTTCAGTTTCGGTTTCGGCTATGCTCGAATTAAGGTTTTCGGCTATCGGTTATGCAAAATCTTGGAGTATCGATTTCGTAACGCTTATCGGATTTTTGTAATAATAACTTTGAACTGCCATAACTTTGTCAAAAATCAATCAATTTCCATGCGCAATGTAAATTTGAGCATGATTTGTCTAGTGCGACTGTCACTAGAACTTCCCCTGTGATTGAACCTGAAGATTCTTACCATCCTAATCTCGAACTTTCACTTTTTATTTTTAATACTAACCATATACCATCTTCTTCTTCAGTCAATTTCCGCAGTTGCTTTCGCAAGGGAAATTTCACTTTGCTTAATCAACTGATTCTTTCAACAGATTGGTCTATTCTGTATGACACGAATGATATTAACATAGCTGCCTCTTTTTTCTACGACACGTTAAATTCACTTTTTGATGTCTGTATCCCTAACAGTGTCGTTAAGTCCGTTTCATTTAAATCTCCTTGGTTTACACCAAGATTATCTAATTTAAAAAACATTAAATCTAAATTTTTTAAAAGTTTAAGTTGAGCGGATCCAATTTGGACTTCTTAAATTATTCTAAGGCTAAAGCTAGTTTTACTCTTCTTAATTCTCAGTGCTATGAAAATTATCTTATTCGTTGCAAGAATCAATTTAGTCGGGACCCTAAACTATTCTATTCCTTCGTTAACTCTAAACGTAGATCTTTCCTCCTTACCTAAATCTTTTTTCTTCTCTAATACTAATATAGTTAACGATGACTCAATTGCTTCTGATCTTTTTGCAGATTTTTTCCAATCTACATATTCCTCTTTGCCGCCCACTAATATCTACTCCCCACATATAATTCCATCATCCAATTCTATTCTTTTACCTAATATAACTGATAACAGTATTTGTTCTTCTATTAAAACACTTAAATCTTCTTACTCTCGAGGACCTGATAACATTCCTAGCTGTGTGTTGAAAGAGTGCTGTTCTTCTCTTACAAAACCCTTACAAACACTTTTTAATCTATCTTTAAAATCAACTATTTTTCCGGCTATATGGAAAGAATCTTACATTGTCCCACTGCATAAAAAGGGGTGCAAGTCGGATATATCTAATTACAGGGGAATTGCAAAATTATCAGCAATTCCTTAGCTTTTAGAAAAGCTTATTACATCTACTTTGCAGCATCACTGCAAATCGATTATCTGCCCTTCTCAACATGGTTTCGTTAAGAATCGGTCAACTTCGACCAATTTACTAGAGTTTACTTCTTTAGTAAATGAGGCTATTCTCAATAAAATGCAGACTGATGTTATTTACACTGACTGTAGTAAAGCATTTGACTCTGTTAATCATAACCTCCTTCTCCTTAAGCTTGACCGAATAGGTTTCTCCCCTTCATTCCTTTTATGGATCTCTTCCTACCTTACGGGTAGGACCCAAAGAGTGCAACTTAGATCAGCCATCTCGAAGTCCGTCCTTGTCACTTCTGGAGTACCTCAAGGTAGTCATTTAGGCCCCTTATTTTTCAATCTTTTTATTATTTTATGATCTACCCTTGGCTTTATCCCATTGTAACATACTTATGTATGCCGATGATGTGAAATTTATTTTATCTTATAAGAAGTCTGATAACTATAAGCTCTTGCAAGATGACTTAAACTCAATGCATCGCTGGTGCATAGCTAATCACTTGAACTTAAATTTTTCTAAATGCCTGTTTATGACTTTTAACAGGAGTACTCCTTATTTAGCAACTTATTCGATCGATGATGTACCTTTGCAACGTATATCGACAGTCGAAGACCTTGGCGTTCTTTTTGATAATAAATTAAGTTTCTCTCTTCATATCTCTAGTATAGTAAATAAATCTAAGGCCACTCTTGCTTTTATAAAGCGTTGGTCTAAAGAATTTAATGATCCTTATGTCACAAAACTTTTATACACTTCCCTGGTTCGCCCAATTCTTGAATATTGTTCATGTGTCTGGGATTCCCAACACAAACTTTATCAGGACCTAATTGAGTCTGTGCAGAAGCAATTTCTACTATTTGCACTTCGGGGCTTAGATTGGAATCCCAATCTCCATTTACCACCATACTCTAGTAGACTTCTGCTTCTCAATCTTCCTTCCCTTACCCACCGTAGGACAGTCCTTGGAGTTACTTTTCTCCATAAGTTGATTATAGGTGATATTAACTCCCCTTTGCTATTATAACGTCTTAGCTTCAATGTACCCTTGAGAGCGACTAGGAACTTCTACCCTTTATTTTTGTCTACATGTACTACAGACTACGCTTTGCACAATCGCTTTCGGGTTTTATGCGTTAATTATAATAAACTTTATCATTTAATTTCAAGTAATCTCTCTCTCCCCCTTATTAAAGCCTCTATATTTAATTACCTAAGGTAAATCTCTGATCTCATTGGGTTGTGATAAGGACTTTAGCTGTGCTAAAACCTTACCCTTCAGATCAGAGATCTACCTTGTTTTGGCTTTTGATCTATTTTTTATTTTCATATTGATCTGTATGGGTTTTTCTGGGTTTTCCCCATTCCTTGCAACAAATGTTGGATCAATTATTAATTTTATATTCCCCAGACTTAATCATTTTTTCGTTTTAGCTTTTAATTTATATTTATTATTAATTTTTAATTTAATTTTTATTTACACTTAATTTTTCATTTTGCCGACTGCTTTTAGTCGTGAATAAATAAATAAAATAAATAAATAAAATAAATTTTAACTCCAAATTCGATCTGTATTTAAATTTTTTTTGCATTTTGAAAATTCTAAATTATTCGAAAATTTACATACTTTGTTGTTTTCGAAAAATTCGTATTTTAAAAATTTTCAAAATTAACTAATTTAAATGCAGCACGAATTAAGAGGTAAAATCATGCTCAAATTTACATTGCGCGTGGAAATTGATTGACTTTTGACAAAGTTATGGCAGTTCGAAGCTATCAAAAGTACTCAGTACCTGCGACGGCCAGAACCGAAATTAACCCTTATAAATGAATCGGTTACTAAACGGTTATTTCGGTTTAAAGAGTTTCGGTTTATGGGTTTCGGTACAGCGGAAAAAAATATTTTCGGTTACGGTTACATATTTCAATCGGTTTTTAACGGTTAAAGGTTACGGTTTCGGTTAAGGTTTTAATCCCTGCACTTAATATAATATATGAATTAATCTAAAATAATAAAAATTAAAAAAAAAACTGTTTGACATTCGGCACTGCGCTTTAAAGTTATTTTTAGGTAAAAGAATCGTGAACTTTTTTGCGCAATGTGCCGAATGCCAAACAGTTTTTTTTTTAATTTTTATATTAGAAACAAATTTATCGTGTTTTAGCTATTTCCCCACTAAACTAGTTATTTCCCGCTAAAGTCGTAGAACAAAAGATTCTAGATTCCTGATAAGAAATAATTCCTCATCATCAAATCTAAGCTTTTTTTAGCGCTTTGATACAAGCAAACATATAAACTGAATTTTGACAAGGCCTTTTGCTATTTTGAGCCAAAAGTCGGATGTGAATGATCGAGGTACCATTCGACGCGTATTTTTACTAAGAATTATGAAATTTAACCACAAAACTCCAACGGCCCCACAAGCTGCAATACAAGTTTGTGTCTCTAGCTGTTACACTTGTTTGTCATAAAACAACCAACACTTGAAATACCCTTTAGTTAACCCCCAGATAAATGACTTGACATTAACTTTCTTGGCTTGACGTCAGCTTTCTTTTACTTGAACAGCATACTTTATGGTGTCCGCAAGCAAAAGCGCAGTCTACACTGATAAAAAAAAGATGTTGGTCTCAGAACTAAGAATTTCGGTCTAAATAATGCGTCGAGAACATAAAATTCTTAAATTTAGAAAACACATCTTGATTTTAAGAACATTTTTAATAAGAATAAGTTCTTAATTTAAGACCAAACAATCTTAAATTCTCAAGCCAAAAGTAAAATAATAAGGCAGGTGTTTTAAACTTTAGACTTATTTTTTTTGATTTATGTTTTTTTTTTTATAAATATTCCGATTATATGTTTTTTCCTTGGCTAGAGCGGGTTTCGATCCTTCGACTTGTTACCAATCTGAAGCTGCGACTCTAACCAGAGCACCACGGTGCCATTATTGTCTTCAATATTTATAATTTCTTATCAATTTAAGATTTTTAATTCTTATATTAAGAATTGCGAATTTTTAGATTAATAATCTTAGTTTTATTAATTTGGTCTTAAAATGGTCTTATTTCAAGAACAAAATAATTAAGATGAATGTTCTTGATTTTAGAAGTTGGTCTTTTTTTCAGTGTACAGCAATTTGCATACAAATATAATACTATAAATTGTTGTTGACCCGTTGTCTGCTTGTTGGAACTCAGAGTGAAAATGGTTAAAGGTTTTGTGGGCCTTTAGATTTTCTTCATTTTTCGCTTATCATAGCTCAATTTACATAAATCAGTGCCACACCTGCCACGCCCACGACGCGCTGGTCTTGAAAATGCCGCATCTTCCCTCAAAAAGCTAATGAGCAACGTCCTAGAGCCGACTTCAATGTATTCACTTCTCACTCCGTTTGCCAACTCCCAAAAAAAATCAAGTAAATATATAAAAGCAAATGTTCAGTGGCCAAGCAATAAATGGGCACGCGTTTAATCATCAATTGCAATTCAGGAAAACACGAATGCAAAACTAACCGAAAGACAAACAAACCGCCAGAAGGGGTTTTCTGAAGGAGGAGGAATGCGAGGCGGGTCGTGAGGGTAGCCGGAGGGGTGCACATACTAGACAATGCTCAAAGTGTTGAGCCATAAAAAATGCCATGAAAATACACTAGACCCACAACAGCTACAATGATGAGTACAACAACTAAAGAACCAGAGCCACACAAGCACAGTGGATCAAATTCTATCGAATAGCATTATAATTAAAAGAAGTAATCAGCTGCAAGCTGTTAAAAAAAGATGTGAAAAAATAAGAAATAAGTCACATAAATAAAATACGAAGCAACAACAAAACATAAAGAAAAAATGCAGGCGAATGAAGAACAAGAACAAAAGGTTCTGTATTCAACTTTCGACTCATCGTACTATCACAGCTATATGATATTCCAAAAAAGAGCTTCTTTACAATGTAAAAGTCTAGTGACAAAAGGCTTTCCATGCCCTAAAATTTCTGATATTCAATTTTGTGACAAACGATATTAAATTAATATATAAATTCTTCCAACAACAAAAATGTTTGGCTTTTGACAAATATCCCCTAATTCATAATCGTCTGCAAGACGATTTGAATGTTATTCAACTATGCTGATTGGCAAATCAGCTGCATCTCAATTGTTCAAAGTGTATGTACATGACATTTAGTTGCTCTAGGCCCTTTTTTGGTTTATATACGATTGACAACACCCCGTTGCAACGTATATCATCTGTGAAAGATCTTGGAGTTTTATTCGATTGCAAACTGAACTTTAATTTGCACATCTCCACCATTGTTAATGAAGCCAAGGGAGTACTTGGATGCATCAAACGTTGGTCGAAAGAATTTGATGATCCTTTCATTACTAAACTTCTTTATGTCTCATTAGTTCTTTCTATCCTGAAATACTGTTCATGCATTTGGTGCCCGCAGTATTGTATAAACCAGGATCGAATTGAATCAGTTCAAAAGCCATTTTTGCTTTTTGCCTTACATGGTTTAAATTGGGATCCTGATCTTCGTTTTAGCTTCTTCTTATCAATCTTCCGTCGTTGGTCCACCGAAGAATAACCCTTGGTGTTCTTTTTCTTCATAAATTGTTTAGCGGCGAGATTGATTCTAGTTCCTTTTTAAGACGTCTCAATTTTTTGGTCCCCCGTAGAACTGCTAGGAATTACCTGCACTTATCCCTGCACAGAGAAACAAGACCAAATTTTAAAATCAAGAACATTTGTCTTAAATATTTTGTTCTTAAAATAAGACCATTTGAAGACAAAATTACTTACACTAAGAATATTAATCTTAAAGTTCGCAGTTCTTAATATGTATAAGAATTAAATATCTTAAATTGTTCAGAAATTGTTTGATGTGAAGAGAATAATTTCACTGTGGCGCTCTAGTTAGAGTCGCCGCTTCAGTTTTGATAACAACAAGCGAGGGATCGAAACCCGCTCTAGCCAAGGAAAAAACATTTAATCGGAATATTTATAAAAAAAAGTAAATCCAAAAAAATTATATATACATAAAAAAAAGTAAAGTTTAAGGTTTTGAAATGTGAAAGAATGGTCTCGAAGCATTTTTTAGACCAAAATTCTTAGATCTGAGACCAAAATCTTGGTTTTATAACATTTTTTTTTTCAGTGTGTCTACTTGCATGACTGACTACGCTTTGCACAGTTACTTTCGGATTTTGGGCACAAATTATAATAGCCTCTACCACGTTATTTCTACAGAACTATCTCTCCCTTCCATAAAATCCTCTATTTTCCTAAACCTTTTGAGAAATCCCTAATCATACTAACAATGATACTTACGGTATATATACTCGTAATACAACTAACACTTGTACTACTTTTACCAATACTAATAAAATACTAATACTTACACGTATTGATCTGATTGGGTTTTTCTGGGTTTTCTCCAATCCTTGCAACAAATGTTGGATCAATTAATACGTTTTTGATTATCCCCAGCATAAACTTAAATTTGTTTACTATATTTTCAGTTATTAACTAAAATTTTTTATAAAATAACTTAGTTTTTTAATTTTACGTTTTAGTTTTATAATTACTTTTTCTGTCGACTGCTTTTAGTCGACGTTAAATAAATAAAAATAAACCTGATAAGTCAATTATGACACGTTTAAATATCTAAGCTTCTACTTTCAAAAAAAAAAATTAAAATTTGTGGATATTAGACGAAGCTATGGACGTATTAGTGAGTATTCTAGTAAGCCTCAAAAATCTATTTATTATCCAAATCTCGAATTTTCTTTGCATCGCGAATTTGTCTTCATCGCCAGCTGCGAGATTGCGCACTGCACGACACAGCAATTGCGTAGCTCATTTATCCTGTTTATTTTAATATCTCTCTCTAACTTTTTAACGGGGAAATCTTTTACTTTAACTGCCGATTAGTCGCCCACTGTGCGCTCTGATGGGGTCGTATGAATGACAACAAATACCAATGAAATTGAGCACCCGATTGCCGCTTTATCCAAAAAGCAACCCTTGCCCCAGCGCAACAGACACTACTGCCACTCTTCCTGGTTGGATGGGGAAGGGGAAGGGTGAAGGGAATGCAGGGACTTGGTGTCAAGCTGGAAAATCGGTATATAAACAACAGAGGAAGCAACAACAAGAACAACAACAACCACAGGCGACGTTGGCTGTAAAAGTTAAGGAAAATATTTACAAATTAATTAACGTAATGAAAATAAACTAGTGCACAGATACACGTCGATAATGATGATGATGATGATGATGATGATGATGATGATGGTGATGATGATGATGATGATGATGATGATGATGATGATGATGATGATGATGATGATGATGATGATGATGATGATGATGATGATGATGATGATGATGATGATGATGATGATGATGATGATGATGATGATGATGATGATGATGATGATGATGATGATGATGATGATGATGATGATGATGATGATGATAAAATACTATTGTTGATTTTAGCAGGGACCGTAAATAATGATTTTTTTTAAATAAAAGAATCACACAATTATAACATAATAGACTTAGAATAAAATGGTTTACACTGTCGTTTCGTTGTGAATAAGTTTAATTGAACGGGCCATCAAAATGAACGAGTACACTTATTCAGTACTTCATGAATTATATCGTGTATTTTGTTCAGAAAAGTTGACAAACTAATAGTAAGTTAGTTTGCACCACAATATGTTATATACTTTTTAGTTTTAAGACATGAAGTTCCTTTAAATTGATCTCATGCATTCCATATTAATATTTTATTTTTTTATTGCAAATGTCATTGAAGTGCCATATTGTTAGCCGAGCCTTTGTTATTATTTTGAAAAAAAATTGATAAAAAAAAAAAAAAAAATTCTAAAACTTAACTATACTTATACTATAAATTTAATGGTAAGAAAGTCGACTAATCATTTCAGTGAACGAATAAATATCTGAATATAACGACCTATTCATCGTTCATTGTTCATTAATAGCTGGCCTACTAAATAGAAAGACCTATTCATATCGTTCATCGTTCATGAACAACTGAATAGAAAGCTCTGTTTATTGCTCATCGTTCATGAAAATTAGCAGCTGAACTAAATGACTGACTTAGTTCACAACTCAAAAATGAACGACTGAACTTATTCAGCAAATTGAACGAGAAATCTCACCTCTAGTTTACACCAAAATTAATTTTTTATTTACACTATATGCATTTCCGCTATGATTTTTATTTTAGTAATTTTATAACACCTAGACCATAATAAAACTCAACAGTAGTTTAAAATGTTGCAAAATTTTTGTGGTCCCTTTACAAGGATATACAATAATATTGGTAAAAATTTTAACACAAAAGCGGTGGTTGATTTTTATTTTAAGCGAAAAAATAAAACTTGTAAATAATCTTTATTTTTGAGTTTTATTTTTGTTTATCAAAAATAATGATTATTGTCAAAGTTATCTTAAATTTCTAAAAAAATAATGATTACACTGTGCAAGTCGAAAAAAAGACATAACCAAACTCAACGATTTCCCCCTATTTCGGGTCCTAGGAATCGAACTACATCATTACTTTTTTGAGTTAAAACGATGGTTTCACACAAAATTTTTTTACGTTTAAGGTAGTTGAGTATTCACCCCTTTAATAAAAAAGAATAATTTTTGTGTTACCTGTAACTAAAGCTACTTTTCATCACACGAATTACATTTTCTCTCTCTCTCTCTCTTTAGTGGAACTCATTCGATTCTATATATGTACAAGCATTTGCCAAACCCGATAAGATAAATGCAGCAACTGTCCATTCAACTTTTACATTTTACCACAGATGGACAGAGTAAGAGGAGGTGGCATTGAAGGGTATGTGAGGAATTGTCTAGTGACCTTGGCCCACAAACATGTCTGGTTGTATACAGTTCCAATTAAGGAAAACATGACACCGAACACCAAATACCAAAAAGGTACACATTTGGCAATAAGTTCTTGAACAGTACGCAGTGCAATTTTCGTGTCTTAAAGAGGTTTTACAAATGTTTCAAAAGAGATTCAATTTATGGTACAATTTGTTTCCTAACAATCATTCCATAAACAACTTAAGATAACCGAAATATGCACATATAAAGTTACGATATGAATACTAAAAGCAGTTTAACATTAAAGTGAAGCATTAATACGAGCATCAGTTCACAGGCAGTCCAGTAGGAGTCAAATATGTTAAAGAATAGTTAGCATAAAGGTAAGCCATATTGGTAAATTTTGGCACAGTTAAGTGGCTCAAAAAGTACTTAAGTCAAGCTGACACAAATTTATATCAATTATACGAGAGGATTTGTATACGAAAAGAAGAGAAGAAAATGCAAATGAGTTGACAATTTGATGAGAGAATTTCATGTGAGTGTTGGGCGACATTTGACGCTCGTATTTGTCCAATGACGTCATGAATTTTCTATTCGAAAATCGGATTAGGCTCAAAATGTCGCATTTTCTTGACTTCTTTGACAAGTCGCAAACATTTGAAATGTTCCCATAATGCCTTTTCTGTTGAATAAATGAATGTTGTCAAGTGTTCCGAATGTAGAAGCATTTAATTTCATCCAAGGTCTCCCTCAGTCAATTGAAATTCATGTGCTGTGCACTTTAATTTGCATTTCACAGTGCGATGGTATCAATTGAAAGCCAACCATATAATTTACTCTTGGCACAGATAAGAGCGCATAATCTCAATTAAATCAATTGCGTTGTCACAAACTGACACTTATATAGAGACATAGACATATTCGAATACATAGATAAATATTTAGATACAATTTGACAGATTCTAATATATTCATAAGCTCCATAAAACTTCAAATTGAAACATCGTAGTCAGCTGATAATTTTCTAACGAATTCCGAATTTTGATTGTGAACATAGCTAGAGATTACCAATCGACCAGTGGCAACTGTATGGCACTTTTAATTTATATACATAAACAAACATAAATTTAAAATTGATTCACATTCCAAAGAGCTTATTATCATTGACGAAAAATATGTTATCCTTTGGTCAAAGTTAATTCTTAGCAACTTTTCAGAATAACCCATAGATTTGTTTTACTTTATTTTTCATTTGTTTTTTATTTTTTTTCTATGTAGGAACCTGTTCCTTATATGCTCATTTATTTCTTCTACTTACTCGTACTTATGGGTAAAAAAAATAATTTTTTTTCATATTTATGTAATATTAGTTTGTTATGATTATTTTTTTCTTTGTTATGATTATTCCATAAAAATATTTATCTTTTTTATGTGTGCTAGTTGTTCTAAAACGTAAGTAGTTTTATTAATTTAAGTATAAGGTTTCAAAATAAGGTTTAATTATATTTAATGATATTAGCGAGTGACTATCGTCTATGGAAACTAACCAGACTAAAAACACTATCGATAGTCTAGTAGCTAACAACAGATATAATTAGAGAGCTCCGTTTAATCAATTAGATAGTAAAGATTTATCAATTATTCTCTTAATTTTAGGAATACCGCAACTAAATTATTCGGCAAGGGTAAACAGACTGAGCTGTATTTTGTGCTCTCGTCAGAAAATGCTATTCATGGACGGGTTTTTCTTTACTCTTTTTTCCATGATTTACTTGGGAATTGTGGCCTTTGACGATTTAACAGCTCCCCAGTTGGCAATAAACGAAATTTCAATGCAACAAAAGTAGCCCCGAATCGCCAGACGAGTGGCCTACACTTTGAATTAGACTTAGAGATACAATATGATAAGCCTTTGAAGGAGCAGTAGCCAAAGATTATTTGCTTAGGACGAACAGACAGACTGAGGCAGACTAAGAGAGTCAGCCATTGCTTGGCTGGCTGTTTGTTTGCTCTGTGCCCATCTCAGACCGTGGAGCGTCATTTGAGAACGATGAATGTTGGCAGCGCGCGTCCTGGCACTCAAAGGGAATTTTCTATAAGCTCATAGCTATGACATGGCTATGGAATGGGATGCCTATGAGTATGAGTAGTGAGGATTGAATAGTGTGGATACTGCGGATGGTTGTCATAGTCTAACTGGAACACTTCTTTGTTCTACATCAGCCTCGAAATCGATACGTTTGCCTGCTTCTATGTGTGGGTTGAGCTGACGAAGAGGGCATTAAAAATTACAATAACTACCATAAAACTCAACAAAAAAATAAAAGAAAAGGCAATCGAGTAGCGAGAACAAACAGCGCAGTGCCAAATAAAACACTATCCAATTCCGAAGGGCTCTTATCTACAACTTATTTATGTAGATAATAATCTCTAGAGAACTGCAAGCACACATAGCCGTCTATTTTATCCTTTGAGTCAGCTATCCAGCAGATACTCGTACTCCTGTTGAATTGACGTTTAAGATTTTGATTTGGTAGGTTGAATACCATAACAGTCATTTAAGCAATGTATTCTGGGCAACTATCTGCTTAAGAATCTATAAAATAGCTCATGTTTTGATAAAGCGAACAATAAGATGACCATTTATTCAACTAATCCACAATCAATAGCTCTTTTATTTAATCAGGCAGTGGTGCGCATTAGTGTAGCTTAAACCTTGTAAAGAAAATCAAAATGAAAAGAAATCGAAGGAGAAGAAAAAATAGGAACTAATAAAACTGTGATAGTTTTTTCAAAAAAAGAAGAAAAAAGACGACCAAACTCAACGCTTTCCCCCTATTTCGGGTCCTAGGAATCGAACTGCATCATTACTTTTTTGAGTTAAAACGATGGTTTCATACAAAATTTTTTTGTAAGTTTAAGGAAATTGTTTGGTCTCTAACTTAAATGGTATGGTTTTCTTTGGTAAACTTGCTTCAGCAAAATTACTTGGAAGCTTTAAAGCTAAAAGTATTATGAACAAGCCAAGCTTCTAAAATGGGGCTTTGAGGCCCATTTGAGCAAGTTGAAGGAATCAGTTTATTCAAGAAAGGACTGATAACTGAATTTTTGAAATACTTGCTCGTAGAATAGAGAATCTTGGTATTCGCTATGATTTAAAATATCATATTAGCTACAAGATAAGTTATCTATATAAAAGGCATTCATATTGCATTCTGCTCCTTCATAAGCATTGTGCTCATTTGCTTTAAAGAGCTGTTGTTGCTGTTGATAGAACTTCACATGTGGCCTGTGACAACATTCATTTGATGTTCGTGCAATCAACAAGTGTTTTCATTGCAATTAGCGATGCTTCATAGTATCGTTCTCGTTCTCTATCTCTAATTCTCCATCTTTTTATCTTTATCTCTCACTTTTTCTCTGACTGCATGACGTCCCAGTTTAGAGGCCTTGCGCCTGGATGTTACAACGCCCACGATGAGACTTGATATGCTCAACAGCTGTCAGTAAATATTGCCGACTGACTTAGTGACTACCTGACTAGCTGACTCACCGACTGATTAAATGACTGTGACTGTCTTGTTGCATTGCATAAATATTTTTCTGGCGTGTTTTTGAGAATTCGCTGTAGGCGGAAATTGTCAGTGCACAATATCCGTTGATTTGTGCGCATGAAAATGAAATCCATTGACATGAATGACATCCAAGGATGGGAAGGAGGCAGGTCAGTTAGATTGCCAACGGAGACTAGAAAATTATGCAGCCTAACAGCGTCAGCACGTCATCAGCCAAAGTTTTGCCTCATTGTCGTCATCATTGAACTTGAAACTTGGTGGTAAAGCAACGTCCGGAAATAGACTGCAATGGTTTTTGGAGTCAGACCGAGGACGGGACCAGAATCGAAATCGAAATCGGAAACGGGGCCCATCCCAACGGCATTCGTATCGCATGACCAATTAACTGGCCAGGAAATGCAAAAAACTTGGCGCACAGCTCAAGTATTTGACGATCTGACCCCAAGTAAATCAACCCTTTTTGGGAATAGCCAAACCAAACATTATTTCCCCCAGCGCCCCTGGCCACGAGTTTCTTTTATTACTATTTACTTTCAATTCCCTAAACAGCGTCGCAATATTTGCCATTTCAACATACACACACAAGGGGTAAAAACCTTTTGCGGTTTCATGCCATTAACATAAAGAGCGAAAGAAAACTATGCTGGGTTCATGTCGACGTCTGTATGTGTAAGAGAGAGAAGGCATAGCAAATAATGGCCAAAATAAAATAAATAAATAAATAAATATAAATATTAAAATGCCTAAATTGAAACGAGGACGCGACAAGTTAAAGCCACGACTGGCAGTCAAATGCTTGTTGCTATTTTGTTATTTTTCCATCCCTTTTTTTGGGGTTGGCAACACAATTCGGGGCCTTGGGGAACCGACACACAAGGCAGGTAGGCACACAGTTAAGGTAGATAAGCAGAAAGCGAAGACGACAATGAAGCCTGTCAATATGTGCGACACATCAACAGTCAGTCGGACTGCCATTCTGTCAGTCAGTCAGTCAACTTGTCACTTTTTCTTAAGGGAATGTCAATTATAATGCCCTTAATAAATAGTTGAGCATAACAAATGTTTCATAGGCTTCACACTATTTAATACACGTACTAAGAATTTTATTACATGTACAAGTGGAAACTTTTTTCGAGAGAGTGTTTTATAATTCCGGATATATACAATCCTTGAAAATTGAAAGAATAATGAAATAGTTCAATGAATTTAAGCACTTCTTCAGAGGATTATTTTCAAGTACCCTAATTAAAACGTTTTCTTTAAATATATAAAGTAATAAATATAATACTTCATATTTCAACATATTTCACCTTAAACAAAATTTATTTTATAAACCTGTGTACATTTGCTTAAAATCACATATATCATTTGATTCAAATACTTCAAATCTGGTAAATTATTTATTGTCCATACCATCTGTATAAGACAGGGCATTGTAAGTGCGTCATTAAATTCTAATTTGTCTACTACTGTATTCCCTTCATTTTCATTTCTTCTTTGTGCTTGTCTTTTAAGGCTACACTTTTGCTTTCAAAGCCCTTTCAAAGCAAAACAGTCGGCGAAGCGGGAAGGACTGAGCTGAGAAAAAGGCAGAAACACGTCGCGCAGACAAAACTCATAATGTATATTAACAAAATGTTCGATTGCACTTTGGCTTGAGCTTGGGCATTTCTTTTGCTTCGTGTCGCTACTTTTGGGCCGTGTATGTGTCTACATCCCCTCAAAATAGAAGGTCTCGATCCCCTCACCCGCCCATCGGCACCTGCCGACCTTGCATAACATACGGCTATCAATGTGCCCGGATCTTTGTCCCAATATCTGGGATGGTTTCTCAAAAAAGGTCGTCATCGGGCGAATCTCATTAAAATTTGAAGCATCCCATTGTACAAGCATATTCAGCTATCATATCATATTTCAAAGCAAGGCAAAGGTTCTTTTTGCCAAAATCCTAGACTACTATAAATTACATTCAAAAAATGTACCCCAATTAAAGCCAGCAAAAAGTATCAGTTGTATCAAATACCGATTACCATACTGCATGAGATCTAAGAGGCATTAATTCTCAGGATAATGATGGTATATCCATATAGTTTAAGGTTATATCAGAGTTACTCTCTAAAGGCAGTATCTTTATCAAATGACTTAAGGGAAGGAGGCATAAAACAAACCTTTCCAATAAAATCACAAAGTGTTGAGATTACATTTTAAAATTTCAGTTTGAGTTTGTTGAGTTCAACTAAGAAGGTATAGGTACTTTGCACTAGTACTTTATCTACCTGAATTACATGTTCTGAATATTTCGAAAGAAAATAATACTATTACTGACTGTAAAAGCTATATCCTTTTTCATTTTTCAATGCACAAATCATTCTACATTTTACAAAATATAGAAAAATCGTTCTTCAATATGAACCAAAATCAATAAGAATGTATTTAGTTGTATGCAGGGATTAAAACCGAAACGAATATCGGTTTCAGTTACGATTTCGGTTATGCTCGAATTAAGGTTTTCGGTTATCGGTTATGCAAAATCTTGGAGTATCGGTTTCGTAACGGTTATCGGTTTTTTGTAAGTTTCGGTTTAAAAATACTGGTATGGTTTTGGTTCACAAAAAAAATAAAAATTAAGATTTTCGGTTGACCAAAATAAGATGCGTCATTCATTGTTTTACATGGAAAAAGACTTAATGCTCTTTTTAGCCTGGAAAATAATGTTACTTTGTTACTGGAATGGTCCAATGTAATGTCGATTTTATTATAATTTGATCACATATAAATTTGGTTAATTTGGTTTGAAAATATCGATTATTTTGATTTTACTGATTTTTAATAACTTTGAACTGCCATAACTTTGTCAAAAGTCAATCAATTGTCATGCTTTATTTTACCTCTGGATTCGTTCTGCATTTACATTTTGTTAATTTTGAAAATTCGTATTTTTGTATTTTTCGAAAAATTCGAAATTTTCAAAATGAACAAAATTTAAATGTAGAACGAATTTAGAGGTCAAATCATGCTCAAATTTACATTGCGCATGGAAATTGATTGACTTTTGACAAAGTTATGGCAGTTCAAATTTATCAAAATTGCTCAGTAGCTGCGACGACCAGAACCGAAATTAACCCTTATAAATTAATCGGTTACTAGACGGCTATTTCGGTTTAAAGAGTTTCTGTTAATGGGTTTCGGTACAGCGAAAAAAATTTTTTACGGGTACGGTTTCAGTTACGGTTACAAATTTCAATCGGTTTTTATCGGTTAAAGGTTACGGTTTCGGTTAAGGTTTTAATCCCTGGTTGCATGTATAATAAAGGATTGCTTAATGAATTCGTTTATGGGTTTATTGCTAATGATTGTATCCCGAATCGGGACACAATGTGACGGTATTCCCGGCTGACAAAATCGAAATCATTTAACTATAGCATACAACAACAATTTAACATTTAACATACAATTGAATTTCAAATGGACTAACGACCTATAAAACGAAAAGGCTGGTGGTTGTGTGAGTGTGGCTGTCAGTGTGGTTGTTTGGTTGGTTGGTAGTGTGTGTGTGTGTTTCTGCCCCAATGGCTACAATCAAACTGTTGATTTCATCCCAAAGAGCACTAAAAAAATTATATAAAAATAAAACGACAACGACTGACAACGTAGTTGCCATAGGACTTCAGTTCAGTTCAGGACTCCAGTTCTGCCTCTGCCTCTGGTGTTGAAACCGTTGCCCTCCAAAAACAAACCAAATAGTTTCAGCTGATGACAAGGAAGTTCGAAACTTTCAGCTGATTCTACGTTTTGTTAGTTGAGCTGATTTTCAAGGCTGCAAGCCACCAAAACTTGGGTATATCCGGTATATATACCCCCAGAACCCAAGGCTTGGGTTCGAACCTGGGTTCAATTTAATCCAACAAAATATTTTTATTGATTTAATTTTAATTCGAATTTTTAAGCAAATAAAATTTTTTATTTAAAAAAATTCAAATGTGGACGATACTCTAAAGTTATCTGATGGTTTTAATATATCAAAATCCGAATAGAACCGAAACGGTTCTGCGAGGTTCGGTTCAGATCCGGTTTGCAGCCGTCCTGATGATGATGTTCCAGAACGAGAGTTTCTAATTTTAACGGAGCTCGCAAATAACGGTCAACACATTTTTCCAAAGCGATCGGCTCCCTGAAAAACAGAAAGAAAAAGCATATACGATCTCTCACCGAGACGAACACTTTTTCTCTTCGTTTGTGTTCTTGAAAACACAACAGATTGTGTCTTCTCGCTCTCTGTTCTCACAGTATCCTTAAGAGATCGGTTTTTTACGGACACTTTGAAAGTGTCGACCGTTTTTTGCGAGCTCTGGCAAAAATGTCATAAATTATATAATCAATTTTTTATTTACTTGATTTAACCATTTATCTTTGATCTGTGATCTGATCTTAGATGAGTTTTTTTCGCTTGTAACCATGATTAGCAAATAAAATTAATTGTAGTTAATACACCCAAAGATATTCCCAAGCATCCTTCACTTATTTCATACGTTTTTTTCTCTTACATAATTAACATTATGTATACGTAAAGGTCATATGTTCTGCTTGGACAGAAAAAAGGGAAGGAGTTGTGCGGCAATCGGTATGCCAGTGTGTGGCAAGTGTGCCAAACATGCAACAGCTGCAACGTGAAGTAATCTAATTAAAAGTTTGTTTGTTGGAACTTGTTCTTAATGATGTCACACCTGCAAATTTGGCACCAAAGCGAATTGTACTGACACTGCTTTGGATATCCCAACTCAACGTTTTCCATGATCTACATTTTACATAATCTGCACATGTGTACATACACACACACACACACACACACACACAATAGCTGTGCTCTATTCGCTTTAATTACAATTTATGGATGCTTCAAGTTACCGGCACACAAAACAAAATGGCGTCCGACCCAAAAGGTAACAACGCTTTCCAAATAAGGCCAAAATTACAAAAAATGTAAGAAAAATTAAAAACAGTCAGGGAAAAGCAAGTTGAAATAAGAAAAGCAATGTAATTACATAAAAGCAACAGCAGTCATCTCGAGAAGGGCAACGCTCGATGCAAAATACAACGAGCAGCAGCAACAACAGCTACAAGAGCAGCAATCAGGAAAAGCGGCTTTAGGAGAACATTGAGTGAGTTCACATAGTGAGCTTACTTTTTTAGAGTGGGGATTTGAGTTTTTTTTGAGTTTCTTCATTGAGTTAAACTTGAAAAATATAACGCCTGCGTATTAGAACACTCTCTCAACTTTACATAATGACAACAACCGGGGTTAAAAACTAGTTGAAACTGGAATGAAGAAAGTCAACGAAAATGTGAAGTCAAGTACCTCCATTCTTTACTGTTTTTAAAGTATAATTTGCTTAATGGCACGAATACTTAATTATTAAAACATGCTAGTTTTATATAATTAAAATAATTTTATTTTTATTTTACCCAACTGCACTATTTCGCTTGTCGTTTCGCATGTTTAGGTGTGTACACAATTTATTCTAATGCACAACGCTGCACAATGCACTTCATTGTTTTAGCGCCACCTTTTATCAAAAACTTAAATTTTAAAATTTAGGGATAAATGGTTGCTTCTATGCAACAAAAGATACATATGTTCAAAAGAAAGCTTTCGATTCTTTTTAAATAGGTATAAAGTGTTAAATATAGAAATTTAATATTAATATTATTTAATTAAAGAGAGTCAGACGCCATATTGGAATAGCTATTCTGCATTGTGTACCACTGTGCCGCTGACGTTGACTCTGACTAAGGTAAAGGCATTGACATTGTCGGCAATTGTGTCAATTCAATGTACACACATACAAACACACACTCGCATACAAGACACACACACGCAAAAACAGACACACATATGTAGTGCTACACGTGCTTAACTGCTGGTGATGTTTCTGTCGCCTAGTGAGAGCTCTGGACATCTTATATAAGCCTCCAAAGCGCCCAGCCAAAATGTTTAAGGCATTACGCATACGACATGGTAAATACCAAAAAAGGCTATGAGGATGGGAAGAACGATATGGAACCAGCAGCGAAAACAGCCCGATTGATGGATCTGACGTCACTGGTAGATTTATTTGATGTTGTTTGGCAGCAACATAAACTGCAGAGGAGGCAACTCAACTCAACTAGCACATACATAAAATATAAAAATAAAGAAGAAAAAAATAAAGCATATGCACGGCCAAATTTTTAATTACCTAAACAAACAAACAAATAAAACGAAAAAGAAGCGACGACTTAAAAACTCTTTGGCAATTAATAAAGTTTTTTTGTAGTGCTTAGCTCTTTGTTCTCATTTTTATTTTTGTAAATATTTAGAACAGCGATGGGTAAGCCTTGCTCTGTGTGCTCAGTCCGTTGGGTTTTCGAAAGCGTCGACAACCAGACGCACAAGCACTGGAACGAACAGGTGCCGAACTCGAGCGAGCTTAAAGCAACAAAATACATAGAGTAAAGGCGCCTGCTCGACGAACCGCCGAAATTTTACAATAACAAAGCACACGCAGTGCTCAAAGTGCCAATCTCGAGCCTCTTTACAATAACAAAATACGTGTCTCTGATCCGTTAGTTTTGAGCAGACCCTCATAAAAACAAACAACAACCACACAGAAAAGGCTCGAGCCGTAGACTCGTAAATGTGTTTATTTTGCTTTAATTTATGACTTCAGAACTTGTGTTTGTTGTAGATGTTGTTGTAGTGCTCTCGATTGAAAATTTCGTGCCCACCGCTGATTTAGAAACATCAACAACAGCAAAAACTAAATCAACTGGGCAGCCCTTCACTGTTGTTCTTGTTGTTTGTGTTGTTGTTTGCTTTCAAAACTTTTAGATTTGTGCTGCTTACACATGTCTGTACTTGTGTGTATGTAAATATGTAGCTCCCAATAAAGGCTTTTCCTTGCTTAATCCCTTATGGCAGGCGTTTAACAAACGGACCACGAACCGTGCACTGAGCACCAAACACCGAGCTACCGAACCAAAAATGCAATTACAAATTAAAAAAAAAAATAAAAATTTTTAAAACTAGCAACAATTACAAAGTTAAATTACCCTTATGTACAACTACTTCAACTGCTTCTTTAATTGATTAACTATAGAAAAAGCATTGAAAGTAAATATGTAAACCGTTTGTTTCAGTTCAAATTGCGTTCTCCTGGATCTCGATTTTATACGGCGATACATACATTTTGTTCCCAATAAATGTAACAATTTTATTTTGACAACTTAGTAAATTAACTAAAGAATTTTGTTCTATTGTAAACTACTAGTCCATTGATAAAAAATTAATTTGAAAAACACCCCCGGATCTGATAAATTGATGGAGCAATTCTCAATGAGTAATTTAATTAAAATCAATTTAATATATGTAACTTAAAACCAAATGTTTTAATTCTTTGTATTAATTTATTCAACATTGTGTATTCAACAATTATTGAAAAAAAAATGAAAACTGCAAATACGTTTCATTTTATTTCATTAAATGAATTATATTTCTAATTTAATTAAAATATATGGCATTCCCGTACACTTTGACTACTTTTACAACTTGTAATATATTTAAAACCCAACATTTATATTTTAAATTTGTTGCTTTAAAATTCATAAAGTAAGTAAAAGTTTTAAGTTTTAAGTTTAAGTACTTATTCACCTCTCGACTTCGACGAGGCCTGCAAAAGGGTATAATAAAAGTAAGCAAATAAGTTAAACTAAATATAGGATAGAAGAAAAAATGTTGGCCTTTGCTTTCTTTTTATACTGTTGAACTGGCCAAAGGTTTCTTTTTCGGCTTTTGCTTTGATGATTTTTGAGCCGAGGCTCTGGACTAATCTCAGGCCACAAAACTTAGCTCAGTGAGTGCCACAAGGTTGTTGAATTCAAGTGGGTTTACCTGGTTTTTTTCAATCCCTTATTATTATTTATTTAACCCGTAACATAATTACATTGAATGGTAACATAGAAGAAAAACAATAATAAACAATCTGAGAGAAATAAATTCAAGAGTCGAAAGTAGAAAGTGGGAATATGGAAGCTTCACCTGCATTAGGGACTGAAAAATAAGGTTAAACATAAAACAAAATGGCAAATAGTCAACGAGGCGACTACATCCATTTCGATTATTGGCTTTTGCAATGTTGCCAGCGATCTGATCTGGTTCCATTTCTCTAACGAGCTTGACAAGTTACAATATGTTCCACAGTGTCAACGTCAGTCGACAACAAATGGAGTTGCTGCCGTTGCCATTTGACAGCTTATTGGCCAAGTTAAAACGTGCTTTTACGTACACGTAGATTTTCTGCTAAGGTTTAATCAAAAAAAATGCAATTCAAAGTTTTTACAGTGGAAATGTCAGTTGGTTCTCTTATTTTTCTCTGGTGTTAGTTCATTTTGTTACCTTTTTCTACTAAATTCGCATAGTTGCGATTGGTTTCGTATCAGTGCATATCTACATATTTATAATAATAATTAAAGTATATAAATAATTTGATTTACTGTTGTAAAATGTTGTAAAGAAAGAAACCTGAGTTATGTTGGCGACAATAAATATCTGAGGGATTTTTGTATGCTCTGAGAGATAAATCAAAAATAAAGTCATGTTCATCGGCAAGCTAAATGGGCTGCCATAAATATATGATACAAAAGTGGCTATCGACACACCTGTAGACCCACACAAGAAGCCACGTTAAGCCAAAGAACATAAATCATAACCAAATAAAATAGATTATGGCCAGCAAACAGAAAAGTTTACAGAACATCTCGCACATCTCGACGGATGTTAAACTGAATGTCCCAAATCGAAGCGCATTAATTAAGTCATAACAATAAGCGAAATTCACTTTGTCAAAGAAAAATATTATTCATAATTTCTCTGTGTTGGCCATTTCGTCTTACGTTTTTCGAATTTCGAAATATTGGAATTAAAAATTTGTGCACAAATTTTCTGCATGATAATACTTATGGGTGAAAAAAATAGAAAAATTAAATTGCAAAATGATTTTTGCCTTGCAAATGGAAAAACACATAAATTTGTTCCTTGTTAACTAAATAAATTTATTTACATTTTGAAGAGCTCACACATGAATTTGCAAATGAACAACAACGAGAGGAACAAACAACAGAGAGAACAATCTGTTTCTTAGTCAGAGCGCAGCAAATAAAATATCGCTCATACGCCGTGTTGCCTTCAGCATCAGGAACGCACGCCAAACAATTAAGCATTGAACATTTTCTGTCAGTGGCACTACACTTTAAACACTTGAAGTACGGGTACTAAAGCCATATATAGTATATAAATAAATATGATATTTTTATATAGATGGGGAAATATGTCGCTCGTATAATTGCGGGCGATTTATTGTGAATCATAAAGAAGACATCATAGAATATATCGCGCTATAAATATTTCGACAAATGCTTTCAACAATTTTTATATTGTTTTCATCAAATTTTATTTTTAAAGCAAACACACATGTGCCAATGTGTGCTGTGTGTGTGTGATGTGTGTGATGTGTGTGATGTGTGTGTGTGTGTGTGATGTGTGTTTTGTATTGAAATATTTGCTTCGACGCTTCTACAATTGCCAAAACACGAGTAAAGTGCAGTCTGCACGACTAGGAGATGCCCTATGCAAAATAATGAGATATCCGCACTCAAAATGCATACATGCATATATGGAATATAATGTACATTCATATATGTACACCCACACATACACACAAATATGTGTTCACCTCATAGTTTCTTTAATAACTTTGCATTTCTGTATTATGGTATATGATTTCAAGTCATTCTTTAGATTTGGAATAAAGAGAAGGTATGTTTGTCACATATAAATATACAAAATATTCAAAATTAAAAAATCTACTTAATATAGTTCTGTTAAGGAGAAATTTATGTTCGAAAATTATTTGCCTCAGCCTTTATCGTCTCAAAAATCTAGAAATTCATTCAGATAAATCACTTTAACCGCTTGAAGCCTCCTTTTATATGTGACCTTAACATTACATACAAATGACAATCTTATTCTATGACAGGGTATCTCTTCACGGAAAGAACAATAATAGACCGCAAAAAAGCTCTAAATTATTTAATGCCACGCCACAATGACAAAACTTCGACTGCTCCACAAAATTAATGGGCATGCGAATGAAAACGCGCCCCCTTGCCCTATCTGTTCCCTCGCGAACAAGCGGACGGGGGCGTGTGAACAATTACCAAATCAATTAGATTGTTTGCCCACATACATACATATACACCAGCACGAGGACAACTACGAGTATATTAATTATTTACGAGCAATGCAATAAAAAAGTACTCGTATGAATTCGAGTATTTATCAGAGTGTTGGCATAAGACACGATAAAGTGAATGTTTATATAAATCATTTGTTATGGCTGTCTTAATAGAGAACTTGATTGAAAAATATCGAGGAATAAATTGGCAATTTATTATTGAAAATATTTCAATAACATATTAATAATAAAGTTCTAATTTTAGTTGAATTCTTTAATTTTTAAGGTGTACAAAACGAGTTTTCCATACGAAATTTTTCTCTAAACTGTATTTATCCCCTGCATGTTTAATATTAAAGTTATACATTTTAATTGTTTATTGTGCAGTGCCACAACTATTAATTTATAAGATAGTGCTAACATTGTATACATTTGTCATAAAATTCATAAAACATAATATAAATAAAATTTAACAATTTTTTATATGTTTTTGTTTAATTTAACATTAGTTTAAAATTATTCACTCTACCTAGGGTAAATTTATTTATATTCCATATTCATCAACTGGCAAACGCATAACCGCTTGACAGTGTTAAAGTATATGTTAAAATTAAACATGACCATGAAAAAACGAAACTTTGCGATCTTAACTAAATGTAACAATATTTGTGTAGTGAAAACTCTCAACTGTCGATTGCACTGTACACACTCACAGGGGGAAACTGAATGCATAAACTTGTGTTTATATTTGCGTTTGCTTTTGTGCACTTGACAGTTAGCGCAGCGAGAACAACAAACAAAGAAGCCCAAAAATAAATAAATACAAAAAATAACAACTAAAGAGTTGAGCAACAACATCAAAAATGTAAAACACGTCGACACGGGTCGCGGCCATTTTATGGAAATTCAATTGGAAATGAAATTGGAAATGCAATTGCAATTGAGCTGCTTCAATGCGCATAAATTATATAAATTATGCAATTCATAATCTTCATGCATATTTAATTGCTTAAATTTGTGGACTAATATGCTTCATTACATCAAACGGACAACTGCAATGCAACCCTGGAATCTCTCACTTATTTCCTATCGCCTCTCGTCAGTGCTCTTCTCTTGTCCTGTTCGTTCGTTGAGCGCGCAAAGTGAATTTTCTAATTGCAATAAAATCCTTTTTACTAATAGCAAAATTGTGTTTGGCCCGCCAGCGCCTCTCATTCCGCCTGAGCCCCCTTGTAGCAATTTATGCGCTTCATCCAACATGTTTTTTCATATTTAACCGCAGCACGACGTCCATGGGGCGTGGTCAGATTGTCTAATTAGAAACGCAAGAACCCAAGCTGCAATCAACACCAAATGGCACAATCCGACACCAATTGATCATTCAAAGCAAGGCAAAATCTAAAAATTTATTCATAATGTTGATCAATCGAGAATAACATACAATTGAGGGCTTAAGTATGAGTTCAGCTTATTTAGGATTTAAGACAAAGACTTATACTGCTGTTAATGGTATTGAAACTATTATAAACCTAAATTATTTAAATCTCTAGAGATTTAAGTATTTTAGCTTTTGAAATCAATCTATCGAAATGTCGGTGCTCCATTTATGTCAAAATTTTATTTCTCGGACATATTTTTTGAGTTCAACTTAAAAATGCTCGAAAATAATAAAATTATTAAATATTTTATTTTAATCCATTTGAAAATGTATTTATTTTCATTTCAATTTTAACATTTAAAGGTACACCGACAATTGCTATTGGATTTTGTAAAACATGCCTGAATATATTTTTTTCCAAACAATTTATAATTTTGTATATATATTAAATTTGAAGGTATACTTGTAATTTAATCATTTTTTATGAACTATTTTTAAATCCGCTATAATTTTTTTCTAATTTTTAAAATACAATCACTTGCTGCAATCACTAGTTATGGATAAGTGCCAATAAAATATGGTATATCATAATGAACAATTCTATTATTCGGATCTGTTTCCTGAATTAATGGAGTTTTTAATGATAATTGTTTATGGAACCAATTCAAAGAAAACTTAGAGATTTATTTCAAATTTATTTAAAAATTTTCGGAGATCCAAAAACCGGCTGCCATATATTTATTTTAAATTTAAACCACATTTTTAATTATTTGTACTTTATGCATTTTTATACAAATTAAAATGAATTTCATTTAATAATATTAATAGTATTTATCAAATCTTAACTATTGATATTATTCATATTATTTTCTCTTTTTTCCATTTATGAACCAAGATATATTTCGATCGATTTTGCGTATGCAATTTTTTTATCGAAAGTTGAGCTACTAACACTTTTAATTGTTTACTATTAAACAATTTAAAAAATTGGAGAACCAATCCTTTCATTCGTATTACATTTAAAATTAATTCAAAAATTTTTGTTTTATACAATTGGGACCGGAACATCCATGTTAATTGCAAAGTATTCTCATTAACAGCCAAAAAAAAAAAATTCACAATTGGTGTAGCGCTCAGAAACTCGTGGTAGGGTAATATTTAGTCCAGATTTGTATACTGATGATAATCGAAATAAAATTATCTATTTATATTATTTTTAAGATTAGATATATTCCAAAAAAAACTTCTTAACGAAGTAAAAGTCTAGTGACGAAACCCTCTTCAAAATTTCTGATATATAATTTTGTGACGAACAATATTAAATTAAATTAATATATAAATTATTAAAAAAAAAATGTTTGGCATTCGGCACTGCGCATAAAAGTTATTTTTAGATATAAATAATTGTTACCTTTTTGCGCATTGTGCCGAATGCCAAACTTTTTTTTTCAATTCTAAGTAAAATGTATAAATTCAGTAAATAGGTAATAACGTAATTTAATAATTTTACGTTTTACAACATATTGAAATTTAATAAAAATCGTTGGCGCCGTTTTCGAATAAATCGCCAAAGTGTAAACCAAAAAACCTTTTTTCACCTGTGGCATTTTACCTGAGCACTTTGCTAGAAAATATTCAAGGCACGTCTAAAAGCCCCCAAAAATACCTTTCCATCGATAAATAGAACATATCTGTAGCTTCTGTGGTTTGGATACTATGAGGCTTTTAATTTTTCGCGGGTTTTTCCGTTTTCCCGCTAACCTAGCGTGTTTTTCAAAAAGTCGTAAAACAAACATTTTTAGTTTTCCGATAAGGAATATTTCCTCATCAAAAGATTTAAGCTTTTTCAACGCTTTGATGCAAACAAACCAACGCACAACATTCTTGACTTTTTTTTTCATTTTGGAAAGTTCACTGAAAATTTCAATTGATTATCTTTGGAACCAGTTGTCGGATTTGGACGATTAAGGTATCATTCGAAGCGTATTTTTGATAAGAATAATAAAAACAAAACTAAACAGACTGCCGTCCGCAGTGATATATTATTTCATAAAAAAAATTATTTATATTGGAACAATACACATATTAATGTATGTACATACATATGTATAAAACGAATGTAACTCTATGCTTATCTCTGTCTGGAAGTTTTTGTTAATCTTTGCACGTGTAAAAATCAATACACAGTTTATTAAAAGTAAAAAGTATTATCAGTTTTTAAAGCTCATAAATAGTTTGACATCGCAAAAGTTTAGCCATGGCTGACTTTCAAGGCAAACAGACATCAGAAGCAGAAGCAAAAGTAGTTTACGGGTTGGCTGACATAGGGGAAATCTTGTGTGTCTTCTGCTCTGGTCGTGCCCAATATTTGTACAGCTAACTAAGCAGCTTTAGGAGCAACAGCAACAGCATCCCAGACTAGGATGGCCCACGTGCATCATCTGTCGTGTGTCGCGTATAAACTCATTTCGTTACACTTTCGAAACTCAAACAACAAGAAGCCATCGTCAAACATTGAGGACTTCGCATTTGTCCCGTTTAGGGAAAAAATAAAAAAAGAAAAACAAATTGAATGCTCGAGCAGATAGCTACGTACAGTATTGATTACTTAAATGCAACCACAACATGTGATATGTATAATCCGTTAAGTAAGTGAAACCACTTGTCGCTGCTTACAATTGTGCAACTTAAGTGACGACTTAAAACTAAGCCAGTTATTGAATACAAGTATACACCGAAAACATGCCAATTATAAGAACATCTACTTAAGTGTTTTTGAAAAAAATTACAAACTTAAATAGTGTTTGCCTTTCTTTATCAATATTTATCTTCCAAAAAAACTTCTTTACAAAGTAAAAGTCTAGTGACGAAAGAGTTTTCCTGCCCCAAAATTTCTGATATCCAATTTTGTGACGAACGATATTAAATTTAATATATAAATTAAAAATAAAATAAATAAATTAGTTTAAAAATAAAAAAAAATGGCATTCGGCACTGTGCGCAAAAAGGTTGGGCTTCTTTCTACTGAAAAATAACTTTTTGCGCAGTGCCGAATGCCATTTTTTTTATTTTAAACTAATTTATTTATTTTATTTTTAATCATACTAAAACTTGATTTTTGACCGATCGTTTATATGGCAGCTATATGATATAGTATACCGATTTAAACTAAATTTGGACATAATGTGTAAGACCAACTTAAATGCATACTCTGTCAAATTGGTTGAGAAACCTTGAAAAACTAAAAAGTTTTTCGTACCAAAGCTTGATTTTCTAATTGGTACCATATAGTAAATAGTAAAATGTATATATTCAGTTAACCGGTCATATCTTCCACACCTTGTGGCTGAGAGACATGTGTCATATATCAAAAGACGCGAAATTTTACGTGTTACAACATATTGAAATTTAATAAAAATCGTCGGAACCGTTTTCTAATAAATCGCCAAAGTTTAAGCTAAAAATCCTTTTTTCACCTGTAGCATTTTATCTGAGCACTTTGCTAAAAAGTATTCAAGGTACGTCTAGAAGTCTAGAAAAATACCTTTCTAACGACATATAGAACACATCTGTAGCTTCTTTGGATTGGAAACTACGGGTGTTTCAAATTTATCACGTTTTAGCTATTTCCCGCTAAACTAGCTATTTCCCGCTAAAGTCGTAGAACAAACATTTCTAGATTTTTGCTGAGAAACAATTACTCATCATCAAATCTAAGCTTTTTCAGCGCTTTCGTACAAACAAACAAACAGACAAACAAACTTTTCATCTCATTTTGAGAAGGCCCTTAAAAATTTCAAATTAATATATCTTTTGAACCAAATGTCGGATTGGAATGATCGAGGTATCATTCGACGCGTATTTTTAACAAGAATTTTTAAAAAATATAAAATTTAACCAAAAGGCTCCAACGGCCCCACTAGCTGCAATCATAAAAATTTGCCCCCTCCCACTTACACCCCCATATCTTATGAACCAGGTGAGTTACCAAAAGTCTTAGTATGCACTTTTGTTATTAACCGTCATTAACCTTTCGATCGGTATATAACATGATCCGATCGGACAGTCATAGCAAATTTTCCATTCTTCGTGTATATATTGCTAGTCGCCTTTTGCACACTTCGTGCTGCTTTCGTCACTAGCGCGGACTGCCGTCCGCAGTGATGAAATTTTCAGAAGCTTACAGATCCAACAATTACTTCTACATTTTTATAAAAGTTCCGAATCACTTAACACTTTTTGTTTTTTTAACAATAAAAATAATAATAAGTTTTTTCGGTTAAGTTAAAAAAAAAACTAAAATTGACTGTTTTTAGTATTTTTTGGATCCTTTATATGCGTCCTTGATCAGGATATTTGGTAGTTTACCAATTGGTTCAAAGGATATTCAATTTAGCTTTTATTATTTACTTTAAAATAAAAGTTACGGAATTACTTTTTTTAATAAATCTTATTTGTAACTTTCAAAATAAAAATCAAAAATAACTTTTATTTTCATATTGATTAATGAGTTTATATTTGTTTCCATAACTCTTATTTGCGGTCCTTGGTATGTATATCTCTATTTTCTGAGTTACAGCAAACACTTTTAATTTAGAAACAAAATCTAGCTACAAAGGAAGTTTATTGACGAGTATTCACTGTACTGCAGAGCGACTGGTATCGTATTCATACGAAAAAATATTGTTGAGCTTTGACTACGACATTAAGCGTGCCACGTAGTGTTACCACGAACGAGCGAAAGAGATGGAGTCAGTAAAAGTGAGATCGATATTTAGAGAGAGAGGGAAATGGAGAATACCATTTGTAGCTAATGTCAGGCAAGGGATTATTATTGAATATGCTATGGCTAGCACATGGATAAGTGGTGCGTGCTTCGCTCTGTGGTGCGGGCAATATGGTTGGTCTGGGTGGTTTTTGGGTGGTTCGCCGGCAACTTTAGATGACCAAGCCAATTTATCAGAATGAAGTACGAGGGACGCACTTACATATGTACGTATACATGATGTGACATTACATTGCTACTTATGAGAACATTTCAAGTGTTCGGGTGTTGCATTTAGTTAATTTTAGTTGTTGTTGCTATTGTTGCTGTTATTGTTGTTGCTGCTCTTGATGTTCTTCTGTTTGGCTTTTGACTAATTGCAATGGGGCTCGCAATTAAATGCAATTGCCACTCCATTCCAATCATCTCCTGGACAGCCCAACCACCCAGAAAGCCCCGTCTACTGTTGCCACATTGCGTGTTGCGATTTAAATGGAACTTACCTCAAGAGAGCATCGCATGACAGAGTGGAGGGCTTAATAGACAGCGTTTGTCATTTGACTCAATTGCGAATTGAAATAATGACAAACTGCAACAAACTAAAGGCAATTCTGCATTAACGAAATTTGCCTAGCCTAAGCGATTAAATCGCACTCAATTTTAGCCTCAAGAGGTCGCAGTTTCGAGTGCTTTCGTTTGCCGAATGACTCAAACATTATCATTATTATCTTAACCATATCAAAGCTTAAGTTCTGTTCACAAAAGTGCAATATTGAAGCTTCATTAAAGTTACATAAACTTATTTACTTTGTTGATTGAAGAGGATTTGGTTTTCATATTCTTAAGCAAAACTTTAAGTTCCTGAAAGCATATCGCTTGCAGATAGTTTGTTTATACTTTCTCTAGAGACAAATACCTTTTAGAGTATTCAGATTTAGGGTAGCTTTCGCACAGGCCAGTTCAATAAGTATAAATAATACGCTTAACGTAAAATATAAATCACTTATTTAAGTGAGACCTTAACTATCTATAACTATATAAATACAATAGTTTCTCTGTATTAACGAATGTAATTCAAGCTTTAAGATTAATGATCATAATAATAATGTGCATACTATTAAAGAATATACGTCAAATGTTATTTATATGGAGCAGATTCCTTTTAAAAGTAAAGAACTTTGAATACAATGTACACGGCAACAAATACCTCACAAACTGGGAAACTTGCAACTGGACAATGGAATTATATGCACTTTTGTTGGCGAAAATTCTTATTATTGATTTCAAAAGCGCAATAGTGACGGATAGAGGATAAACGGGAGAAAGGGAAATATCATCTGTTGGCAAAAGTATAAGCAATTTGTTGGCAATGAACTGAGGTTCCTTTAAGCGGCGCATTCAATGCACTCACAGACTGTGTGTGTGTGTGTGGGTGCCAGGAACTTGTCTATAATACGCCACGGTAAACCTCATACTGTTTAGTTACAGGGTCGCAGTCTCCTGTTTTCACCTTCTTCCCTTTTCTCATTTCTCCATTAGCTAACATATTCTACATCTTAGGCTCCATTGAAGCGCTCTTAAATAGCTTTTCAATTGCATTTGCCTTCAGTTTGCCAAAGGCAACTTTTAACAGACGCAAAAACTATCTGGCATTTAGGTTCAGCTACGCTTCTGGTTACGGTTACGGCTACGGGCAATGGGTTTCTGAATGGGTTACAGCAATACTTGTATTTACGGAACTAAGCGCCACATGACCTCAAAAGGTTATGTTACACATGGCCTTAACGATGCAATTGAGAAAATGTTTAAAGACGACCACAGCAAGGCATTGAGAAAACCCATAAGATACGAATGTCTATCAACTCATAAGTATAACTATCTATCATGCACACACACACACATACACATATGTATGCTATGTGTGCCCAACTATGTCGCCAATGTTGTTTTTTAAATTTTTATGTTCAATTTATTAACGGCTGGCAACGTGTTTTCAATAAATTTATTCCGTCTGACAAAGAAAGAAGAAAAATATGAAAATTAAAATGAAAATGAAAGAAAGGCCATCGTCGTGAATAGTATTCACATTCGTGTTCATGTTCATGTTCACATTCACATTCACATACAAAGACTTTCATAATTTCAACATTTTCAATGGCAATCATAAATTCTATCAATAGATGCGACGGCAAAACGATTCTCGTGCGTCATGGCCAGCCGTCAACTTGTTGCATGTCCCAAGAATTTTGTTAATTAACTTGGGGCCGCTAATTTTTGTTAAATGAACACAGTTTGCGAAATTGCCCCAAGCATCTGCTCATGTATGTACATACATACATACATATGTATGTGTATGTACGCTCAAATTTGTTGTGGGCGTGACCAAAACCAATTGACTATCGTTTGGGCCTGACCAGCGGCGCAACAGCTTTAATGAAATTGACCAACATATTATACCAAATAGATTTACGATCCATTTGTATCTCACTCAACACATAACTAAATTCTCCTTTTCACCTAACCTCCCTCCTCTCACGATATTTCTCTGTGTGCGCTTTTCACATCGCAATTATTGTCTTTATTGCTTTCTTATGGAGTGCAATTGTATGACAAGCTATTCACATAGTGTGTGAATTGTGGTTATGATTATAATCGTTTTTAACGATTAATAACGATTCTTAAAATATCGATTATTTATAGAAAAATGTGTTAAGGTCACACTGTCAACATATAACAACTGCTTATGCTTTTATTTGTTCCTTCAGATAATGCTATAAGCAATAAAAATTAACAAAATAATACTGTTAATCAAGGCTACAATACGGTTCGGTTCCCGTTTAGGATAAACCGAAGCGAAAGTTTAAAAAGTCCAAGGCATAATAGAAAACAGTTCGAGAAAATTAAATTAGTTGTATTTCGAATCACAGAATCAAACCTTCTCTATAATTTTTACGGTTTGCAGCCATAATCAAAGGTAGTCAACAAAGTTCAAGTTTTAAGAGATTTTTCTGTAGATTTCGCATTTAGGAATTGTCTTTACTATTTGTTGTTGTATGTGATTTTGTTTGCAAATTGTATTTACGACCATTTCGGTCTGCTAAAATGCAATTAAAGTCCTTACCCATGCATTTTGATTTGCAGTTTAGCCCAGAATGTGCAAATGACAAATAAAAAAATTGTAAACATTTTTCTCTACAATATCCTTAGGCAGCTCCTGCTGTTGCTGTTGACACCTTTTCTGGCACATTGACTTGCTAATTGGATAGAGCAGGTCAGGTAGGGTCAGAGGTCTGAGGTCTGAGCAGCAATGCAGTTAAATGCATTTGGGAGCTTAGATGCGGCTTAGTTCGAGTCTTGTGTAAATTAAATTGTTGTAAATTGCAGCTCAACACCAGGAGACAGAAGGCAGGAAGTGCTGCACACACACACAGACAAACTCACAAAGACAAACTTACGTATTCACATCAAACATATACATATGTAAACATATATATATGTGGTACATTACACAGAGAGAAAAAAGCCTTACTAAAATTAAGTTCGAGCGAACTCGAATTAAGTATTTTCGATACTTAAAAATAATACTTGATATTAGTACGAATTACTTTAAATGAGCATTAAATATCTATGCCCAAGTACTAACAATCTTGATATAAGTACAAATAATCTGGAATCAAGTAAATCTCCAAAATTACTAGAAGTGAGTACTCAAATTCTTTATATAAGTTCGAGACTCAAAGTAAAGTATGTAAAATTTTAAATCAAGTACTTTAATTCTTATATAATTTTAGCGTTCACTTGCTTCGAATTCCCAAGTAGTTCTTGCGTATCTGCTATGAGGAGCAGTTTGAGGGGCACTGAGAACATAAGACTTTATTTAACAGAATAATTTCTGTAGTCAGTCATCACTTACTTTCACTCATACGGAAAGTTTTTTTACACCCACGCCAATGTTATTGATAATTTTATTAGGTAGCGTGAGGTGTTCCATGATGCGCATAATACTAATTTCAAGAACATTTTATACATACAAATCAAGTTCACACGGCTTTGAATTAAGTCTGGAATATGCTTAAATCAAGTATCATGTTCTTATTTTAACATGATTTCGTACTCAGTTACAGAATTAAATGGACTTTGATCAAGTTCATTTGTACTTAAATCAATAACGTTTTTAAGTTAATTTAAGTTTGAAAATATTAAAATACTTAAATTTCGTACTTAAAATATCGTATTTGAAATAAGATTGAAGTACTTGACTTTAGTAATTTCAATCTTAGTGAGAAATCCAGTTCGAAAAGTGTCGTTTTAAGTACGAAATACTTGATTTTTTCCCATTGTGTATATATATTATGTGACATATAGTCACATCAGAATCAAAAAAGCTTAACGAGTTGCCTGCGGGCGCTACGGGCCACAAAATTGAAAGCAGATTCAATATAACCAAATACGAAATATTGTTGCGTCGTTGAATTGGGAAGGATGTAAGAAAGGAGGAGAGAGAGAAATGGGAATAAGATTCGTTTGACTGGATTGACTTAGCTTGAGCGCTTGGGCTTATTGTGTGGTCAGGTCCTTATGAAATTTGCTCAACTGTTGCGAAATAAATTGTCATGGCAATGCTAGGCTTACGGTGTTTTTCGTCATACAAGGACAAACCAGAGAGAGAGAGAGAAAGAGAGATTGCGAGCTGAATGGATGGAAAGGCAGCAGCGCTAACAATATGTTTTCCGTGCTCGTCTATGCGTTCATTCATTCATTCAACGGGCTCATCCTTAGCTCTACTGGAATCAAAGTGCGCAACATTTATAACGCGCTCAGTACAAAGAACTAAGTACTCAAAAGCTTACACTGCCAAAAATGCAGACAAACAAAATTAATTAAATTATCACAAATAATCTGCAAATTGTTATGCCTTTTTGTTTCAATTTAAAAAATATATATAAAATATTTGTATATTTTAAAAATAAATTATATATAAACATTTGTGTTTGCTGTAATAAATCTTTTACATTGTTATTGTGGTTAGTTACATTTAAAATAAATCAAAATTTATCTTTTTAAAAAACCAATTTTAATACATTTGTCCCTAAAATTTTAATAAAATTCTACAAATAAAAGCATATGTGCAATCATAAAGAAGAATAATTTTATCTTTATTACCTAAAATAATAATAAGATAATTGATTAAATATTTATTTTAAAAACCAAATATTTCAAACAAGTTTTCTCTATAAAGCCTCAAGTCACATAGTTTCACTTAAATGAAAAAACAACTACAAAACATGAGGGAGATTTCAAGGTATAATGCTTGCTCTATTTTTATATATTTTTGCTCGTTAATGTAATAAATCTATATACTTTTTCTTTCAGTGTAATAGCTGGCAGAGCTAAGCGCATTAATGGGAATATCAAGCATCTTAGTTGGAAAATCAAGTTAAGGTTTTCCGGCCGCTTTTGATAAACTTTTTGAAATATTACTGCGTGTAGCTAGCATGCATATTACTGTCAATATAATCATCTATTATTTACTTAATAAGTACTTGTGTATATTAATTATATTAATTTACCCCACTTTCAACATTTTCGAGCTGAACCCTATTCGATTATTTCCCTGTTGTCTCGCTCGCCACTCCGATTTCGACGAGGACAATGTCGGAACTCATCAACGTAATTAGTTAATTAAATTTTCTGTAATTTCATTTGCAAATTTATAAGCCATAACACGGGTGTATCGTAGCCAAGTGTGTTTGTCGATCGGGCCCACGAGCTTATTATTGGCAATTAAACTAATGCCAATTTGCTTAACACATGACTATGAGTATCCGTTGCGCTCGGTCACGAGAACAATCATAGTTTACGACTACATTGTATCAGATAATCGAATGCACAAATGTAAAAATAAACACATCGACCATAGACGAAATGGCGATCAAAAAATGTATCTTATTAAAGTCTAGCTAAGGAAACTACAGTCATTTTCTTACCGAATCGAATGCATTTTTGATTCCACAATATTTCAACCAAATTTGAGTAAAGAAAGATGCTTCTTAACTTCGACTTGCAGAAAAAATAAAATGTTCTTTATATATCAATATAACAAAAAGATTCGATTCTCTTTAAATATCAATATATATACATATGTATGTATATCTTTATATATCAATATAATAAAAAGATTCGATTCTCTAATAGGGTATTTCCACGACAGCACATTTGGCTCATTCGACACCATTTTCATCATTCAGGCCGAATGTTCAGTTCATTCCCATGCAAAATCCGAATGATCATCCAAATCAAATGTAGTCATTCGTTGCCATTCGCCCTGGTTAATTTCAGTATTTTTCTATCGAAAACCGGATGTTTATCGATGATCTCGTGAAAAACCATACAATCATCTCTAATATCAGCTGTTGTGTCTGAAATAGCTGAAAAACTGAAAAGCTGATTTATTTCGGGCGAATGGCAAATCTAGTTACCCGTTTCACATTTGGTCGTTTAAAGCCAAAAATCAGGCACATTCCAAATGTGAGTGAATGTGGCAAGTGTTAGTGCTCGTGTAAAAAGCCTATAAAACAGTGTTGTCCAAAATTAGGCTGTAGAGTACATTTATTTTTTTATTACTATTACTATTACTACTATTACATTGGATAGGACTACTTTTGGACAGCACTGCTCTAAAGAAACGGAATATGTTATAGAGCTATGAAGTTTTGTTAACTTTTTCATGTAGATGGGAAATAATCTTTTCACCAGGTCTAGTTAGCACAACTCTTATCTAAATTAATAAAATATAAAATGTTATTAAAGTTACTGTGAACTTTGTCAAGTAGATGAAAAAAAACTTTCTTACATACGCGTGTAGCTTTCACAAGTGACATTTACCACAAGATGCGTTTCTCTTAGAAACTAAACCCAACTTTCCAATTGCTGCTAAAATTGTCATGTATGTAGGAAAGGAAAAATTGTTTGTAAATTTTTAAATAGAAATTTACACGGTTAGTATTTGTAAAATTAGATACGTTTAGCACTCGTAGAGCGCAGTAAAGCTCCTTTAGTCCTGGTATGCGATCCATCTTCATTATCTTTGATTATATTTTGTGCGGACAACAGACCGAGCTGCCAATTCGCCACTTGAAGTGACGTAAAAGCGAAAGGGAACACACAAAGGACCAAAGCCTGGGACTCTTGAGTGCGTATGCCTACCCAGATGTGTGTGTGTGTGTTGGTGTCTGCGTGTAGGTGTGTGTGTGTAGGTGTGTGTTTATGTGTGTGTGCGTATCTCTGCCCATATAAGCAGTTCCTTCTTACGTATTCGCCATTCACTCTTTGCTTTCTGCTTCATTTGCGTTACAAACACCTTGCCACATTTTTGGCTCGACACGCTTTTGCTTTTCTGAAAGCGTATCCCTTTTCACCCAACACTTCCCTCACTTCCATCCCTCCAGCTTCTTAGCACCCTCTTCTCCTCCGCGAGGAGCACGCTTTGAGGTAGATGGCATCTAAATCAAATCGCCCGCCGGCTGCAGCTGTCGCCCATTTTCGGTACAATACGGTAAGCAACATTGAAATTTTTGAAAGACTATTTCTCACTCAGAAAAAGTAAGAAAGATACACTCATAAAAATCTTATCGTAAAATCGCAGTGTCTTTCACACTAAAATTAAGTAAATGCCCCTAATTTAAGAAATTTCTTTCAAAAAATTTAGAAATAATTCTTCTGAAATTAAAGGATAATTTTCAAGACAAGACGATGCGCCTAATTATAAGAGCAATACAAAATATTCTCAATATTCAAAATTTTTCTCAATTTTAGGGAAATTCTAATTTAATGGGGATTTTCTTAAAATAGAAAGTAAATTTTCTTGAGTGTAGAGAGAGAGGGCATTAAGTTTTGTCTGCCACTTTCGTAAGGATGTGCCAGGATGTGCCTGGATGCCATGATGTACGCATGCTCACTTACCACTTAAGGCGCCTGCTAAACGCCTAATGATGCTTATTTGTGCAGCGCCAGCAGTACACACCTGCTTCCCACAGGAGAGGTGTGAAAAGACGGGGTACAGACGATGGCGGAGGTGGCATAGCACAGTGTCAGCGGTATGAAAGACGTATATTATAGGCTATTTCCACTACAGCACATTTGGCTCATTCGACGCCATTTTCATCATCCCAGGCCGAATGTTCAGTTCGTTCCCATACAAAATAAAAATGATCATCCCAAAAAAATGTAGTCATTTATTGCCATTCGCCCTGGTTGAATTCAGTATTTTTCTATCGAAAACCCGATGTTTATCGATGATCTCGTGAAAAACTATAGAATCATCTCTAATATCAGCTGTTGTGTCAGAAAAAAAAGTAAACATAAAATTTGCGCCAAATATATTTTTAAAAGGAATATTAAAATGCTATATTTTCTGGTGAACAAGCAAAGGAGAGCAGTCATTCAGTGAAACATGACCATGAGGCCATTCTTATGGACCTAATTCATTAATATTAATTAGAATTAAGCTTTTATTTTATACTTTATTATTGTTGCACAGACACTTAACAGCTGATTTATTTGGGGCGAATGGCAAATCTAGTAACCCGTTTCACATTTGGTCGTGGAAATCCAAAAATCAGGCACATTCATATGTGAGTGAATGAGGCAAATGTTAGTGCTCGTGGAAATAGCCTATTAGTTTGTCAGTAACCAGCGAAAGAAAATGTTTTAAATTAATTTGCATGTTGAAGCAAAAGACGCACAAGAAAGCACTCATTAAATACTCTACACATTCGGGGTACTTCAAATAACTGCAACGTGTTGACAACTCTTTGAGGTATAAACCTTTAATAACCATAACATAAGCACAAACTGCGTTTTTATTATTGTTAATTATTAGGCACAAGTCTTTTTTTAAATCAATTTTAAACAATGATTTGTCACCGTTAGTCATTGTCTGATTTTTATTGATGACTTTTGAAAATAAAAGTAAAATAAAATAAAAAAATAAAAAATAAAATGAAAAAATAAAATTGTTTAAAATAATTGTTATTTTTTCAATTTTTCATAAAAGACAGTACAACATTATTGCCAGATTAGATTCGCACCTTATTTAATAGTATAACCTTTGAATCATAAAATCAATTGGAATTTGAAAGTTTTTAATACAAAAATGTCTTCAAAATGAAAAAAGAGTTAGTATAAAACAATAAATCTATATAAAAAATGTAATTACTTAATTTTAAATTTAACTTTAACATGTGGAACTAAAACAATCTTAATTTAACTTAATCACTTCTGTAATTATAGAGGTAACAATCAATTTATAGAGCATTACAAATTTGTGGTTATACGAACGGAAAAGTTTTTAATTTTCTTATTTTAATTTTTATTTTTGGTGCTTCCTTGGAAGCCAAATTATGCATAGCAACTAAGGCGAACAATAGCAAAATGGTTTAATCCTATTGACGTTTAATCAAGCTCGCGTCAGAAAAAGAAATATGTCGGAAAAGCGGCGCATGGAAAGATGAGCGACTCAGGGGGATGAGTATACAGGGAAACGGAAAACCTGGTGGGCGGCAGACAAAAGCCGCTCGTCGGCAATTACAAAACATTTTGCATTTTGCTGTTGAATTTTCAATTGGCTCCAGCCATGAATTTAGATATCCATTTGCAGTTGTTTTCCTGTAACCTGTTGCCCTCTACAAGTGGCAGGACCCCAGAAGTAAATCAAAGCAGGCAGAGAGGTTGTAGGGAGCGGAAGAAGTTAGCGGTACAATGACAGAAACAGAAACAGAAAGCAGGACACATTCAAAGCAAAAGGAAGAAAGGCAAAGTCAGAATTATTTAAAGCGCTTAATAAATAATCACATTTGCATTTTCACTTGTTGATTTTGCCAGAGCAAGTGGAACGTCAAGTTTTATAGCTTTTCAGCTTTTCAGCAAGAAATGCTGACTTGAAGGGAACCCTGCACCCCCTCTCTTAATTTCAGAGTTGCCTGAATCCTTGAAAAGTGCCCGCTCAGCAGAGGCGACATCGGCAGACATCGACATCAACATCGAAATTAGTCCCAAACCCTTAGACTCCAAAATGCACTCAGCGTTTTGTGCGTTGTCATTGGAAGCCAAATAAATTGAAATTAGACGATGTCAGCACAAAAGCCAAAAGTGGCGAAAGCCAACGACGCTTGCTCTTACCAACAACAACAAAAGCAAAACCAACAGGGATTGCAAAAGTATGAGGATTGGTAACGAGAATGCGAATGGGGAATGTCCTCAATGCCAACGTTGATGGCACGAAGTAGTCACAACATTGACTGGGCGTCTGTTGTGGGCGTGGCCAGTGCGTGCGATATGACTACAGCCACAACAATTGCTACTGGTTATTGTTGTTACTGTTGTTGTTGTTGCTGTTGTTGTTGTTGCTGTTGTTGTTGTTGTTCGGGATATTGTTGTTGTTGCTGTTATTGTTATTACTGTTGTTGTTGGTGTTGTTGTTGGTGTTGCTGTTGTTGTTGTTGTTGGTGGTGTTGCTATTGTTGCTGTTGTTGTTGTTGGGGATATTGTTGTTGTTGTTGGGGATATTGTTGTTGTTGTTGGGGAAATTGTTGTTGTTGTTGTTCGGGATATTGTTGTGGTTGCTGAGGCAGCTTCGGTCTGTTTAGCTAAGCTGGTCCAATAACTTTGTTATCGCGCCTGCCCAACGGCGCCCCTTCCAGCTCCCAGTCGTATTCACATTTCAAGTGTATGGAATTGAATTGAGGTCCTGTCTGTGCACGTATTTGCCAAGTGCCATTCAAATGCTGAAAGCAACAACTGAGTCTGCTAGACATGACAATGTTCGCTAAGCACCTTTAAGCTAATAATAAAGTTAAATTAAACAAGGGGGCTCCGTCCCCTGCTCGCTGCGCTCGCGGTGCTCGAGCACACTCGACTGTCGCCGATCCCGTACTTACTATGAAAAAATCAAAGACTGGTGAAAACTAAAAAATACATTGTTTACACGACTGTAAAGTGTACACGTAGATGCTGTTCGGCTGTTCGCCGAAGATTTGATGTCCTTGGAGTATTCTGTATCAAATTTTTGACTATATGATATAGTTTTCCGATTTGAACTAACTTCAGTCAAGATAAACATATAAGACTAGCCCCAATGCCTATGCTGTAAATTTAGATTTCTCACAAAACAAAGAAGTTTTTCATATTAAAACTAGATTTTTGGCCGATCGTTCCTATGACAGCTATTTGATTAAGTAAACCGATTTCACCCAAATTTGGTCAGGATATAGAAAACCAACCCAGATGAATATGCAGTCAGTTTTGTTAAGAGTTTTAAAAAAAACAATGAAGTTTTTCATACTAAAACTGGATTTTTGACTGATCGTTCGTATGGCAGCTATATGATACATACAGTGGTCCGATCAAAAAAAAAAAAAAAAAAACTTGATCTGTTTACAATATAGATGAACCCACATAGCAAGTTTGGTGCAGCTCTTATAGTCTCTGAGATCTCGATTTTCATGCAGACGGACGGACGGACAGTCAGACGGACGGACATATGGACGGACGGACAGACGGACATGTCTAAATCGACTCAGCTGTGGATGCTGATCAAGTATATATTATATATACTTTTTATCCTTCTGCCTGTTAGGCACATTTTTTTGGAACAAATATAATAGACCCCTGCTCTTTTTAAGTACGGGGTCTGAAAATTCATTGAAAAATGTATTTCTCCCTTTCACTTTTAATTACAATTTATACATCATTTTTTTAATCTTTATTTAAAATCATATTTTCTAATTCTATAATTATCGTCTGTCTTTACGATCGCGTCGATTTCAACGACTATTAGAGCTAGAGACACCTAAATAAATAAATCATTATTCCTGAATCCTTTCCTGTTTTTTTACGATCGCTATAAAGTTTTCATAAACAAATTAATCTCTTTCTATATAGATTTTTTTTCAAATTCCGAAGAAATACTTTATGTAATAATATCTCCATCATCCCCATTAATATTCCCATCAATTTACACATGGTCACAATACCCTCACTCTACAGGGCATAATAAATTGCACAGCACTGTACACGAGACGAGACAACAGCTAAATGACATCAAGTGTCGCCCGTAACAATATTCGAACTATGAGAATTGCTATTCTTCTCCATCTGCTCTTCAATTTCTAAATGAACAACAGCAAGAACACTTTTGATATTCGTCATGAATGATGTTCATTTCACTTTGAGGACACTCGGTAAATATAGGAGTCTTATATTAATGAATCGCCAGCAGTTACCAATCTCAGTCATTGTTTGAAATTTAATAATTGAACGTAGTGTGCTAGAATTACTATTTTTATTATACCCGTTACTTATACAGGTGCGCCATCTTTTATGCCGGTATGTAATATTGAATAACTTTGTCATTAGTGAACCAATTGACTTGAGTAGACCAGTGTTAAAAACCTCAGTTTAGCACAATTTTAATCATGAATCACTTCACTCCGAAAGAACGCGCATGAAATAGTGACGATTTATATTGAAAATAGTCGTTCAGTTGTGTTAAGCAAATTTTGATGACTGACAAGGCCCATTTCACACTCTCTGGCGGCGTTAACAAGCAAAATTGCCGCATTTGGGGAACGGAAAATCCACACGAGATTCATGAAACACCATTGCATGATCAGAAAGTGACTGTTTGGGCCGGTGTCTGCGCCAAAACCATCATTGGGCCATTTTTCTTCAAAAAGGGCACATTTTGCTGTGTCCAATAAAGGCGGCCACTTGATTGATGTTGTTTTCAAAAATTAGTCTAAAGAAATTGTACAGAACCAAATTAAATAAAAATATCTCATACTTGAAAATCGGTTGATTATTTTCAAAGATATTCAATGTTTACATACCGACATAAAAGATGGCTCACCCTGTACAAATATTAATTTAATAAATACCAATTAATAATAATGCATAACATATTTTCATTTGAAATTTCTACAGTTTTGGAACTTCAGCTGGTGATGCTTAAGAAACAAGTGGATATGTATATTAATAATATTCTTTCCTTGCTACTTTAAGCATAAATAAACAGAATGTCCTTCCGACTTAGCAGAAGCCGTTTGTGTTAAGATTTTGATTGATTTAAAAACATAACCGCGTCGCACTTCAGTTTCTACCAGGGATTAAAACCGAAACGAATATCGGTTTCAGTTACGGCTTCGGTTATACTCGAATTAAGGTTTTCGGTTATCGGTTATGCAAAATCTTGGAGTATCGGTTTCGTAATGTTTATCGGTTTTTTATAAGTTTCGGTTTAAAAATACCGGTATGATTTCGGTTCACAAAAAAAATAAAAATTAAGGTTTTTAGTTGACCAAAATAAGAAGCTTTATTCATTGTTTAAAGTTCTTTTTAGCCTGGAAAGTAATGTTAGCTGGTTACTGGAATGATCCAGTGTACTGTTATGATTTTTAATAACTTTGAACTGTCATAGCTTTGTCAAAAGTCAATCAATTTCCATGCGCAATAAAAATTTGTGCATAATTTTACCTCTAAATTCGTTCTGCATTTAAATTTTTTTGAAAATTTACAGTGTTACCCCTTTGTCTCTTTTGATTTTATCGAAAATATTTGAAATTTGAAAATGAACAAAATTTAAATGCAGAACGAGTCATGAACGAAATCATGCTAAAATTTACATTTCGCATGGAAATTGATTGACTTTTGAAAAAGTTATGGCAGTCCGAAATTATCAGAGTTGCTCAGTAACTGCGATATCCAGAACCGAAATTAACCCTTATAAATTAATCGGTTACTAAACGGTTATTTCGGTTTAAAGAGTTTCGGTTTATGGGTTTCGGTACAGCGGAAAAAAATATTTTCGGTTACGGTTTCGGTTACGGTTACAAATTTCAATCGGTTTTCATCGGTTAAAGGTTACGGTTTCGGTTAAGGTTTTAATCCCTGGTTTCTACTATAAAATTTTTAACTTTAAACAACTGATATCAGATATCAAACAACTGATTTGAGAGAAGAACAATTAAGATATATCTAATTAGACCAATCGGACTGCAGATATTCTCGTCAGCTGCTCAATTAGTGCATCCATGTGGAAATAGCCGCAAGCTATCACAAATCAGCTGAAGCGGTCGAAGATACAAATTAGTTAACCATAAATGTTAGTCAACAACATAAGCTATGGCCAATTATCGTATGGGCTTAGATGTATCTAAAACTTGATGCGCATACACTGAACAAAACGACAAGATGTTGCCGAACTGTTGGAATGAAGTTATAAGGCCATAAGCACGTTAAACTGTGGGTAAAAAGTGACGCTGACGTCGACTGTGCCGTCGGTAGCGACTGCGATGTTGACAACACCTGTGGCATAAATTTCCAACTCATTTCGCCCATTTCTTGTTCTCTCTGTCTCGCTCTTCCTTTCGCACTAAGCTGTTGCAAGTTTGTTTTCGAATAGATTTATGCTGAATATGCGCAGCTTTCGCCAGTAATTTCGGGCACTCATTACCATTCCTCCCCACCAAATACCATCCGCATTCCCCGTTGTCATCGGCATCAATTCAGCAAAAGCAAAAGCCAAACATTAAACCACTTAAAATGCCAGTCCAAGCCTGGACAAACAGCTCGCAAGTGCCTTCTGGCCAGGACACTGCGGTTTCAGCTTCAGCAACAGTTCCCCCATCCCTTTCCCACCCCCTGTCACCATCTATTACCGCTCCATGCGTGTGTCCTTCAAGTGGTTAGGGACACGTATGCACTACTTCTGGCATTTTGACACTGGGACGGCGTTTTCATAATAATAAAAAGAAATTTGTTCTGTTTTTTCTTCGCTCGGCTTTAATACCCTGCACGAAAAAAAGCATATGTCCACGGCGAGTATGCCAAAATTATATTATATATATGTAAACAGAAAAAAAATCCGGGATAAAATCTTTCCAATGCGGTGTCAGAAGTACGATAATCCCGGATTTTCTAAAACCTAAAACAAGCACGATTTTTCTCAGCAATATTTAAATTATCGAGGTTCTGTACATTTTTTAAAATTAAATCACATATTTTAGGCTTCTTTGACTTTTTAATGTTGAGTCGTTGACTGTTTTTTTCTGTGTATATTTAACAGAAAACGCGAAAAATAGTATAATAAGTAAGCAGCTTCAAGTTTCGGCAACTTTAAGTATGCTGCTTTTCTTAAAGCTCTACAAACTATCTGCTTAACTTAAAGCTTTAAGCTCAACAAACCGCTTAAGTCACTGTCGAATAAAACATAAGAAGACAGAGTATCTTAACGTCAAGCATCTGTAAAATTTATCGCCTTGAGTTGTTTTTACTTGAGGAGGGAGCAACATTTTCAGCATTTTCACGCGTTTTTCACACACCCAGTGTGTTATTGCTGTCTCACTCTATTGTATGCAAATAATTGCTGAGTGCTGTTCCATCCAGACAGCTTATAATTGTTGTTGTTGTTGTTCGCGTTGCTGTTGTTGCTGTTGTTGCTGTTTTTGTTGTTGGCTTTTGGCTGTTGATGTTTGTATAGGCGGTCCGGCATTCTGTTCTAATAAGCAGGCAACACAGACAGCACTTTGGCATGGGCAGTGTTTTCAGGGGGTCGGGGAAGGAAGGTCGGGGAAGTGTATGGAAGAGGCGGTAATTTAAACAATGAACTGCCATGCCCATTAATATTACTTTAGGTCACTCGCAAACTTTGACTTTACGTTGTCGTCGTTGTGGTCGTTTTTATGCTTTAAGGTGGTATGGTGTGTGTGTGTGTGTCTCGAGAAAAACGTGTAAAAGTCTGTGACTCTGAATAGGTTATCACAATTTGCAATTTGTAAATTATCCAAAAGCTTTGACAACAAATATGCAACATACATATAGTATGTATGTACATATATTGTAGTATTATACTGTTTTTCTCATTTCATATAATTTTCAATTAATTTAATAAATAATCTTTACCTTCCTATATGTACATATATACTTTATAAATGTAACTAATTTTTTTATGTTTTTTGTGTAATATAACTCTTATTAAATAAATTGTTTATAATTTTATATTTACCAATATTTTTTGTAGCTAATTTTTCAGCTAATAATCTCTATACACATTTTATTAAAAATTAATTCGTCCTCTAAAAGATCAACCATATTTCTTAAGAATCACTTTCATATGTTTTTATTACCTAAAGGAACTGAAGTTTCTATTCTCTGGTCACTTTCCTTCCTTCTCTTTACATATCACTGCGGACGGCAGTCCGCGCTAGTGACGAAAGCAACACGTAGTGTGCAAAAGGCGACTAGCAATATATACACGCAGAATGGAAAATTTGCTATGACTGTCCGATCGGATTGAGTTATATACCGATCGAAAGGTATGACTTTACCTAACAAAAGTGCATACTAAGACTTTTGGTAACTCACCTGGTTCGTAAGATATGGGGGTGTAAGTGGGAGGGGCCAAATTTTAATGATTGCAGCTAGTGGGGCCGTTGGAGCCTTTTGGTAAAATTTTATAATTTTTAAAAATTCTTATTAAAAATACGCGTCGAATGATACCTTGATCATTTCAATCCGACATTTGGTTCAAAAGATATATTAATTTGAAGTTTTTAAGGGCCTTCTCAAAATGAGATGAAAAGTTTGTTTGTCCATTTGTTTGTTTGTACGAAGGCGCTGAAAAAGCTAAATTTTTCTGATGAGGAATTGTTTCTTATCAGAAATCTAGAAATGTTTGTTCTACGACTTTAGCGGGAAATAGCTAGTTTAGCGGGAAAAAGCTAAAACGTGATAAATTTGAAACACCCATTGCTTCCAATCCAAGAAAGCTAGAGATGTGTTCTATATGTCGTTAGAAAGATATATTAGAGGGCTTTCAGACGTGCCTTGAATATTTTTTTGCAAAGTGCTCAGGTAAAACGCTACAGGTGAAAAAAGGATTTTTAGCTTAAACTTTGGCGATTTATTAGAAAACGGTTCCGACGATTTTTATTAAATTTCAATATGTTGTAACACGTAAAATTTCGCGTCTTTTGATATATGACACATGTCTCTCAGCCGCAAGGTGTGGAAGATATGACCGGTTAACTGAATATATACATTTTACTATTTACTATATGGTACTGATTAGAAAATCAAGCTTTGGTACAAAAAACTTTTTTGTTTTTCAAGGTTTCTCAACCAATTTGACAAAGTATGCATTTAAGTAAGTCTTACACATTATGTCCAAATTTAGTTGAAATCGGTCCACTATATCATATAGCTGTCATAGGAACGATCGGTTAAAAATCAAGTTTTAGTATGAACAACTTTTTTGTTTTTTAAGGTTTCTCAACCAATTTGACAAAGTATGCATTTGAGTTAGTCTTACACATTATGTCCAAATTTAGTTCAAATCGGTCCACTATATCATATAGCTGCCATATGAACGATCGGTCCAAAATAAGGTTTCAGTACGAAAATCTCTTATATTTCTCAAGATATCTGAACCAATTTGACACAGTATGCATTTAAGTTGGTCTTATACATTATGTCCAAATTTAGTTCAAATCGGTATACTATATCATATAGCTGCCATATGAACAATCGGTATAAAATCAAGTTTTAGTATGAAAAACTTTGTTGTTTTTTAGATATCTTGATCACACTGTCAACATACGCATCTGGGTTGGTTTTATACATCCTAAACAAAATTGGTTAAAATCGGTATAATATATTTTATAGCTGCCCTATTTATTTTTTATTTGAAGTAAGCATTTTGATAATTTTATAGCAAAATTACACTGTCAGAATCATATAAAATTCCAAAAATTTCTGATATCTTCCAAAAAAACTTTTTAACAAAGTAAAAGTCTAGTGACGAAAGTCTTTCCCTGCCCCAAAATTTCTGATATCCCATTTTGTGACGAACGATATTAAACTTAATATATAAATAATTATAAAATAAAAAGTTTGGCATTCGGCACTGCGCATTAAAATTATTTTTAGGTATAAAGAATCAAGATCTTTATGCGCAATGTTCCGAATGCCAAACTTTTTATTTTATAATTATTTATATATTAAGTTTAATATCGTTCGTCACAAAATGGGATATCAGAAATTTTGGGGCAGGGAAAGACTTTCGTCACTAGACTTTTACTTTGTTAAAATTCTTTTATTCTCGCCATCTGAATAAATAATACCTATCATAATAACGCTCATTAGACCATCCACTTAAAGTTAGTAAAACCTTAATCTTAATTTTGGCAACTTTTATTTTGGTCAACAGAAATCACATACAAAAAAATAAAAGAAAGAAGGAAATAAGCGAAACCAAAACCAGGTCAAAACAACGACAACGTCAAATAGTGCAAAGCAAATGTTTTATATTAGGTGGCAGTTGTCGGCAGGGGGCGCCACTAATGAGGCCCTTGGGGAACATATTAAACTTGAGAGGCAACAACAACTCGTAAATAAAACAAGAAAAAAACAGAAATAAAAGGCAATGCGAAGGCAATGCGAAGGCAAAAAGGAGGGGTAAGAAGAGTGACGAAGGAGTGAGAATCAAGTATTGCACAGATTTTTCGAGAACACACGCATGTGTTGCTGTTGTTGTTGTCGCCTTAACGTCTCTAATGCAAAATACCAACTTTCACATTTTTAAACGTAACGCCGCAACTTTTTCATTTAAAGCAAAAAAAACAAAAAAATTAAAATAAATATAAAAGTAGAAGAAGAAGCAGAAGTAGAAGAGGAAACATCGAAGGAAGGAAACTGTGAAGACAAATCACGGCGACCCTTAAAACAAACTTTTCTGGTCTTCAACACAACTGACTCACGAAATTAAAGCAATAATAACTTTGTTAAAACAAAAAAAAACTGAAGCTTTTTTTTGGAATACCAATAATGGTATACCCTACAAATTATAACAGCAATCTGTTACCATTCGCGAGTGTTGGCATTTCAAATACAAGTGTGTTACATACTTTCCCATAAATCGAATATACCCTTTTGTCAGGGTATAGTGAAACTCTTTAGCAACATCTTCAACTTGTCGTGTTCCAGCTCGTTTGCTTGCTAGATGTAATCTAATCTAAAATCGTAGGGGTGATCTATGTACGCATGTGAGTTATGTTCATGCAAACCTGTTACACAATCTTCCTAGGAACTGATGAATCAAAAGACACCGTGAAAACCGAAACTTAATCTGACAAATAGAACACCAAAATACAACTGAAATTCTACTCTTTGTTTGGTGAGAATTATATTGTCGATATTGTCGATATCTGGTGACAAAGTATTTGAATATTACCCATAAGATAAAAACATATTAAATCTTCTCCTATATCTTCTTCTTTCTATACATTTTGAAACAAAAAACACTCAAAACTTCGAAGTAGAATTTTTCTCCAATCAATACATTTGCATGCAAAGCTTTCTGCTCACAAATATAAATTTACAGATTCATATATCATCGCGGAAAGCCAAAAACAGACATATTTTCATTTTTTGAATCATGGAAAGGGACTAAAAAGTCCCACATAAATGCTTACCTATTTCTTAAAAATGTAGAATAACAGCTTTAATATCCACTTCCCTAGAGGCGAACTTCTTCTTTCCAATAACCTAGAAACTAGATCTCTAGATCACAGCATAGTCTATTTACATAAAAAATATCCCTTCACGAGGTAAAAGTCTAGTGACGAAAGCGCAAAAATGTTCAGCTTTTTTATACATAAAAATAACTTTTTGCTTCTTACTTTTAGATATTTCCCGCTAAACAAGCTATTCCCCGCTAAAGTTGTAGAACAAATCAAATCTAAGCATTTTAAGCGCTTTGATACAAACAAACAGACAGACAAACATATAAACTGATTTTTCATTGAATTTTGAGAAGACCATTAAAAATTTCGAATTAATATATCTTTTGAACTAAATGTCGGATTGGAATCATCGAGGTACCATTTATTTTTTTGATATTTTTTGAATTTTTAAAAATGATAAAGTTTAACTAAAAGGATCCAACGACCCCACTAGCTGCAATCATTGAAATTTTCCCTCCCACTTACACCCCCATATCTTACGAACCAGGTGAATTACCAAAGTCTAAGTATGCACTTTTGTAATACCTTTCGATCGGTATATAACTTGACCTGATCGGACAGTCATAGCAAATTTTCCATTCTTATATTGCTAGTCTCCTACCAAAACACTTATTGCTTATTTGACCTTTTTCGTTGCAACGACCCTAAGTGATTTGATAAGAACTAATGTACAATGTATCTGATAACATTATCACAAAAAGGGCGCTCGCATAACGTGTAAGGATTTGATTTAAGCATTCAGGTATCTGGGTTGATTACAATTAATGATCCCAATTTGTTGTTGCTGCCATTGCTGATGCGTTTTACATGCGACTATTATTGGTGAGGAGGTGGATGGTAGGGAAGTAGGGAGAAGGGAAGATGGAGGAGGGGCTGCTTGCCGCGTGCCGCAAATTTTGTTTGGCGGAAGACAGCAAAGGCACAAAGTGGCATAAAAAGGCAAGCCAAGAACGAAAGTAGAAAGCAAAACGACAATGACTAGCAGAGGCATCGTAAAATGCAGCCATAAAGAGAACGAGAACAGAAAAAAATATATTCGAAGGCGCGCACAAAAAGATGCTGGGTGTGTGTGTGTGTGGATGCGAGTGTACGAGTATAAGTGAGTGGGTGTATTAGAATGTAACTGGATAAGAATAGCCTTCAGATATATTGGAATTTTTGGCTGCTGGTTGATAAAGTCAAGGAAGCAGAAGCCCCAGCAGCGGCCACTGAAACAGCGTGAAAATGTCTGCACAAAAAGTACTCAAAGTTTAGGCTCAACTTATCACTCAAGCCAGCTGACCAATTGAGTGTTAACTGCGCTCTCTGCTGAGACACTCGTCAGACACTCGAACTCAAATATTTGCAGCAGCACTTGTAACACGAGTAACTGTAATGAGGTCCTTGCTGAATCTGTTGCAAAAACGGTGACTGTGAAGAAGTCACGGTTTTAGTAAGAAGTTATTGTGACAGTAAATTTTTGCGTATGAATCAAATAAAACAGAATCTAGCTTAACATATATTGGAAAATTAATGAACAATATTCTCGAATTTCTTGCGTTTTATAAATAAATAAATTTGGAATTTGAGAAGTAATAGAAAAAAATCACAAATTTAATGGTAAAAATTTTTTTATTTTGTAAAATTAAATAAAATGTTAATTGTATGAATGTATGTATATTTATATATTATTTTCAAAGCTCAGCTTATTGTATATAGACAGCCATTTAAATACATATTATTTATAATAAATTTGAAGTGTTTAGACCGCAGCAACTGCATAGTAGCAATACTTCTTTCAATTCTTATTGAGCAGATCCGGACTTTATCAAATACTTGCAACAGATTTTTGATGAATAAAAATTCAAAGTTTTCAATTTTTGTGTCTTTCAATTTTAAATCATTTATTTAATAACTTTATAATTTGTCGTATGATTTTAGTTGAAAGTAAATAAATGAATAAAAGAAACTACAATTTATATCAACAACTTTCTAAAAACATTTCTTCAGTCATTTTTGATTTACAACCTTTTTCTTTCACGAATCGATTATATAGTCAACAGTGACGGTGACTTAAATGTGACTAAAACTGTGACTCGCGTGCTGTGAGTCATCTCAGCGTTTGCCCAACTGTACTCAAGTCTCTCTTTGTCTCTTTTGCGCTCTCTCACGCTCAGTTACGCCTTATCTAGCGTGTGAGCTTTTAACTCAACGCATGCGCATTGCTTGCCAACAAAAACAACAACAATAAAATTCAATAAAATGTTTGCCGACAATTTTTGTCTCTATATGTTGCTGTTGTTATTGTTGCTGCTGTTGTTGTTGTTCTTGTTGTTTTTGTTGTTGCTGATGTTGCTGCGGAACAACATCTGCCGGCCCCTTGTGCGTATGCAATGGAATTTTGTCTGCCTCTCGAGTGGCAAAAAAAAGGAAGAAAACGACAACGCAAAAAAACAACAACAAGAACAACAACATAAAGGAGCAACGAAAACATTAATTGCTTTGCTTGTTGGCAGCTTTTTGTTTTTGGTATTTGCTCTTGATGATGGTGTTGGTGAGAATACTGCTGTTGGTGTTGGTGTTGGTATTAGTATTGGTGTTGCAGGAGGTCACTTACCTTTTACTCTTTACAGCCGCTTTTAGCTTCGGTCGTCGTTGTTGTTGTTGTTGTCGCTGTTGTTATTGTTGTTGCTGCAGCAGTGCATTATCATCATTATTAAAGCAAACAATAACAACAAACGTTGTTCCTGTTGTCGTTGCTGTTGTTGTTGTTGTTGTTGCGTGTTGTCTGCATCAATTTTTGCACACCACTTTTATTTTAAATATATGTGTATGTATGTATGTATATATATTTCATTTATTTTAATTTATTTTCTTTTTTTATATACCCGTATATCTATTTATGCGTATATAATTATAATTTGCAACTTTTAGCTTACACGCGCTAAATATACATTTTTTAATAATATTATTTTGATAATTATTATTATTATTTAATGCTTGGCACATAATTTAATGCAACGTTTTTCACATATTTTTCGCGCACACACAACGAAAAAAAAAACACCAAAAAATATTTTTGAATTTTTTTAAATTTGAATTGTTGTTGTTTTGCTTGTTAGCTACTTTTGATTATTTTCGTATTGATGTTAAGAGAAAAACACACAGAATTTTTGCAGCCAAGGCAACAAAACAACGTTAGCCGCACATGGCCTAGGACGACGCTGCGGCTGCCTGCACTGATTTTCAGCGTGGATGCTTGAAACGTTGACGTCGCTGTCGCTGTCGCTGTCGCCGTCGGCGCTGCTGCTGCTTTCAGACATAGTACATTTTGTTGGTGTTTGTTTTGCCAGCTGCGTGCTGTAACTGTAATTGTCATTGTTGTTGTCGTTGTTGTTGCGCTCGATTCGTTCTCTTGCAAAAATAAAGAATAAAAAACCAATTGCGGTACACCCGCGCGCTCTCTTCTTCTCTTTGCTTTTATCGCCTTTGCGCTTTTGCCTGCCCAAGCGACGACGTCATCGACAATGGAATTGGCGCAGGCGCCAGAATGACAACTCAACTGAACTCAACTCAACTGACAAACCCAACTCAACTCAAGACTCAGTGTTGAGTTCAACTCAAAGCTTTAACTCACCTCAAACGTTGTTTATCAGCTGCTGCGGCGCTGCTACCGTAACTTCTGCCGCTGTCACTGCTGTTGCTGCGCTGCTGCGATTCCCGCTTTAACCGCTTATCGCATTGATTTCTGATAACTTTTTTACGTTTCTCTTCTTTTCTTTTTTACACAGCACACAGTAACAAAAAAAAAAAAATAAGTAAAAAAGACAACTACAAAATTATATATTTGCAGGTACTATATAAAACGCGCGTTGCACGACATTTTTCAATCAGCGTTTGCTTAACGTAATTTATGCGCGCTTATCAGCCACTGACTGGCACTCACACACACACACATACACATACACACACACACACAGTGTCGATAAGTGGGGTAATCGCTAATCGCAATCGACATCAATCAACGATCATTGACGAATTACGCGCGCGGTTTTTTTGTTTATTTGTTTGTATGAAAACTTCTTATCAGATCGGTGGGGAAGGGGAGTGAGTGGCGGAAAAAGTGATGAGAAAGTGAGAGATTTTTGTGTGTGATCGTCGCTCGAGAATCTCTCAAGCACAACGCGTCAAATGGACTGAATTAGCCCTGGTGTGGTCTCGTCTGGTTTGGCCCGATCGAAATGGAAACTAAATTGGAAATAGAAAACCCATAGAGACAGACGGCCAGAATCAGTAGCAAACTCAACAACACATGTGGGAGTGTAAGAGTGTGTGTGTGTGCATCAATGTGTATTGTATTTTGTGTATAAAACACGCGCCGACACACAAACACACACACACATCGACACGATTTTAATCACACACGCAAAATAATAAAATTGAAATGAAAATGAAAAACATAACCGAAACAAAACGAACGGAATAGAACCGAACCGATTCGAACCGAATTCGTAGCGAGCAGAAATCGTCAACCGTTGATCGTTTCAATTTCGGACACCAATTTGGTTATAGTCAGCACGACTTTCGCATACTCTGCGACTCAAGAAATTCTATTGAGTTTGTCTACTAAACAAAAATTGCTGATGAAATAAATTCGTATTGTATACAAATATTCTTTCGTTTTGTCAATTATTGTAAACGAAGTGGAATGTAAAAGTCGAAAATCTATCAAGAATTTTTTATTTTTGAATTGCAAGATTCTATACCATTTTTAATCATTGTTGAAGCGAAACCGAATTAAACAGATAATTATATTTAGTTTAATTGCAAATGATTAATTTGAAAAGAAAAAAAATAATATACTTAATCTAATATTTTGGGACTTACGCCAAAATTGCCTTTTTTTACATAAATATAAAGTCGAATTCAAAATTTTTAATTTTATACTTTTCCTGCTAAACATTTTTATCAGATACATACATTTGTATATATAATTATTATTAATTATTGATCTATTATAATTATATATTAATTATTGATATATATAATTATTGATCTATTTATTATACGACATCTCATTGAATAACACAACAGATTTTAGTGCAAGCTACAAATTTGAATATTTTGAATTGTTACCCTATTTTAAAATGTGTGGAATTTGTATTTATATAATTTATTTAGAACTGAAACTATTAATTATATTAATATTAAAAACAAATTCAATTAGAAAATTAAATTAGAATTTAAAACTAAATTATAAAAACTCAACGTAAATTTGTTGATCCTGTAGTTGACGCTGCAAACCGGTTCTGAATCGAACCTCGCCGAACCGGTGAGGTGGGCGTTTTTGGGCTAATTTGAAAACCGAACCGAACTTTAAATCTTTAAATATAGGCTTGGTTCGAAAAATAAAAAAATTACATTAAGCTTATGCTTATTTTAATATCGCACCATTGCTTCAGACTTTGAATAAAAATTATAAAATAATGATTCGTATTTAAATCATAAAATTATGTTAAAATATTTACCACATTTACATTTTTTGTAGTACAAAATTTAATTGGTTTCAAAAATCAAAGAAAATGAAAGCAATTAAAAAATATATTTTTTGTCTATTAAATTATACCACTCCTCGAACCAAAACCTTAGGTTCAGGGGGTATATAAACCGGTTCGCGAACCAAACCAAAATCTCACTCTGTGGTTTGAAACACCGAACCGAACCTTTACCAACATATTGGAGGTTTGCAGCCTTGATACAATATATGTTAATATTTCCTGACGGTCAAAGATGCTATCATAACTAAACTACCCAATCGTTGTTGCTGTTGTTCCGCAGATGCCGCTCGATTGCGATCAATCTGCTGCTGCCGCAGATGTTGTTGCTGTCGTTGTTGTTGCTAGTTGATGATGTTGATCACGCTCTGATATTGAGTGCATTTGTATGTTCTGTACACATGTATGTATGTATGTATATACAAATATGTGTGTGTGTATGGCTGTTGTTGTTATTGTTATTGCTGTTGTTGTTCATGGTTGACTGTTGCTGTGCGGTGTTGTTGCTTTTTTAGCGGCAGTCAACGATCATCAACAAATTTGATCGATGCTCGACGCGCTTATGCTTGTAGTTGTTCTTGTTGTTGCTGTGGTTGTTGTTTGTTATTATAATTACAATTAAAGTGAAGCGACTGCGACGTTGTTGTCAGCGTTGTCACAGCAATAACACGTACAACAACAACAACAATCATAACGCTGACGTCGACAGAAACGGAACCAAACCAGCGCACCACCCCACCCCGCACCACACTGTAGCGTACTCGTACCGTATCCCAACAGAATGTGGAGACAAAACTGCGTCGCCGTCGCAACTCAATTGCGAACTGTAACTGCCATAGACAAGGTGGACGTTGAAGTTGACGTTGACGTCGCCGTCGACGTCGCTGCTGACGTTGTTAACGATTTTCAAATACAACCCCCTCCTCATCACCTTCCCCATCTACCCCCCCCCCCCCCTTACCTAGCCAAGGTTCGGCGAACTAGACGCCAACCTCATGTGTCGTCATTAGCGACACTGTAAATGTCGACGTCGGCAGAAGCGTCGACTTCATTTGTTTATTTGGCTTGTACTTGTTGTTGTTGTTGGTGTTGTTCTTTTTTATTATTGTTGTTGTTGTTGCCTTTCGGCATTTGGTTTGTTTGGTTGGACTCTTATCATCGAGCAAACCGTGATAAGACCACCGTGGAATAGAAAAGGACCGATACGGGCTGTGAGACTGCGAAAGTGACTATTATCGATAGTGTGGTTATCGAACTATCGCCGCAAGCTTTATCTACTTTTAATGTACGATCATTGTTTTCAAAAAATACAAAATTATTATGGTTATGATCAAGTTTAACAATGAAAAAAAAAGATCCATCAAACATGTTTCCAATAATAAATAATATTATTTAAAAAATAACAGATCTAAATTTCTTTTTTTTTTAAATATGATTTTTCAATTGTATGAGGCTGCGAATGAGGTGATGATTCAAATAATTACACTGTAATAGTTTATAAAAAAAAGACATGACCAAACTCAACGCTTTCCGCCTATTTCAGGTCCTAGGAATCGAACTGCAACATTACTCTTTTGAGTTACAACGATGGTTTCATACAACATTTTTTTTAAGTTTAAGGAAATTGTTTGGTCTCTATCTTCCATGGTACATTTTTTTTTTGGTATACTTGCTTCAGCAAAGTTACTTGGAATCTTTTAAGCTACAAGTTTTATGAATAAGCAAAGCTTCTAAAATGGCGTTTAGAGGCTCTTTGAGGTCAATAACCAAAAAAAGATACAATATTTACCACTTTTTTTTACATGTTTCTTACATATAGGGTTGTCAAAAAAGTCTTGCGGTATTTTTATTGAATTTTCAATTGTTCATAAAATTGGTTATAATAATGCGATTTAAGTCAAATATGCGCCGTTTTGTTCGATGACGAGTTCCTAACGAGATGCCAACTTCCCTATTGTCAAAAAACTCGGAGAGCCAATTTTTACAGGACTCTCTTGTGGCCAACTTCCGACTACCAAGCTCGTTCGCCATGGTGGTAATCACTTGGTGCGAGATCCGGACTATAAGGTGGATGCAAAAGAATCTCCCATCCGAGCTCCCGGAGCTTCTGGCGCGTCACCAAAGATGTGTGTGGCCTGGCGTTGTCCTGATGGAAGACAATTCGGCCTCTGTTGATCAAAGATGGCCTCTTCTGCATGAGGGCTGCATTCAAGCGGTCCAGTTGTTGGCAGTACAGGTCCGAATTGAGCGTTTGGCCATAGGGGAGCAGCTCATGGTGGATGATTCCATGCCAATCCCACCAAACACACAGAAGAACCTTCCTGGCCATCAATCCAGGCTTGGCCACCGTCTGGGCAGCTTCACCGCTTTTCGACCACGACCGTTTGCGCTTCACGTTGTCGTAAGTGACCCACTTTTCATCGCCAGTCACCATCCGCTTCAAAAACGGGTCGATTTTGTTGCGATTCAGAAGCGATTCGCATGCATCCATACGTGCAAAAATGTTTTTTTTGCGTCAAGTCGTGTGGCACCCATACATCGAGCTTCTTTTTGAATCCAAGCTTCTTCAAATGGTTTATAACGGTTTGATGACTCATGCCCAGCTCTTGGCCGATGCTACGGCTGCTACTATGCCGGTCTCTTTCGATCAATTCAGCGATTTTATCGCAGTTTTCGACGACAGGCCTTCCGGACCGTGGCGCATCTTCGATCATCTCTGCACCAGAACGAAAACGTTGAAACCATCGTTGTGCGGTGGAAATGGAAACTGTATCGGGTCCGTAAACTGCACAAATTTTATTGGCAGCATGAGATGCATTTTTGCCTTTATCGTAGTAGTACTGTAAAATATGCCGTATTTTCTCTTTATTTTGCTCCATGTTTGCGACGCTATAACTCACGAACGACTAAAAACAAACAACAATAAATCAAACAAGTGTTAGCGCGTGAAAAGAGCTTTCCAAAAAGCTCTAGCGTGAACCAATGCGACGAATACAACTAGAACTACGCGCTTGCAAAGACAAGCTTGCGGAAATACCGCAAGACTTTTTTGACTTTTTATATTATCCATTAATGGAATTTTACTATCCGATACTTATATCAAAATGTAATTCGTGTTATGCAAAGTAGCTTTAGCTACAGGTAACAAAAAAATTATTCTTTTTTATTAAAGGGGTGAACACTCTACTTTTTAATATATTGACCTCTAAGTCCCAATACCCAATTTTGGAAGTTTGGCTTGTTCATAAAACTTATAGGTCTATAAATTCCAAGTAACTTTGCTCAAGCAAGTTTACCAATAAAACAATACCATGGAAGATAGAGACCATAGAATTTTCTTTAATTTATAAAAAAAATGTTGTATGAACCATTGTTGTAAATCAAAAAAAAAAATAATGCAGTTCGATTCCTAGGGCCCGAAATAAGGGGAAACCGTTGAGTTTGGTCTTGTCTTTTTTTCGACTTGCACAGTGTTATTAATACATAAACAACAAAATAATAGTAATAACTCGAGGGGAGCAATTTTTAATACACTGCTAGAAAGTAAGCGTAGTTCTTGGAAATTCAATTCTGTTGTAGATCTTTTAACTGATCTTTAATATTTATCTCAGAAGATATCGTGACTAAAGAATATATTTTTACCAAAAAGACAATGCGATGAGATTTTTAGAAATATAAACAAAAATAAATAAAGAAAATTAAAAAAAATGTACGTATATTGAAATATGCAAGTGATCAACAGGTTGCTTGAATCGAATCTTCAGAAATCATATTACTTCTTATTTGACTCACTTTTTCTTTTCGCAGTATTCGTATTCGGCATTTATTACTATCTTTCACAAAGGGTCAACAACTTTTCTCATTTCTTTTTACTTACAATTCGATCTTTCTCATATGTATTTTAATTATTACTTAACTTATATGCACTGTTTCTTCATAAAATATAGAGCATGTGATTTACTCTTTTTCCAAATATTATATCTATACCATCTACTATTGCCTCACTTCTAATTCCTTTTCTTTCTCAATGGAATTTTTCAATAAAATGAAAAAGTCAGCAAGTAAAATTCGAATCTTTTTATTCATCCGCATTGTAGATACATTCCTCCTCGTCACTCTTTGCGTCCAACTTTTTCCTCTCGTTCTCTCTTCCCTCTCTTTACGCTTCCTCCCCAACTCCAACGTCTTATGATCGTCAAAAAATTGTCAATGTGCTCGCAAATTTTGGAAGAAGCTCATCTATTAGATGTGGTTTTTAATTTTTTTTTATTTGCATGATACACACACACACATTAGCACACTCGCACACACGAACAGTGGTCACATATTGATGATATATGCATTAAACATTCTATGTTTGCTGTTGTTGTTGAACTAAATGCGTCAATTAAATGAAATATAGAAAAAATATACAAAGCTCGCAGATACTCGTGCCATAGATACAGATACAAATGCACACACACACTGTGACACCCACACCTGCGGAGTGTGTATAGAAATTATTAATAAATTATGATTTTGGATGACACTATAAATCGCACTGCAACTATGTGAGTGTGCGTGTGTCTATGTGTGCATATGTGTGTGTGTGTGTGTGTGTGTGTGTGTGTGACTAGAAAGCTATGCTAATCAACGCCGCATTGAGTGATTTAAAACAACGAATACAACAACAACATCGAATGGAGCATTTCTAATGATCTCTCGCAAATCCAATATCCAATGAATCTACAATATATATGTATAAGTGTGCATCTATTTTTGGGTGATTGAAGAGCTTGTGGTGGGGCCGGCGATCTGAGGTGGAAGAGGGTGTTAAATGAAATGCAGGTGCTTGGGGGAGGAGTGTAGGTTAATGGGGTGGTTTATAAGTAAGCCTCCATCTGTATAAGCACAAGTGTGTGTTTATATTTTTCTATTCTTGAAATCTTTAATTTAATTTATTCTTCGTTTTTCAAACTTTTATTAGCTCTTTAATGACATTTCGCTGCTGCTTTTGGACGGTGTATTGAGGAGACCTCACAGGGTCTGACGTTCCCATTCCCCCAATCCTCATTCCTCTTACTCTCCCTCTTCTCACCCCTGTGCGTTCAGGCCAAAAGCAATGCCTGTCTGGCCTGTTACGTGGCTCATTAAGAATTTTTAGTTTTTAATTGACAAACGACGGCGAAAGAAAAAATTAATAAATAAATGAAATAAGCAGCAACAACAATCACAACAACATCAAGAAATCGCACTAAAGAAATGGCAAACGAAATAGATTTTGCTTTATATTTTCGATATTATAATTTTCAGATGAGCCAAAAAGATGTCAGGGGCTAAAAATTGGAATGCGAAAGCAATGTTGACAGCAAGTCTAACTATAATCACATTTCTATGTATGTGTATATGTGTGTGTGTCTGTGTGTGTGAGTGCCTGCGTAAAAGAGGTGCAAATTATGGACCAAAATCAAGCATCAAGGTGATTCGATAAATGATCGGATCGTATGATCTTGAGTCTCTAACCGAAAAGATAGTTCGGGTTTATACAATAAAATTAATTCATAAACTTCTGTGCAAGACTTTTTAATAATTTATTTTGTATAATTATCAAAACTTTTTTTGATAAATGTCTGAGAGAGTTAACTATTTGCCTACAAACAAAACATAATTAAAGTACTTATTCGTGTTATTCAATTTAAATCATTTCTCATTCCAGTTAAATAAAGTCCTTAAACATATATTTTTTTAAAATATTTTTTTTGAAAATTTAAAGTTTTCAATCAATTTAAAAACCTCTAAATTTATTAGCTTAGAGAAGTTGGAAACATAAATGAAATGTGATTTTGCAGTTTTTTAATAAATTAAATAATCTTAGTTCATTTTTAATGAGGTTTTGATTTTAGCAAGTGAAATTAAAAAATTGAATGACCAAGCTTCGTTTCGTGGTTCGTTTTTAAAAAGCAAAAAAATTCACTATAAATAGATGTTTTAGTTATAGTCAATATTTAAAACTGTATTTTTTAACATAGGATTTTAAGAAGAAAACAAAACTTATATCCAAAAAGTATAAAAATTATATTAATTTCACCAAATTTCAAACTTTATTTAGACATGTTTTTCACTCCATTTTTGAATAATTTGGGAAAAATAAAATAGTGTGGTGTTGCATAAGTATAAAAAAATTATACAAGTTTGCACATAACTTTTAGACAGTTTTAAATCAGACTTAAAAAATTACTGTTAAAATGAATTGAAGAATATACATACAAAATACACACGGTTATTATTTAGAGTTATTACTTGTTTAATTTGAACTTATTTCAATTGTTGAATTTTTTGCATATTTCCATTTATTTTTATTAACTATTCAATTTTGACTTTCTTCCATTTCTTTTAATAATGGTTCCATTTTTATTTATTTCCAATTCTAAGTATTTTCTATTCAATTTTTTTTTTTTTTCAATACTTACATGTATTGTGATAGTTAAGTTTTCTACTTATTTTCTTTGCAGAATCTGTACTTATTTATATTTCTGTTTATTCTGTTTATTATTAAATTGTGCTTATGTCATTTTTTTTATTCCAAAACTTTTTTATAACTGGCAAAGTTATTACTTATTTCCACATGATCCATATTCACAAATTAAATAATTATTCATGGGCAACAACATTATAAAGCTCTGTAGTAAAAATCTAGAGTCAGCCGATCGTTAGCTTATTTGTTGAATTAATTTCATTTAATTTGTTTTTTGTTGGTTTTCTTCATTATTATTTTTTGACAATGTGCAAATATTTATTAGCACCATGCGGTCAAATTGAAGAACGTTATTTATTTGCAGATTTAATAACTACGAATTTAACAAAATTGAATTAAAAGTAGATAAAAAGGAAGCTGAAGGGTGGAGTGACAGCAAGAAGATGTGGGGACCAAAAAAGCGCAACAGTTACTGCCGGTAAGCCTGCCTTTCATTACAGTTCCCGGCACCACCGCCCACTCCTCTCGTTTATCTGTCCACCTGTCACAGGTAAGTTAACACAAACAGTTTATTTCAATAACAACGCACGCACAATCAAAGCAGCTGCCAAAAAAAAAACCACTTCTCTTACTCCCCTCTTAGCCCTATCCATCTATTCTCGGGTCGATGGCGACTGTTGAAGGATTTAAGCTGCCGCTGTCGCCGTGTAAATCTGTCAGAACTAACCACAAGTCAACTTACACCTCCCCCTACCACAATTATTGCAACTGTGTGTATGTGAGTGTGTGTGGTTTACCTACATTTGATTTGGCTAATATTTAATGGCTGTTGCTTGTTTTTATGCACATTATTTGTTTGTTGAGCGAACGCGCGCACACACGCACACGCACACGCACACGCACACGGATGGACAAAAGCAACAATGTCAACGACGTTTCGCGCGTACGAAATCGAAATGGAACCGAAACTGAAACTGACACCGAAACCAAATCCGAAAACCGAGCAACGGACGCAGCGCTTTTATTCTGTTTATCGTTGCTGCTGCTGCTTTTGACGACGCGCCATACGATTCGTCCTGCCCAACGACGTGCGTGCTAATAAAACGCCGATGTTGTTCAGACGGCCAGGTTGCGGCAGCTGCTAACGCTGCTGCTGCCGGCGCAGTTAAACGAGCCCCCCGAAATTGAGTGGAGTCTTGTGCAAATTGAGTCGAGTTGCGTTTTGAGTTAAACTCAAACGCTTGTTTATTTTACTCTCCATATAAACATTTACACAAACAGACACACACACATACTCATCATTTTCTATCTCTATCTCTGTCTCCGTCTCACTCTTTCGAGCAGTTATACAGTTACTTGCATGGCACCGTCATATCAATGGAGCTTTCCAGCTTCGCCTCATCAAAGAAAAGCTCAAGCAGCGACGGTTTGAGCAGCTGATCTCCCTCTAAGCGCTCGCTGCCATTCCAGCGAAGCAGTGAAGGTATTTGAGTCAAATTGAACGGATCATGTCGAAACTTATTGTTGGTCATATCCTTCCAGGCATCACGATTGCCAACATCCACCGTATAGATAAGGGAATCCGGATGTGCATTCTCACGAAACGCAGTCTCCACACTCTGTTCAACTACATAGTATGTACATACATACAGTTAATGATTAAATGATCTGTATTTATTTTAGAAGGACTCAGTTACCTGCCACGCAGTCGGGACACCAGCTTTGACCATTATTGTCCTTTTCACCAAAGAAATACATGTAAATAAGGCAATTCTTCTTGGCCTGCACTTTGAGTGCATCCATCAATTGCGCGTAACCCGTCAATGGCACATATTCCGGCATTTTCGCTGCTCACTCTTTCTCCTGCTATAACTGAACTGTTTCGGTTTCTGTTTCTGTGCTCAGCTTTATCATAAGCGTTTTATGAGAGTGTTATCGCCTATAAATTCCGTCAAATTAGTCAGCAACAACAAAATAAAGAAATGCCGACCTTACCGGCATTTATCACCATCACGTAAACACGCCCTGCAGCGTTGCCAGATTGCACAATTTGCTAGAGCTGTGACGTGGTGTTCACAACTAATTCAAATGAACTTATTTTAAAATATATGCATATTTATAAAGTGTCGTATAATCAGATTGAATCACTTTATTATTAAAACATTATTATTAAATGAATAAGTATTTTTTATATAAAGAACGTATTAAATATAAGAATTTACTTTTAAATTGCATGACTTCAAAACATGTAATTTGAATAAAATAACCCCTTCCATCAATGAGCGATTAAATAACTGAACAGAATGAACTATTCATATCGTTAATAAATAACTAACCAAAATTATTGATTTAGTTCACGACTAAAAATAATCGACAGAACTTATTTGACAAATTGAACTAAAAAGGCCAGCTCTAGTAAATACACTTCGTAGCGTTGCCAGACTGCACAATTTATAGTGATTGATTCGGTATTTTATTTTTGGCATCTAAAGCTATCAATAAAGTACTAAGTAAATAGTCCGGTCATTGAAAACGTTAGGAGCGCGCATTGATTGACTTTCGCGCCAATTGATGCTTCGAAATTTAGTATTGAATACAATCTTTAAGTTTTCTTAATTTTCGTATTACAATTTCATCTTAATAGATTACAAAAATTTTACTGATTAAAAAGTAGTATTTTATACACTACCTATGTATGCATAAAGTGTGAAAGAGAGTGGATTTAATATAAAGATGCAAATGTAACAGATAAAAAGAGAACAGTATTCAAATTTTATTAGTTTTAAAGCTTTAAATGTAAAGCAAGATCTTATAGAATTATTTATTTTAAATTACTTATTTTACTTGATAATGGAAGAATCGCCTCAGATAAATGTAACTTTATGATCGATGGCAATTCCCAATCAATTGGTTCTTGGAAAACCATAAATAAAATTCTTTAATCTAAGATATCAAAGCAAATCCAATCGGATCGATTCCCATAAAAGGTTTCTCTGACCGTCGATCAGGCATCATTTGCAATCTAAAATTCTGGCGGAATCATCGCAAAGTATTTACCATGTTGAAGACTCTTCTAGTTGCCATTTTGGCCCTTTCTCTGGCCTCAGCTGCTACTCCTTCCCTCTCCCCGCTTCCTGCAGTGGAACACGCTCAGTTCGTTGTCAAAGCAGAGCTGCATCAGCTCCACCTTCATGTTCACCAGCAGCCTGATCTGTTTGGCCCACGAGGAACATGCCAAATAAACATGCCAATTTGTTACGTAATCCAAGGGAAGGAGAATGATGCCATTAAATGAGCCGATTTAAACAATTCTTAAAGTAATAAATTATATACCTGGCTTTACATTATTCAGCTTTCGAAATCCACACAGAGTTGTATTTAAAACATATCAAATAGAAAAAACAAGTTGCGAACCTTCGAACTTTTATTGCTTGAAGCTATTGAAATTGATACTATTTATAAAAAGATACGAAAACCATTGTATTCTTTCTGTCCGATTTCAATGGGCTTAGGGTATAAGAACGGGAGCAAAATGTCGGTGTGTGTGAGCCTTGCAATTTAATAACTTTGAGTTGAAAGCAATCCGTTCGTTTCAGAATCGTCCACAATTTTAGAGAACCATTTTTGTAAAACATGCCTGTTTAAACAAGTTTTGTTTAAAGAGTATGTATTTTGTATCCGAAAAAAACAGACTTGGAAGATCTCATCTTTGAGGACTTTAAGAAAAATCCGTAAAATTCTTATCGACGCATTTCCTTGAAAGTATGTGACGTTTTTTTATTTCAAATTGAGATTTTAATAGCATATTGATCAAATTTATATCTCACTATCCTGTTATATGTATGTAGATTATAACCAGAGATTAATATCGTAATCGAAACCTTAACGCGTATTAACCGATTGAAATTGGTTACCGTAACTGAAACAAACAAAACTTTTTTTACTATACAGAAACCGAAATAACGGAATCATATATGTATAATGGTGAGTTTCAGTTTAATTAAGCATGAAATTATGTTGTTAAGGTGTAATCATCATTATTCACCTTTTTTTAAAACATTTTTTCAACTAATTTTGTATACTTTTTTTTGTGCACCGAAATCAAACTTATTTTGAAACTGAAACATATATGAAACCGGCAACCGTTACGAAACCGATCTACAAAGATTTTGCGGAATCAATGACCGAAAACCAAATGCAAACATAACCCCAACTGAAACCAATATTCGTATCCTGATTATAACTGAATATGTTATGATTTGGACAAAAATGCAGAATATAAGTTTGGTTTTCGCAGCGATATCGTCAGTACGAATATATAGTTCTATAAAAAAGTATTTGCCCCTCCGTTTCGCAGAAAGCTGCCAAAGCCCTTGACAAAGTCAGTTTCTTTATGAGTAAAATTAATAATGATTACAATTTGTTTTAACTGCTTGCAGTTGTCGTCCCGTTTAATAGTTAATAATAGTACTACATGCTGTTACAGTTAATTCTTTGATATAACATTCTCGTTAACGTTAAGCGTAATTAGTTGCTGATTTTTAGATTAACTTTTCTTCCCCGCACAGCGCGTCAAGAACCTGGAATGCATACACGGCTAAAAAAAAATGGGGGCATTGCCACTAACTAATACATAAACTAAATGCAAATTTAACTAATTATCCTTTTTGGTTTCCATTTCTGTCGTCGACTCAGTTGTTGTTGTTGTTGTATCTGATGTTGTTGTTGCCTCATGTCCTTCTCCAGCTGTCGCTGCTGCCTCCGGATTCTGTTTCTTGCCACCGGGGACAAATGGACAGACGCCGCCTTTGCATTCAAAGGGAAACTCCGGCTCTGTCTTGATCACATTTCCTTGTGCATCCTTTTTCTCCCAGGGATTCCAATAACGCAGCATAAGCGGCTGCACGAACTTGTGCCAAATGTAGAGCAACAAAGGGATTATGAAGCACGGCACACATACCATCTTGTCACGTCTGCTTTAAATATTATTGTGAGTGGTATTTCAACTTTTATTCAATGCTTATTAATTGCAAACTCACCTTTTTAATGATTACCTGCTAATTTTCCTATCGTTGAGCTGATAGTGTGACCAGACTCGGTAACGCGTCAAATCACAAACTTGCCACACAATCGATAACATGTATTATTAGATGAAGTTAAATGTTCATTTTGAATGTTTTCAAGTCGACAAATCGAAATAAATGTATAATAATAATGCTATTATATATGTATACAAATAGCAAAGCCATCTGTATTAATTTAAATTTAATAGCTAAAAGTAATACATACTTCAACATAATATCGGTATTCCCAAGAAAGATTAAGATTAGATTTCGATTCGTTTAAGCAAATCTGAATCGGTTGGCGGAACGACCCTTTTTGCACACTGATTAGATTTCGATTTCGTGAATTTAATATAATAGTAGCTGTAGAATGTCCCATTTAATTATAATGGATAAGCTGCAATTTAAGCATTATCAGTTCCTTTTTATCTGCGACTTCTTTAACCTATTTTCGTACATCAGCTTCCAATCCCTTAGCCCATTCTTAGTTGCCTTATCCATCTGGGACTTTTCGTGTGTCAATTGTAAGTTTTCTGCATTAAATAAAAAATCATTTAATTATTAAAAATTGCATTGCAAAAAACTTACTCAAAATTAACCTCAGAGCCACGTTTGCCAATTGAGCTATTTTTGACAATTACTAACGAGCTTCCAAGTTTTTTAAAGCAATGATAAACATTAATATCATACATTTTATTCTGTAGTGGGTGTTTAGCCTTTCTTATAATTTTTTATATTCTTTGTTACCTATTTTCTTAATATTACTCTTTTCAAATTGTCGGCTCATAGCTACTTTCGTTAAAACATTTAGTTTCGCCAGATTTACCTAATCGTTTGTGGGCACACTATACTTTTTTATGAATCAGCTGCAAACAACTGATCGACTAAATTAAAATCTAATTTAAATCTGTTTTCGGACTACCCTTGTTGTGCACAGTCGCACATTGCTATCGATAGTCCAATTGTATAGTATTTAAATACTAAGCGGCGTCTTGCAATAAATCGATAAATGCCTTGCTTTGTTTTTGTTTATTGTTTACATTGCATTGTAAATATAATTTTGAATGTTTCCATTTCACTTCATCATTACATCAACATAAAATCAACCGATTAATGGACAACGATATGGAACACCCTCTTTGCAGCAATATTCGCGTCCAGCCTGTAGATTCGTATTGACCCATTGATTGTGGCAGTTCTTGATGAAGAGATAAGCACGCTCCTTGTGGCAATTGTGTCCCAATGTGGCACAAACGATATTCGCCGAGTTGGGCAAATGCTGCACAATCTGCAAATGGAGAGAGAGGCAGAAAGTTGGCAGTCAACTAATGAAAGAGCGTCGATTCACTCACCGTTTCGAGGCACTTGGTCTGACACTGTTTGCGTCCAATGGCGTTGCAGGCAAACATGCGGTCCATTTCATTGTGGATCAGAGGTGTCTCGGGCAGACCATTCTTAATCTGCGAGGAGAGAAAGACGCCGCAGGTGCAGGGCACAGGTTGATTCAACGGTGCAGGCGGCGTCGGTGGCGTTGGCAATGTATTATCCACGCTGGACTCCGTTGTGCTCGTCGTGCTGCTGCCAGTGCTCACAGTCGAATCACTCACGCTGCTGTTGACAGACTCTAAGGTGACTGTGGGAGTTGTGCTGCTGCTGCCAGTGGCCGTCTCGCTTTCCGTCTCCATCTCCGTTGTGGATGTTGTTCTCGGCGTGCTGTTAATGATAAACTCCACTGGCACTGGCCAATCCGCCTCGGTTGTCGCCGGAATGCTTGTGGTGCGCAACTTAATCCTCTTCTCTTTCATGTAGCTCGTCTTGCCGTAAATTGGCTTCTTGTAGGCAATCTTGCTGGCATCCACTAGCTGCTCCCAGGCAACTGCAGCCAACAACAGCAACATCATTGCCATAAGCCTCGTTCTAATGTTGGAAGCTAAAGCTAAAGATTGCATATCAGATTGCTGATGCACTGCATCCAAAAAAAACTTAACCCCACTTACCCATCTTTCTGTTCTTCTTTCTTGATACTTAGTTGAGTTCTGATTGCCATTTACTCGACTCTGTTGCATTTTATGCAACATTTTCGACTATCTAAGCAGTTTCTTGCTGCCGGCGGCCAATGCTCTGACCTCCAAACCGAGCTGCAATTCCATTCCATGAAGTTCAAGTTTAGACGGCGTCAACTTCGACAGCGTCATCGCTTTACGGCATTGCGTTCTCATATTTGGGTCAGGGAATTCAACATGCAGCTGCCAGTTTCGGCTTGCGTTGCAGATTCTTCCCAGAATCGTCTCATTCATCAGCCAAAAGACCCCCTCTTCGCTCTCTTTAACAAACTGATTTTTGAATAATGCTCAATTTTATTACTTCAAGAAATGCTCAAATCGGTTCATTTAAAGGTATCATTATCCTCCCCTTGGATTACTTTACAAATTGGCATGTTTAACAATCCAATCACGATGATAGAAGACCTTGGCATAACCATCAGGATTTCTGCTGCCACAACCATCAATGACAAAGCCAGCAATGCCAATGAGTTGGCCATTCTGTATAGCCGGACCGCCAGAGTCGCCATTGCAGGCGCCGTTGCCCTCCTCGTGGGCCAAACAGATCAGGCTGCTGGTGAACATGAAGGTGGAGCTGATGCAGCTCTGCTTTGACAACGAACTGAGCGTGTTCCACTGCAGGAAGCGGGGAGAGGAACCCTTTGTGGAGAGACGACCCCATCCCGAGATGAGCACCTGGCTGCCCACAGCAGTATCTGAGCTGGCCAAAGGAATGGCCCGAATCACTGCCGAGTAGCAAAGCGACTCCTCCAGGAATAGAATGGCCACATCGTTCAAGAAGTTGCCATAATCCTCATGTACTATGACCTTGGATACCTTGATGACAACTCCGCCGCTCTGGCGATCCACGGATCCAGCACGAATGCTCAGCTGCTTTGATGGAGTCCTACAGTTAAAGTGGAACCATTGGTGAATTGCTGATCAATTGAGGATCAGTTTTTTTTAAATACTTACACCTTCAATGTGCCGTCAGTTGCTTCGCTGGTGACGCAGTGGGCAGCGGTCAGGATTACCTTGGGAGCGATGATGCTGCCTCCGCAGATATGAGAGCTTAAGTGACGCAACGACACCTGGTGAGGGAACTGACCCTCAGTGGCATCTACTCCTCCCACAATGCGTCCACCCAGCTGACTATGAGGAGCAGCTGAGGCCAGAGAAAGGGCCAAAAAGGCAACTAGAAGAGTCTTCAACATGGTAAATACTTTGCGATGATTCCGCCAGAATTTTAGATTGCAAATGATGCCTGATCGACGGTCAGAGAAACCTTTTATGGGAATCGATACGATTGGATTTGCTTTGATATCTTATCAATTATCAGTTGTTCCGATTGGATTTCCAATTAGATTTTCACGATTAAAGAATTTTATTTATGGCTCTCCAAGAACCAATTGATTGGGAATTACCATCGATCATAAAGTTACATTTATCTGAGACGATTCTATCGGGGGATTCTCCCATTATCAAGTAATAAAATTTCTTTCAATTGATCGAATTGATTTGTGATTAAATTATGATTATAAATACATCAATATAAAATCAATTTGTATGCTTAAGAACAACTTTTAGTGGTGGTAAAATACGAAATCAATTTTCGAACAATTGAAGGGTATTCTTCAGTAGCAAAGATTTAATTTTCAACAATTCTAGCGATTCCTGTTGGAAAACAAAGAGATTATGCCAAAATCAAGACATTAAAAATAAAACATTTTGTGAATTAATATTAAAATAATTATTTTTTATTTATTATGTCAAAAAATTTGCATTTGCGTGTTTCAATCGCTGTTTTAAGTTATGACAACAAAAAATTGTACAATTTACACATTAAAAATAAGAAGGGAGCGCAGCAAAACTACAAAAAAAGAAAAATAATAATAACTAAAAATACGACCAAATTAAAAAAAAATGACAAAATCGCGATTACAAAATTAGTTGCATATTTTTTGAAAATACATGAAATATATATATTTATCGCTTTTAGTTAATAAACTTAAATTGTAGTTTGCCTAATGAATAACTAAAAAAAATTGTTTGTTTCTGCTCGAGAAATTTTATAATTTTTTTTATCGTTTTTTTATGTTTTCAACTTAATTCAAACAATTATGAGAATCTTTTTACAATTTATGCTTAACTTAAAAGATTTATATGTAGAATTACATAAAAAAATTTAAAGTGTAATAAAAAAAAAAATTAGTTTTTTTTGCAGAATGTTTTTGTTGTTGTAATCGCATACATATACATATACATATATATATTGTATAGCTAACAATTTTGTTTATATAAGCACTTCAGTTGCGAAACTAACAGCTAAACATTGTATAATAATAGATTATGCAATTAGTCAAATTAATTCTTTTCTTAAAAACTTAATAGTACACGGTAGAACGTAGTCGATGCTCTAATTATATTGTTAATTAATTGAATTTAATTAAGCTTATTTAGGCGCTAGAGAAAAACGTTGGCCGACAATTACAAAATACAATTACAATATATAATAATAATAAAAATAATTTGCGCTAATTATAATTGTTATTTTTTATTTGTTTCTTCGTTTGTTTATGTTTTACTGGAAGCTATGAAACGGGTTTTCCCAACGATTTAAAAATCTATATTAAATTCCATTCGTTTCGTTTCTTATTTTTTTAATTATTCAAAACTTGCGCACACAAATTGTTAATGTTATTGTGAAACTCTTCACTAACTACTTAAGTATATATATATATATATATATCTTGTGTATATATACGATATAGCATTTACGATATACGATTTAAACTCGCACTGTACAACAAAGTTTATGATTATTCATTTAAATTACTACAATTATTACGTTTGTTTTGTTTTAAATTAAAGCTTAAGTTCTAGGCAAAAAAAAGATTGTCTGGATGTGTTGGGAGGGAGGTAGGGAGGTGTGTCTGATTGGGTTGGGTTCGTATAGATTGGAGATTTTGTCGTGTTGCTGTTGGATTGATTAAAAACTTTGCTAGCTTTCTGGCCGGCCAATGGGCGCTCTTTGAGTGCTCATCCATCATCATCATTCTGTCTCTCTCTCTGGCTACAGTAATCATCACCTAAGTGCGCTTATCGCTTATGTCAAATGTCAAATGTAAATGGCCTCGGAACCCTTATTGGCCTGATGTCCACCGGAGATGTACAAATTGTTGGCTGCCGGCGATTGAACGCCCTCGGACCAATCTGAATTGCTTCGAGGTGATGATGATGACCAATGTCCGGGTGATTCCGGTGATGGCGTCGGATAACTGTCCAGCGTCTGGACCAGATGCTGTGGCGTATGTCCGCCCGAATGTTGGCTGGGCGGTGTTAGGTACTGATAGAAGGCCTGATTATGCTGTGACGATGGCGACAACATGTTTGTCGATGGCGAGGAACCCGACATTGAACTTTGTATTGAAGGCGGATTCATTTGACCCGAGTGAAATGAGTCTGTAAGCGAATAGAATAACGATAACAATTAGTTGATTCATGCATTCATTCGATTAATCGGTGCATTTGATTAAAGTTACCCGGAGATCCACAAAATCCATTCAAGTCCAAACCGGCTGAGCCGAACTCAAGACCTCCAATTGCTTGTTGCTGTTGTTGCTGCTGCTGCTGTTGTTGTTGCTGCTGCTGCTGTTGTTGCTGCTGTTGCTGTTGTTGTTGCTGCTGCTGCTGCTGTTGTTGCTGCTGCTGTTGCAGCTGCGGAGACAACGTCTGCATTATTGCACTGCTTTTAACATTATTGGAGGACTGAGGTGCCAACATGATGCCCATGTCGCTGCCCGTGGGCGAAATGATGCCCAGGCTGACAGGTGAGCTCTGTGGGCCAAGGGAACCGTTGCCACCACCGAGGAGACTGTTGAGATTGCTGCCAAACTGCTTCTGCTGTGTGGCATGCCGCATTGCCTGTATGTGCGTCGGTGATGTTGGCAAACTGGGTCGCGATTTTGCTGGCGATGGCGAACCTATGTGAGTATAACAGTCCATACATTAGTATAACAGTATATTACAAAATAAAGGGTTGCTCTTTGATCTTACCCATATATGCGTGCGGAGATAGTGCCAAACTGCTCTGCACCGAATGCGGTGGCGATTGATTCGAATAGGGCGGACTGAGTCCCTGCTCGTGACCCCCATTGGGCAATCCGCCTCCAAGGCCACACAGCGTATTTGTGCTGCGTCCCCCGCTCAGGCCCATCGCCTGTCCGTTTAGCATTTCCTGCTGAAATGGCGAGCCCATCGAATAGCCATAGGTGTCCAGCTTAATCATGTCCAGACTGTTGGCTGGCAGCGATTGCAGCGACTGTACGTTCTACAAATTAATCAAGAACAAGATGATTATTATTAATACTTTAACGTTTTCATTCAATAGGTATAACAGTATGACAGCGACAATAGTTATTTATTTGCGACTCATCAGAATAAATCTGGTCAAGTATAACAGCAGCAATACAGTATGCCAGTGCAAAATGTATTCGAGTTTGTCAAGTATAACAGTATTACAGTTTGCCAAGTATAATAGTATCATAGTCAATTATAACATTATTAAATAAGTATTATATTAATATTTCGGTTTGTAAAATGTGGCTGTATTAAAGTCTGATCACTCTTGCCATCAAATAAGTAGCTTTTATATTTTCTAGTGCAATAGTTGCAAAATATGGTCAATATCGTCAACTATATCATTGATCACTATGTTGAGTGTAATAGTGTCCAATATATTCGTATAACAGTTTTGATATTTATGTAAAGTATAACAGTCTGCATTATCACCCAATCAACCAACCAACAACAAAAAAAGAAAACAAATTGTTATAAGTCAGAGAAATCGAGACTCACCTTAATGCAATCCTCATAGCTCGGCGGCTGTTTCGTTCCGTTGTTGTTCGGCGGCGCTGCCATGGCATTCGAGTACATGGAGTTCGTGTCGTAGGGACTCGGCAGATTCACCAGATTCCCATTCCCGTTTGCATTTCCGTTTCCGGTTTGCGCAGTCGACGGCGGCGGGGAGTCCAGATCCGCACAATTGTTCACCGTTGGCCCCGTCGCGTTCGACAGAAGTTGTCCAGCATTTAAGCCGTTCATGGCCTTTTTTGATGCCGCACTGTTGTTGTTGTTGTTGTTATTGTTCTGGTTGTTGGCCTTTTTTGAGCTCGCCTTGCGACGCAAGCTGCCCATGTTGGCAGCAGGATGATTGCCGGACGCAGCATCCAGACCATTGTCGGGACTGTTGCTCTCAATGAGCTTGGCCTTCTTCGCCGCCTTCTGTTTGGCCGCCTGGCTGCTCTGTTTGCCTGCTGCACCGCCGGCGGCAATAACAGTTGGCTGTGTGATCAATTGCGGCTGCTGACCCGGCGGTGGTGATCCAATCATCGCCTGTGGCGTCATGCTGATCATTTGCGGGGAACGTGGCACATGCTCATCGAGCAGTCGGACGATGTCGTGATGCAGTCGCTCGCTGGCAACATCGCGGGGCAGGCGATCCATGTGATCGGTGATCTCGCGATTGGCAAAGTTATCGAGCAGCGCCTTGCACGCCTCGTAGCTGCCCTCGCGTGCGGCAAGAAACAGTGGCGTCTCATCCTTATCATCCTGGGCATCGCGATTCGCATGATGCATCAACAATATGTTCACCGCCTCCGTGTTGTTAACGGCAGCTGCCCAATGCAACGCTGTCTTGCCGGAATTATCGGCTGCATTGATGTCCGCATCGGCTGTAATCAGATCTTCGACCATGCCCTCAATAGCTAAGCGGGCGGCAAGGATTAGTGGGGTAGTTCCATCATGCATGCGTGCATTCAAATTCGTAGCACGATTTCGCAACAGGATCTGGAATACACCCATGGCATCGGCGGCAACAGCCGCATGCAATGGCGTTCGTCCTGTATTATCCTGACAATTGGCATCCGCTCCAGCGTCGAGCAATCTCTTGGCCGCATCCGCGCGTGCATAGCGAGCAGCCAGGTGCAGAGATGTCTCTCCCGTCTTGTCCATGGTGGCATTCAGTTCGGCGCCCTGCGCCAACAGATCCGAGATCACCTGGGCGGTGCTATCCTCATTGTTCTCCACATCCTCGCCGCTGTCCAAGCCGCCGCCACGCACCGCCGCAATCATCAAGGGGGTTAAGCCACATGGACCACGTGCATCGACATCGTGTTTGCCACCATCCTGATGCGCTGGCGGTGTCATGATGGCCCGAACATCGGCCACATCGAGATGTGCCTGCGACCAGACACGTTGATCCGCCTCCTCGTATTCACTGACCATCGTATGATCGCTTGCATAACCGACGCTGGCCAAGCCGGCAACACTGCCACCGCCCAATCCACCCAATCCTCCTAAGCCGACACTGTTGAGTTGATCGCCACGTTGTCGCTTTGGTTGTGGCATATCCGACTCATCATCGGACCAATGACTACCACCGCCAACGCCAACTCCACCGGGCAACTGATGAGCATGCGCCTGGGCAAGTCCCACCTGCTTGTTGAGATTCCTCATCTCCTGGCCGTGTGGATCACGACGACGTCGGGACATGACCGTCGCGGCAGGAGCACGAAAGCCTTCGGGGAACCAGGTGACGCCATGTGCCCGCTTCCTTTGTGTGCTGAGGACCATGCCAAAGAAGGCCAAGGCAATGATGACCAAAATGATGCCCGTTATCACATATTTCACATTCGCCGGCGACTCGAAATCATCTCCGGACTCTTCGGGACTCCGAACACCACGGACACTGTAGATTGGATAACGATTCGCAAACGTATGTTTTGCAGCAGATGCGGCCAAAAATTCGGCTGCTTCGGTGGCACGATTGAAGCATTCCGTACACTTGCGATTATCAATCTCCAGATAGATTTGTATGCCCGTCTGTCCATCGCGTTGCGTGTAGAGTATCTTATGTTTGCGGCCGAATTCCGAGTCCTGTATATCGGACATGGGTGAGGTGCCCTTCCAGCTGAAGATCATGTCGTTGCCATCCGCATCCTTTTTCACCCGCACCGTTGTCCTCAGCACGTGACTCATTTCGCGTAGGAATTGTGCTTGCTGTTGTCGAAACTCTCGCATATCCATCAGCATGACAACGGACATGGCACCCTCGGCCAATTGGGGAGACTGCTCCGACTTTTCGCAGTCGAGGCCATCCCAACTGCACTCGGCATTGTTGCAGCCGTAGTCGCAGAATCCGTCGCCGTAATGCTTCTGGCAATACGCATCGTAGACGGCTGCACAACGTTTCAATTTCTGTTCACAGTCGCGTCCATCGTAGAGGCATGCCGCATTGTTGCATTCCTCGTTGCACTGACCGTCCATGAAGACCCTCCAGCATTGTGGGGCCGTGCAATTCGCCCACGGATTGATGCCCAGCGAACAGTCGTTGCCATCAAAGTTGCAGGCGTATGTGTTGCACTCCGTGTTGCATACCCCATTACTTTGTTTCTCGGGGCAACCGCGCTTCTCGCACATCGCCCGTTGTTGCTCCAGGTCCGCATCGTATTTGCCAGCCCCATTGAGATTGTTGTTACCATTGCCATTATTGCCATTGTTGCCATTCGATGAGCCAGAGTTGCCACCATTGCCACCCGACCAGCCGGCATAGCTGGCATCATAGATCTCGCAACGTTTTCCCGTCCACTTGCTGGGACAGAGACAATCGTAGTCACCAAGCAGATTGTCACAGGCGGCACCTTGGAGACACGGATTCGGTTGACACTCATCCAACGTGTCCAATTCACAGTGCTCACCCGCTGTACCGCGACTGCATTCGCAGCGATAGCCGCCGGCATCGTCAATGATACAGTTGCCAGCCCGACACGGATTCGAGTCGCAATCCTGACCGCTAAACTCACAGTTCTTGCCGTAATAACCGTCCGCACAGACACAGTGGTGTCCACTCTGTTTGGTGCTACAGACGCCGCCATTCTGGCATGGCGACTGTGCACAGAAATTCACCTTATGCTCACAGTGTCGACCCATGTGTCCCGGACGGCAATTGCAATGATAATTGTTAACGAGCTGAACGCAATCGAGAGTTCCGGCATTAGAGCACGGATTACTCAGACACTCGTTGATGTCGCCCTCGCAACGAGCGCCAACAAATCCAGGTGGACAGGAGCATTCAAAGCCACCGACACGATCGATGCAACTGCCATTGTTGTGGCATGCACCGGGCTCACAATCATCATGATTCAGTTCACAAATTATGCCCAAAGTGCCGGGCGGACAGCTGCAGCTGAATCCCTGGACAAGATCATGACAAGTGCCGCCATTCTGGCATGGATTCGGTGCACAATCATCGATATTGAGCTCACAATTTTGACCCTGGAAGCCCTGACGACAATTGCACTCGTAGGCACCGATGAGATCCCGACAGGTGCCACCATTCTGGCAGGGCTGTGAGGCGCACTCATCAATGTCCTGCTGGCAATAGCTGCCGGCATAGCCCTGACTACAGTAGCAGACGTGACTGTTGCCATGATTCTTGCATGTCCCGTTGTTACACAACTGCTTCACACTGAGTCCCTTCCGCTGGGCCGCATCCTGGCAGCTGATCGTCTGCACATCGCACAATTTTCCCGTCCAGCCCGAGGCACATTTGCAATTGAATTGATGTTTCAGTTGGCTGCAGCTTGCCCCATTCTCACATGGCGATTGGGCACACCAGTCCACATAGTCGGAGCACTGTTTACCCGTAAATCCGCTGGGGCAGTGGCAAGTGTATTCATCGCGCTGCTCGTGGCACGTGCCACCGTTGAGGCAGGGTGCCGAATCGCATTTGTTCACCTTGTACTGACAATTGGCGCCACTGTAACCGGCGAGGCAGCTGCAATTGTAGCCATTGATGCCATCGACACAGCTGCCACCGTTGAGGCACGAGCTCTCCGTGCAATCCTCGTCATTTGTCTGGCAATTCATGCCACTAAATCCAAGTGGACAGGTGCACGTATAACTGTTCACATACTGTCGACAGGTGGCACCATTCTGACACGGCATACTAAGGCACTCATTGATGTCCGTCTCACAGTGTTTGCCATCAAAGCCATCCACACAGAGACAGGAATAATCACCGATCCCATCCAGACATGTCCCACCATTCTGGCATGGAAATGGGGCGCAATCATCAGTGTTGATCGCACAATCTCTGCCCTCATATCCCTTGGTGCAGAGGCAACGATACGAGCCGGGCACATTGAGGCAACTTGCCCCATTCCGACATGGCGAACTAAAAGCGCATTCATCGATATCCTCGTCACAGTAGCGTCCCGTGTAGCCCAGTTTGCAGGTGCATGAGAAATCCAAAAAGTTCGGACTCGGCGTACACTTGGCCTCGTTGCGACAACGATTGCTAGCACAAGGATCCAGTTGGCTCTCACAATTGAGTCCCGTGTAGGGCACCTTGCAGACACACTTGTAGCCATTGACCTTGTCGATGCAGGTGCCGCCATTGGCACAGGGATTACTCAGGCAATCATCAATGTTTGTCTCGCACTTGTGTCCTGTATAACCGGGCATACACTGGCAACTGAAGGCATTCAGCTTGTCGAAACAACTGCCGCCATGCTGGCAAGGATTACTTGCACACTCATCGATATCCACCTCGCAGCGTTTGCCCGAATATCCGGGTGGGCAATGGCAGATGAACTCATTGATGCCATCCTCGCAACGTCCATCGTTCACACACGGACTCGACGCACACTCATCGACATCGCTGAGGCAACGTGCATCATAGAATCCGCGGGGACACTCGCACTTATAGCCATTGACCATGTCCATGCAGACGCCATTATTGGCACACGGATTACTCGCACATTCGTTCACATTCAGCTCACAGTGCTGTCCGGTGAAGCCGGGAACACAGCTGCATGTGTACGAGTTGATGCCATCAACGCAACTTGCACCATTGTTGCATGGATTGCTGTGGCATTCATTCACATTGATCTCACAGTTCTTGCCACTTGTGCCGGGCTGACACTGACAGATGTAGCTGCCAACACGATCCACACAATGACCACCAAACTGACAGGGATTCGATTCGCATTCATTGATCTGCTTCTGGCAAAGATAGCCCGTAAATCCGGGATCACAAAGGCATTTGAAGCTATTGTCGCCATCGATGCACTTGCCCCGATGACACGGACTAGAGTCGCAATCATTGATGTTGATCTCACAGCTGGCACCCGTATATCCCGGCGGACACTCGCAACTGTAGCCGGCAATGGAGTCGTGACAGATGCCCGTATTCCGGCACGGCTGAGATTGGCAATCATCGATGTTAATCTGGCAACGGGCACCCGTGAATCCCAGGGCACAGCTGCACTTGAAGCCATTGATCTTGTCGTGACAGGTGCCATCATTGAGACACGGATTCGACTGGCATTCATCAATATCAATCTCACACTGAGTACCCGTAAATCCAGGCATACAGACGCAACGAAACGTACCGGGATCATCTAGACAACTTCCCTCGTTCTGGCACGGATGCGATTCGCATTCGTTGATGTTCGTTTCACAGCGTGGTCCGGTGAATCCTTGAGAGCAGTTGCACATGAACGAGCCCGGCGTATTCACACAGATGCCGTTGTGTTCACAGGGCGATCCTTGGTCACATTCATCGATATCCTCGGAGCAATCGACACCCTTGTATCCCGTTGCACAGGAACAGGCATAAGATCCATTTATCGGACTCGTATCGCAAATGGCATCCGCGTGGCAAGGATTCGAGGTGCATGCATCATCCAGGTGGCACAACAGTCCCGTCTTTCCAGCCGTGCAACGGCAATAGAAGCTCCCAACACCATCGATACATGTTGCACCATAGAAACATGCCGCCTGCACGCAATCATCGATGTTCTCGCTACAGTCGCTTCCTGCCCAGCCATTCACACAGATGCAACTGTACGTTCCATGCGTGTTCGTGCAAGTCGCACCATTCTGACAGACTGACGGACGGAGTGCGCACTCATCGACATCCACGTCACAGTAGCGTCCCGTAAAATTGGGCGGACAGTTGCAGCGATAATCATTGATACCGTCCACACACGTGCCGCCATTTTGGCAAAGATTTCCCGGACAATCGTCGATGTTGAGATCACAGTTCTTGCCTTCGAAACCTACAAATAAATCGAACAATTTTCTTTCAGTTTGTGATAAATCAGAAATTATTATATGTAACTAAATAAATGATGAATATTGTTATTATTATTATTACAAAAACATCTTCAATAAAACAGTACATTAATTGAAAAACGATAGATGTCTCAAATATTCAACGAATCATTTTGTCGTTCTTTAATATCTCAATAAAAAAAGCTCATTAAGGAGAACTAAATGCCCACCCTTGATTTAATTAAACGATTGTAAACTGAATTAACATTTAATAATTCTCTTCTTAGCAAATGATGTATCTAATAAAGCTAATCGCCAAATGATTAAAACACTTTTCGGCAACTATTTCAAAATTTAACTCACAATCAACTGTAAACTCATAATATTTTCTAATATTTCCTCCGTATTTATCGCATAAGAAAGTTGAGAGCAATTTCGACCTTTAAAAATATGTATAATCATCCAACTATACACTTGTAAGCAATCTCGTTATTGAAAATCCAAGAAAATGTAAAAACTACTCCTTTTTGAATGTAGTCTAGCGACGCTGTGAATATCAGATCAGAAGATCGAAAAATAGATAATGCTCTTTATCATACAATAGTCGTTTCAGAATGTAACGGAGTCGTTACTTTCCTCATCCCTGGTTAGGATAAAATAAATTGTATGTTTGCAAAGATTTGAAGATGTATTAATATTTATAACCAGGGATTAAAACCGTAATAGAAACCGCAACCTTTAACCGGTATTAACCGATTGAAATTCGTAACCGTATCTGAAACGCTAACCGAAAAAAAACTTTTTTCAAACCGAAATAACCGATTCATGAATAACGGTTAATTTCGGTTCAATCAAACAACTTCAATTAAGTTGTTAAGGTGTAATCATATAATAAATATTGATCTTATTGTAAAGATTTTAAATTAATATTGATCTTATTAACTAGATCTTTGAAATCAAATAATTTTTGTTTACATATTAACATTTTTTTGAACCGAAATCATACCGGTATTTCGAAACCGAAACATACAAGAAACCGCTAACGGTTACGAAACCGATATGCAAAGATTTTTCGTAACCGATAACCGAAAACCAAAATACAAGCATAATCGAAACCGATATTCGTTTCGGTTTGATATCCTGTTTATAACAAAGATTTATGTGATATATGATTTCATAAAGATAAAAATAGAAGGGGTACTAAAATTTATTTTGGAGAGATTACAATATGTTTAAGCATTGATTTGTCAACATAGAAAATAAGATATAAAGAGGTGTGTTTTTAAAGAGATTACAATATGTTTGTTATTAGAAATAAGTTGGATTGAAAAGGATTAGAGATTATTTAGGGAAAGTATTATTTTTTGAAAAATATGCAAATAGTTGAACAAATTCTCATTTTCTTTTCGGAAAACCAAAAAAAAAAATACTAGCACATAGAAAATAATGTTTACTTAAAAGGGTCACACTTTTGTGGGGATGTGGGAGTGTGAACATGTGCGTATGTATGTATGTCTGACATGTGTAAGTATGTATGTATGTAAGTGCATAAACAGATTTATGGACAACAACACAGCATCATAAAATGCTTCAATAAACGAAAACGTTTACAACAACAACAATAATAATAACAAGAACAATAACAACAACAACCACTTACCAGGGCTTGTACAAAAAGTGGTTGCCAGGCAATGCGAAGAAGGCGCACAAAGCGCAGACAACGCTTAAAATATGTCTACATGCATATACATATATTTACGTATATACATACATACACACATAACTATGTATGTGTGTGTGTGCCAGGCGGCGTATGCAGCTGTGTTGCACATGTTTTGGCAGCCAGATGGAGTTAGCGTGCAGGGAACACAGCATGAGGGAGGAGAGACCAAAAGAGAGAGCGTATGAGAGAGAGAGAGAGAGCGCAGAGACAGGTAAACTAAGAACAACAGCCGGCGCTCTTTTGCTCTCTCAAAAGGTTGTGCCTGCGGCGACATACATACATATATACATACATCCATATCTAATAAGTACATGCATTCATATATACACACACACACACACACACATACAGACAACAAACAGAAACAACAAAAACAAGAAAGACGTCGCGCCGCTGCGCATGCGAAGCGAATGAGCAAACAAAATGTAAAGAAGAAGAAATAAAACAGAGGCTCGCATGCGCATATGTATAAGTATGCATGCACGTGTGTGTGTGTACAACACGTCTTTGGTTGTTCTTTCCCACGGTCTCATATCTGGCCAGGCAGCTATCTGAATGCGCGCCAAGCAAACGAGCGCAACGAGCGTCGTCCACGAGCGCCCTCGTTTCCCCCTCTCCAAACAAAACAGAGACAGAGACAGAGACAGAGAGAGAGAGAGAGAGAGAGAGAGCGCAAGTCAAAGCATAATAGCAACAACAAATGTTTTTTATGCTGCGGACCAGTGTTGCCAACTGTTCGGGGCCTTAAAAAACTGTGTCAAAATTTTAATTTTTTTAATAAAAAAGGTTATTTTTGCAGTATGTAGATGTTTAGCAAGTATTATGTTGTTGATGCAACTTGTACTGGCGTAAACAATTTAAAATAAGCTACCTAAGCTAATTTTCAGTATTAAATTTAAAATTGAATAAATATACAATAAAAAATAATAATATTTAGCCATATTCAGGTGTTCCTAATTTTGTTTATATTTGCCATTAATACTCAGATTATTTTTTTAATTATTTTACGGGGAAAGCTAATTAATTAATTAAAGTTATTTTATTTATGACTGTTCTTCTTTCAGCATGGCAGGACGAGAATCGAACGCAGTTTTCGAACTGAAAAATTTATATTTTGATAAAACTGAGGCTTTCATGAAACAAAATTAATTTTTAATTGAATGATTGGAAATTGTTTGCTTATTAAATTATAATTAAGTCGAAATTTAAAATAAATTGATAGTTCTGATTGTAAGGACTTTGAGAAGATGTTCGAAAATTAATTCTCTCACAATTTAGAAACATGCAATTTGTTGTTTCCGAAACCCATGCCATCGAAGTCTCTAGAGATTCTAAAAGTACACCTGTATGTAAACTTAATAAATAATAAACTGAAATATAAATTTGATAATAATGTTCAAGAATAATAAAAACTGACTTATCTTCCTATTTTTATATAAAACTTCGAGAGGATATTGAATTGATTGAATATTTATGTAAACCACATTGGGATAAACTTTTAAATAATTATATTTGTGGAATATGTAGCTTTATTTCGAACATATTTTCACTAAAAACAGCGTTTTTTTTTCATTTTCAAAAGTTGGCAGCACTGTTGTGGACTGCTACTGCGACTTCGTTAGGTTCGTTCGGTTGTCGGCACGCCTCATCGTTTGGCTCGGCCTGGTTCGGCTCACTTCGGTTCGAGTGCACACTCGTCTGGGCTCGGCTCGATCGAGTTTATGTTCGGACTTCGACTTTGTTCATTGCGCTTTACTTTGTGCTTCATTCGAGGAATTAAATCGCACTTTATGTCGATCTCCACCTCCCCATCTACACCCCTCCCTTTTGCATACATGCGCGCCCTCACTCTCTCACTTTCTGTGTCTCTCTCTCTTGCGCTCTTTGACGCTCACTCTCTGCTCGCCCACAGCTTATTTTAATGGCTTTGACTGACTTGGTCGCTTTTCGCTTCGTTTTGGTCTTAAAAGAAGGGCCCAAAATACACACACACACACACACACACACACACAAACACACACACATATAGCTATAGCTTGTTGTGCCAGCCCAGTTATTGTCATTGTTGTTGGGGTTGATCGAATTTGTTATTGTTGTTGCTGTGCACAGTTTTTTTGTGGGCATTTTTTTATTATTATGTATTATGATTATGTATATACATATATATATGTGTGTATGTGTATGTGTGTATCTTGGTTGGGGGACTGCAACTTGTTGCCTGTAGACTGTGGACTTTGCAGACTGGAGAGTGGCATTTTCAATGCATACTTTTAAAAATAAACCAAGGCAGGGCCAGCAACAACAGCAACAACAACACTGGCATCTGTTGATGTGTTGCACACATGTTTCATCTATGTATGTTGTATGTATGTATATACATATGTACATATATACACACACACACAAGTTGCATGCCGCATTCGATGATGTTACCCAGTCACTTAGTGGCACTTTGAACTCTAGCCAACAGTTGCTCCAGTGACTCTCAAACTCCCAAAGCAACATTTAATTAAACATTGCAAGCGAATAAAAAAAAACCAAGACACTGCTCGCTAAAATTATGCAGCCCAGCCTACTATGCAATTTTCTTATTTTCTTTCTCTATGTGTGTGTGCCCATTTAAGTCAATTTACTTGCAACAATTTGCATAAGTTGGTGGTCCGTTGGGTCAATCGACGACCTGTGACAACGACAACGACAACGACATCAATAACATCAACATCAAAGAAACAAGCATTAGCTTAGCAACAATGTTGCTAATCTCAATGTTGCACAGCAATTAAGAACAAAACAAATTCCATTCCTATAAAGTTTGCCAAAAAAGATTTGTGCTAAATTTCAACAGTAATTGAAAACTCAAACAGTCGGAGTTGAAATCAGCTGGAAACAGTTATCGATTAATGCAATGACTGTTATCGAACACAGTCGTTCTTCTGAGTCATGACTCGCCACGAGCCAAGCTTTTGAACTGCTGCCCACGCGAAGGCAAACTCGTTTGCTAGTTAACCTCCCTCCTATCCTCCTATCCCCCTATTCATCTGCATCTGCCCCTCTACCGCTTTTGGTCTTCTCTTGCCACAATGCATTATACATACATACATCATTCATCAGTTTGCAAGTCGCAACGTTTTAACCCAAAAGCAACGCATCCCATTTTATGTGCAGCATTCAAGCCATCTCACTCTCCTTCTCTATCTCTTTCACAGTCTTTCTTCTCTTGGATTGCGCATGACCTCCTTAGGGCGTAACTGCGCTTAAGCATCCCAACGTGCAACGTGCTACGTATAACGTGCAACGTGCTGCGTCGATCGTACATCATGGTCCGTGGCTGATTTATTTGTAATTTGCTTGGGCAGCAAAGCAAATTAAGCCCGCGCGCTCGATTTTGATGCCTTTGACTGAATCGACTTGTCCTGATTGAAGATTGAATCGACAATCGGTAGCGGGATGGTGGAAAGGGAATGGGAATGGGGCTCGAGATGGAAAACAAGTTGCAAAGTTGAAGCTTTTGTTATGGCGACTGCAACTGCAACTGCGGTTTGTACCGCCCGTTTTGCATAATGAGTTCAACTCCGCCCCTCCTTCCAACAACAACTACAACAGCAACTAGAAAATTTCCATTGGCATCTCCCGCGCTCCCATCGTGATGTCCACAGGGCGATTCGTGTCGTGTTGTTAGTTTCGACCCGTTTATTGTTGCTGTTGCTTTTGTTATAGTATTTGTAATTTCTGTACATAGTTGCCCAACACTGGTAGAGCACACAAAATTGCACACACACATATACACACATATTCCTTCAGTTTCAGTTTTATTTTTCCGCATTAAATGTCCGGCATTTGGTCACACTTTCACACGCTCAGCTCATTAGAATTTTTGATTAGGCGCAATTAAATTGAGCAAAAACCCATCAACCGCAACCCCATTCCACCCTCCGCCAGTCGCTGTACTCAGACTGACCGACAGACAGAACGTCCGTCTGTTCATTGCAGTTCACTAACTAACCCTGTCCATTCCCACTGCACCACCACAATCACCGCACCACACCGCAATGCGAGTCTCCTCTTCAATTGAGCGAATTAAATAGCACACACACATATATGTACATATACACAGTCATAAATATGTAAATGCTGGCAATTTACATGCTCAAATTGAATGGGCGACAATTGACAAGAAAAGTGGGAGGAGGGGATATGGGTAGGGGTATGGGTATCCAGCGGCATATATCACTTTAACCATTGACACAGACCTCGATAACAAAGCAAATTTATCGATTATACCGCTAAAATTGAAAAGGTTATCTTTGCTATGGAACATATGACAGTATAACATTTTAATTGTTTTCATTAACTTCGATAACAAATCTAATTTATCGATTGATGTACTAAAATCAGAATATAATGCGTGGAAATGAAACATATGTCAGTAGAGCAGTGAACATGGAATTTCGCTGCATTTTAATTGTTTTCACTGACATTACAATATAAAGTAATACAACAAATTACAATTGCCAAGAAACAAGTCCTTCCTATTATTATAAACATAAAACTATTTGTAGAAATAAACTAACTAATTATATTCCAAGAACATAATACAAATGCACTCAATCTAGGCAATAATTTGGAAAATTTGTATAATTTATGGACTTTAGGGATAACTTCAACAATAATGAACACATTAAAGTTTATTTAAAAAAATCTAGGCAATTGAGTTTTTAGAATATAAAGCGATGTTTCTATTCTACAAGCTCTCAATCTAGCCAAGACTTGATGAACTAATCGATATATTCTTCAGTTAACAATCGATACATGAAAGTTATTTTGAAGATTGCTGCAATCGTAGATCTCTGACTTATATTATCGATATCACACATACTTGACTGAAATGGAAATAAACACTTACCACGTGGACACTTGCAATCGTATGTGAGTCCATTGGCGCGACATGTGCCACCATTTTGACAGGGTGAGGGGGAGCAGGGCTTGTATTTGGTATCGCAATCCTTGCCAGTGTAACCAGCGGGGCACATGCATCTGCAAAGAATTGTGGAGAATTGTATTAGAAATGTTAGGCTGATGAACAAACGATAATTCGATGGCAGCATCAGCAACAGGAACATCACACGAATAAGACCTCTGCTAGTTAATTGCAACGTGCAACTTCCGTTTGAACGAAATGCGCCTGGTAATGGATGAATGTGGCATGCGCTCATCCGACACAGCTGCTGGTCTCTGCTTGATCTTTTTGGGTCTAGCCAAAGCCTGATCTTTACTTAGTTTAACCCCCGCCCCCCCTTTTTTTTTCCTTTGCTCAATCTCTATCTCCCTCTTTCAGTTTCTGTCCCTCTCTCTCTCTCTCTTTCTTTTATCTATTTTGTTTTGTCTGCTACAATTGCTCAGAGTTGAAGACATTAACCGGTTCCTTGGGGCTGGGTACACACAGAGGGCCAGGCCAGGCCACAACAATGTTGATAGCTAGTTTTTAACTATTTTTTTTTATATTATAATTACTTCTATTCTCTCTCTCGCTCTCCCTTTCTCTTCATTGCCCTGCGCCAGTGAGTACATTGATTTTTTGGACATAATTCTACTAATTGTTTATGTTTATTATATGAAAACTTAATTTGTTGGCTGGCAATTGCAAGAAATTCTTGAGAATTGAAAACTGGTTTACTTTGCTTTTGCTCCGACTTGACTTGGCCCCACTGTGCACACTGTGTGTTTGTACTTTGGACATAAAAGGCAGCTGCTATTTAGCCCCCCTCTCCCTTTCCACTCTCCCTTCTCCCCTTTTTATGTCTGTAGACAGCCGCTAATTAAGACCATTAAACGCATTTAATTAAATTAAACAATTTAATGCCACAAAAATCGCTCAAATATGTAGGCAACAGGCCTCGAGTGCCGCAATAGTCTTTAGGGACCTGTAACTGGCCAATGAACCGAACTACCTCCCAAACTGTCGACTCCCTTCCCCCCCCCCCCATCATTTCAACCTTTCTGTATCTTTGTGCTGACCAAATTACACATCGAAAATTGCTTCACCTTCGCTTTGGGCAAACTAACGAACGAAATTCAAAATTGATTTTTGATTGACATGTGAAACTCAGCGGGGGAAATGGCCAAGGGGCAAGCGACTTTGGCGGAGGAAAAAGAAGATCTGCGATCTCCTGAGAGAGACCTACCACAAAGGTAAAGGGCCGATCGGTGGATCATTAAGTTCACATAGCGAATGCATTCATCGCGTGTGTGATAATCGTTAAGGTTGTTCGGTCGGTAAGCACAGAATGCTCACAAGGCGAGTCTATTTATTCATAAGTATCAATTTATTCATGAGTATATTCACATATTAATCAGTTGTTGAAAGCAGCAACTTTACATGTCAAGGGTAGATTTCAGCGAGCATTCATGAATACTCTCACTTTTTATTCACATTTATTCATGAATACACTCACCTGGCTTAAACGAACTGATCAGCTTCAAAATGCATAAACTCACTTTCATGCATATACTCACTTATTATTCATGTGCATATATACTCATTTGTGAAACACTCAAATCAACTGAATTGACTACGTCAACTGTCACATAGAAATGCTGTCAAATGATTTGGCATGAAATTAAATGCAAAGAAGGAATCGAAATATATTCATTGAAAGCGAAGAATTAATCGAAATATATATTCATTCAACGATTCATTTTGTTTGCAGTCGTAAATATTGGCATCCGAAAGCTTTAGAATATTATCAGTATAGATTATGGCCAAATGTTTTTGCATGTAATTCGGGTCGACTAGTCGACTCAGACAGTCATTCATATTCATACGCTTTGAGCATGACTAAGCTTGGGTATCGTAGTCGAATCTAATACCTTGTTTCGCTGTCCAGTTCACTAAATTAACGATTTTATTTGCCAAAAATTTAAATACCGTTTTATTTACGCATAAATACAATCAAATCAGGTATCGAATGGGAAATTAATGCGAATTTTTCAAATCGAGTACTCAGATTTGAATTTGAATTCTAATTGTAATTTATGAGAGTGATGGGAGAGAAGAAGAGGAAGTAACTCTGCAATTCAACAAACAATCAATTAGTGACTACACTTTATGCAAATTATCGATCAATTGATAGAGAAAAGAGAGTGAGAGAAAAACAGTTTAGTTTTTAGGATTCATATATTGCAATTTCGGAGGTGAAACAGTAACAATCCAACAAATTATCAATTAGTGACCACACAATATCGAACTACCTATATGCTAATTATCGATCGATGTTCGATGTCGAATGATACAAATGGTGAAAAAAGAGAGCAATAACACAATAAAACACATGTTCACATCGCACTTTTCAGTTCGAATTTTGGGTATTATTTTGTTAGAAGTTGCCGTTTGTGTCCAACAAAAGAGTTAAATACCTCCACCTCCCCACCAGATGTATCTGGTAATTTGTGTGTTTCAAATTAAAAATGCAAATGATGCCAACGAAATAATTTAATTTACTTGGCCAAGCCAGGCCAGACCAGTTCAGTTCAGAGACGAAACAAAGCGCCGGAAATTTCAGTTAAATAGATGAAAGGGGGGAATAGGAGAGGTCTCACTATTGAATGATCAGTTGTGTGATTTATTTCAATAGTTTCGTTTTTTTTTATATTTTTATTTTCGTTTTATATATTTTAATTAGAGTGGAAACGTTGCGTCGTCGTCGGACCGTTTGTAACTTGGCCAATTGCCAATTTGTTGAGCAGTGTTGGCAAAAAAAAAAAAAAAAAAAAGAATCATAAACAATCTTAATCGATTTCATATGCTAATACGACATGTTGTATCCAAAACGATCCATTCGCCACAACAATGGAGACCGAATTCGATTTTATAAGTTATTAGTTTTAAATTGTCATTAATTTGGCGCACAGCCGCAAACAGTTTTTCGATAAATTAGATAAATATGCAAATCTAACGATTTGTTTTCTTCAATATCTCTCGGCGTCTTTTCCCCTTCCCTTTTCCATCACATCCCCTCACGATTTATACCTAATCTCATCAATCGGAATGTGTCTGATCTTTTGTCGAACAAGCGACCAAATTTGCACTTGTCATGCGGTGAAATATGAACTAAACACGCTTCTCGTTTAATGACACTAGCTGAAAGTGAAGTGTAATCAGATGATTCAGGCTAAAGAGTGAGAGAAATTGTAGCCAATCTATTGTTCTGATCTTGTTTATATTCTTACTTAGGAAAATATATTTATCTTATCGTTATCCTACTTTAGAAAGTTCATTATTACTCATTATTCTTAGCAAAAGACACTAGTTGACAGTGATGCTAAAAATACAATTAAATTTAATTAAATTGTGATCATGAATTTAACTCATTTAATTAATATTCTTTTGTCAAATGGGATTAATCTAATGTACAAAAGTATAAGAATTTCACATTATTTCTTCCGATCGACACTAGATTGACAATCATGAAAGATGACACCGCATTTAATCACCATCCGTTCCTTAGATCAGTTTAAATTTTTCTGATATGGTCTTTGTACGTCTCTTTATTCCTTTCCAATGACACTAGATAACTCAATATTTTTGTAGAATTCATCTTATTACAAATCGCTCCTCAGGTTTTGAAAAACTAATATGTTTGAAACTATTCTTGCTTTAGAGATTTTTGTCTCTGTTATATCTCAATTTTTTTGTTGGCTATTTTTCTGATCTCAACTAAGATAAATCTGCTGTTGATAGTTCTTCTTTAATGCCAATGCTATTTCACTTAGATATCTCTTTAATAAATATATGTAAAAGTAATTTATTTATCTAAATACTTACTGATAAGAGCCATGCGTATTGACACAGGTGCCGCCATATTGGCAGGGATTCGATTGGCATTCCTCGACATCCTCGGAACAGGTGTGACCGGTGAAGCCAGGCGGGCAGTTGCAACTGAAGCTGCTGCTGCCAGCTGAAGCGGAACAGGTGCCACCGTTGCGACATGGTGAGCTGGCGCACAGATTCTGTGTCTGGCAATGATCGCCTGCCGTAAGAGAAGCAATATAGATAAATATTTGATTGAGAAATTTGATTAAAAGCTGGTCAAAACTGTGCTTATGTGTTAGTGTGTGTTTGTTAACTTACCCGTATAGCCATTGGCACAGATACAGCTGTATTCCTGAAGCGTTTTCAGTTGGCAAGTGCCACCATTGAAGCAACGCGCCTGATCACAGGCATTGGCCACGGCAATCTCGCAGAGCGACTCCTCAAAACCAAGCGGACACTGGCACGAGATGCCCGGTCGGCCATTCCGAAAGGCCACCTGACAGGTGCCGCCATTCTGACAGCGTCCATGGCCCGTCAGGCAGGGATTCCGATGTTCACAGTAGTCGCCAACGTAACGTGTATCGCAACTGCAAGAAAAAAGATACAAAAATATTTGGTTAGAGAGATGCATATGAGATACATAACTATGAGATACATTTTGTGTGATTGCCGGATCGCGTTTGCAGATAGTGAACGCATAGTAGTCGTATCTAGTTTATGAACTCTCTAGCAGTCAAATGCAATCGGCGGCAGATTTGTGTCTATCGATAAGCGCTAAAGTGTTAAAGCGGCTGACAAACTGAAAAACTTGCCTCATTTCCGTTTTGGACAGCTACCAAATGACTTTCACAGTTCGCAGATGCATATCACGCTACTTAACACTTGACAAAAATTAAAGTAACTTCTATAGAAGTTATCGATTGTACATACATATATAGAGTAGAGAACTCTTATATCGAGACAAATGTAGAAATCATTTTTTGAATATTCCTTTATGCTTTATGATCTCTTGGAACTGAGAAAAATATAATTGATATTGATTTAATCTAGTAAAGTGATGAGGATCAGTTATCGAATCATACTAATCGAAATATAATTGATATATTTTTGTTATAAAACGTATTATAAACTTATCAAAATGAAAGTATATAACTTTAAAGCACAATTATATAGAAATATATTTTTATTAAAAAATATATATTATCAGCTAACATTGATTTTTTCGAAAATTCTAGATAATTTAATGCATAAATTGTTGCTATAAAATGCATTAATCGAAACTGAAAAAAGTAAGCCAAATAAAAGCTGACTGCTACAAGATCAATTAATGCGTTTTGCGACTCATTAAAAAGCAATAAGCATAGCGCATATACATATTCTGCTTTGCTAGCAACTAACAGCAACAACAACAATAGTAGACACAACATAACACTGCAACAACATGAAATTAGCAAAGTAATTGCAGTCATAAAATGCAGCGACGATGCACTTCGATTGCCGATGACGATGCCGATGTCGATGACGATGACGTTGTTCTCGATGATGATGATGATGTTGCTGTTCGTTGTTGGTTGTTGCTGATGATGATGACTCCCGACTTGGAGTTAAAGTCGAACGACAACTTGCACATTGTTGTTTTCCCTTGAGAAAACAATTTTTATGTACGGTAATTTGTGCGCGATCTTGATTGCATATTAAATTTTCATCGAAGCCAAAGTCAAAGCCAGCAGTGAGAAAATTACACGCATTGCAACAGCATCCCAACAACAAAAGCGATGATCATGAAGAAAACGAAGGAGAAGATGCAGAAGCAATGAATAATCATTAAGGCGCGACTTCTTTGGCCAATGGCTAGTTGAATAGAGAGAGACAGAGATAGAGAGAGAGAGAGTGGGAGGGAGGAAGAAAGAGAAAGAGAGGAGGAGACTGGATCGAAACGGCTTTTCTTTGGCTTCGTCTGCGACGTTGCCACTTACCGTTACAAGTGTGTGAAAATGCTTTAGATTTAGCATTAATTTGTATCACACATAACCTCACTAAATGCCCTGCCTAGCTTCACTTTTCAACTATAAGACTTTGTGTTGTATGTGTGTGTGTTGTATGTGTGTGTGTTGTATGTGTGTGTGTTTGTGTGTGTGTGTGCTGCTGTGCCGATTGTTGATCGTAATCGAAGCCATTGGGAAAATTAAATGGCGGTAGGCAAAACAGTTAGCAACATGTTATTGCTGTTGTTGTTCGCTTGAGAAATCGATGTTTGGCTGCTGCTGTTAAAGACTAGACTTTGTTGCCCGGTGGGTGAGGGGTGGAGGATCGGGTGGGGAAATAGAGGAGGGTTTTTGTGTCTTAAGACGAAAACCGAATACAAACTGAAACAAACCAAGTGGCCAGTGGCGATGTTGCTGATAAGACAACGGACTCCCCATTCAAATGAGGTGTCAGCCGTGTGTTTTTTTTCTCTTCCAACACTGCACCGCACTGCACCACTGTGCACCACAGTGCAGCTGAAAAATTAATGTAATATAAATTATACACGAGCCAGTTGAACTGAACTGAGTCGAGTTGGGAGCTGGAGTTGGAGCTGAGAGTTGCCTGAGACCCGTAGCCAACTTGTTTCGTGTTGTGTTTTCAAATGAAACGCGAAAGAGAAAAATAATATAAAAAAAATAAAGCTGAAAAAAACAACAGAAAAGGAGAGAATAAAAAAATAAATGAAAACGTGACGCGCATTGGCAATAAACCAAAGTATCCAGCGGCAGCTTGGACAGGGTGTGTTTAAGCCTTAGAGATGACCGCGTGAGAACAGCGTGAGCGTCGCGTGAGTCACGTTCAAAGAGTGTCAAGCGTTAGAAATTCAACACAAGGCAGTATCAAGTTCACGGATCGAAATGCTCAAATTCTGCATTTCACACATGATTTTGAAAAACGGAAATATTTTTATTATTTCACACTTAAGTATATAATTGCATTGTAGTTGGTTGAAGAATTTGTATGCTTATTTTCAGTAATTGATCAACGAAACGAAAATAACTTAATTTTAAGTCATTCAAATATTATTTTACTAACAAGATTTAGTACTTAAAATCACTCAAGACACATTGAGCAATAATATCCAGTGTGAGCAGTTTTGATTATCGTGAAATTATTAACAAGGTGATGTATTCACTTCAGCTCAGTTCCTTATCTATTTGACCATAGTTAGAGAAATAGATAAATATGTCGAATTGGCAGTGGTGAGTGGATCCATCACCTTATTTCTAACTTTACCATTGTATTGATCTATTGTATGGTGTGTGTTGAGTTTCTGCAGTAGCTTTGTTGAATTAATGCCTCATGCGTGGAGAGATCTGTATTTAAATAAGTTAAGCATTATATGCACTCAAAATGTATATCTCACGATCCATATGACGCTCTCTATCTTTATCTTTTTCTCTATCCCTTGCTATCTCAGTCTATGTACACGCGTGCAAACAAATAAAAAATTATCCGCGATCGCATTGTGTGAGAAAAAAAATCAATTTGATCTGTGTATCTATCTGTCTGTCCGACTGTCTGCCAGCCTGTCTGTCGCTGGCGATTTCAATTTTGCGGTCGACTAGAGAGAAATGTTCATAATCATAACTTTATAATGCTTCAACTTGGCTTCAATTGAGTTTTAACTTGGCTTCTTCTCAATTTTCAATTCTCAATTCTCAATGCTCAATGCTCACTTCTCACGAGCGTGTAACCACAGCAGCATCAACTTGGGGCTATCAAATATGCATTGGACTATCTCATAGGTAACATTGGTATCTGGCCTGGTAAGCGAATGATTTAATGTCTTCACCCGACGATCAGTATTCTTTTTGGTCTTTCCGGTTAGAGTCTAGTCAACACACACACATACTACTATAGTCTATGGCTTCCATGTTGTTGTTGTTTTGTGGCAAAAAAGTACAACGCCTAGTTAGCTGCCGGTTGTACTCGTAATGCTCTCTGGATATCTAATTTCTGCAGAGCAATGCAATTCACACGCTGGCCCCGGATCTTGGTCTGGGTATGGTCTGGTCTCGCCACAGCTGGCAAATGCTTTCTGCTTAGCTAGCACATATCAAGATCGGCGGCCAACGACGACAATGTATGTTAAGAGATAGAGAGAGAGACATAGATAGAGACAGAGAGCGAGAGAGAGAGAGAGAGCCTGGGGGAACTCTCGACTGTGCCAAAAAAAAATAAAATGCTTATCGCCCAGTTAACATCGCTGTCAATGTCTGAAGCGCCTGGTTGCAATTAAAGGCTCGGCTCAACTCAGCTGAGCTTGGCTCGAATCGAATCGACTTGGCTTGGATCGTTGACAAAAGCGACCAATTAAAGCATAATTATATTTTATTTGGCAAATGTCTCTGAGCTGATGATGCTATTGCTTACCCGGGAGAGGATCGATAATGATCTCCACAACTGATGAGTGCAGTTGTTGCTGATGTTGCAGTGGTTGTTCATGCTGTGACTACAAGTGCGCATTTTGTGTGTTGTGAATAACAAAGCAATTTCATTCATTCCGAGAATTAACAGCAAAACATCAATTGCAATGATAATCAACAGAATGTTGCTAAATTAATTGACATTAGGTTATCAATTGTATGATAATGAATGGTCAGGTCACCTCCGGGCGGTTATCAAATGCAATGATTAGGACTGGTATTTTGTCAGGCTAAGCATTTTTCTAGTGTTTCCAATTGCAATTTCATCAAATCAAACTCTGACTGATCAGTTTACAAATTATTATCTTTCTCTCTCTCTCTCTCTCTCTTATGTGATTCTGATTATTCAAACTGATCTTCAGCTTAACCCTTTAAGCCTTCATGAGTTAATCAAATCCGCGACTGTTAAACTCAGCATAGCAAAAGTTCTAAGATGGTTTTTTTTTGCCATTCTTTTTGGGTTTTGGTAAACAGCGCACACTTCTCACATTACCAACGTGGCAGCGTGGTATTTGTTGTTGTGCATGTCTTTCAAGTGAAAAGCCAACGAATGCCAGAGACGTCGACGTGCAAGCGGACATTGTACCTAAACCTGGGCAGGTGCAACATGTGGACAGAAGACGGCAAAATACACAGAAAACAGAGTTGTCGACGACTTTGTTGCTGTTGTTGTCGTACTATGTCAATGTGCCATTTTGAGTTACCTCCCTTTGTAGCTCGCATGTCTCTCTCTCTCTGTATTTCTATCTCTATCTAGCCAGCTAGCTGCTTCTGCATTTCACCGCAGGCATTTATGTACTTGGTATTTGTTTAGCAGCTGAACCGAGAGCTCAGCTCAGCTTCAACTTCATTTTCGGTCTAAGCTCAGACCCGTTTTATTTTTTTTATTTATATTTTTATTTGTATTTTATTTTCGTCGGCGACCGACAAATGCGTGACCCCACGGCTCAACAACAAATTTTACACCAAATTTCTTTCCGCTTTTAGCTGTCTATCCAGCTAGCTAGCCAACAATCCATCCATCTGTTCATCCATCTAACGTATGAGTTACATGTCATACCGCATTTTCAGCTGTGCGTTTTCAATTCGTTTCGTTTGCTTTTGTCTGCTCAGGTAACAAGCAACAACAACAGCAGCAACAAACAAAAATGCATATTTTACTCTCTTATGTATGTGTATGTATATCCCATCGATTCAGACTGAGACTGGGACACCGGCTCGTCAAATGCTTTACAGGTAAATATGCAGCAGCCGCAGCGACCTTTATTTACAATAAATTCATCCATCCATTTGTTGGATTCATTCAGCGATAAGTAGTCAACACTTGATCTTATAACTCATATCGATGGATATCTAATTAAATGTAATTCTCAAACGATTTCATATATCAAAAGTCAATTAGTATTATCTAAAAATTCAACTTTGCATTACTTGTCTCTATTCAAAATATGTGCATATATTATTTTGATTTTTTACTTTCTAAATATTTCCAGTTCAAGTCCAAGTGAACTCATACACTACATTAACAAATTCTAATGAAACTTAATAAGCAGCGCCTTAACATTATTAGTTTTCATGAGAAAGCAATATATTATTATGATAACCTATGATTTTATTAGTAATTGACTCAAAATAAAGCAGCAGATTTTTATATAAGCCATGATAACCAATATGAACTCATAAACTCGTATGTACATATAAGTGAACAAATCAGCATTCAAATTTGCTTCATTCAAAGCAAATACCTAATTGTTGCAAAACAAAGACCTGGATTATTTCATAATTAAAATATATTGTACTACATTTTATGCAAATCAATATGTTTTGTCTTTTGGTAACAACACTAATTGGAAGAATGAAACATTGTCGTCTCATTAAAATGCTAAAGATGTGCAATAAGTCACCATGGAGTGTAATATAACATGGGCATGGAAAAGATGGCAGCTGTCATCATCGTCTTCATATGATGAAGGGAGTTATGACATGGCCCAAAACAATGCTAGATTTATGTAATGCGAAGCGCCGCGGCCGTCTCTTTCAGACTTGCGACTTGCAACTTGCAACTTCAACTTCAGCTGTGACTTCAACTTCGACTTTAACTCAGATAAAGATACAGATTGGGATGCAGACTCAGACTGAGAGTCATAATTAAAATTTTGGTGTGGCAGTTGCTGTTGTTGTGTTGTTGTTGTTGTGGCAGTTGTAGCTCTCGTCGTCCTCGTCGCGTGAGTCGTGAGAATACCCAACTTAATTGAGTTTCAATAAAACGTTTTAATTTTGACGAGAGACGCAACGCAACGAGACGAAACGGAGTAAAATGAAATGAAATGAAATCGGGCGACTTCGAGATGAAATAATATAAACGGGGAACAAAAAAAAAAAGAAAAATAAAATACAAAACAAGAAGGAAAGGCAAAAAACTTGGCTAAAGGAATTTTGTACGCCAACGCCTTGGCCGCAAAAAAGGGCGCGCAAAATGAAGAGCAGAAGGGTTCGCGATTGGGATTCAGGTTCACTTTTGTGTATATGTATGTATGCGTGTGAGAGATGAGTAGTGAGTGTGTATAGCAACAATTTATGGCCATTGCTGTTGCTGTATAAGGCAAGAATGTAAAATGCAAGCGGAATGCACAATAAACATTCGCTACGCTCAGGCGGGAACCGATCGCAGTTGGGAATGGGCAGCTGAGCTCCAAAAGGGGGAAACAACAAACAGCAGGTCGGTCAGGGAGGGAAGAAGGTTGAGGATGTGTGTGTAGATGCTGTTGCTGCTGTTGCTATAACAAATCAGCAGCGACAGCAGCAGCAAAACAGAAAAGCAATCAAAGCAGGTTGCAAACAAGTTTGACTGCGGGTTGGGATCTTTGAGAGAGAGACCTGGGGGAAAATGAAACTGAAGATGTAGCTGAATTGAAATCTGAAGCTCAAGCTCAGCCTGGGCCCTGAGGCGAGATAAAATCGAAGGATGCGCCAAAGCATAGCACACAAAATGGCCGCCAGCTGACGCTCACTAAATGTGTCATCAACGCTGACGCTGACAGTGTCTGCTAACTGTAACTGGACCATAAAAAGCTGTTGCTGTTGGCTGAGACTGAGACGCTTAAGAGATTAGCGCGGTATTTGCTTTTGACGTGATGTGTTTTTTTCTTCTTCTACTTTTTCTTGTTGTTGGGCATTTTCATTGTCATTTCCTTTTGGCCCAGCCCTGTATTAGATACAGATACACACACACATGAACACACCCATGTGGTGGGCACCCGACTGTTTGCTGCTGTCGCGCTTAATGATGAGTTAATTAAAGTAATTGCACAGAGAGCTTGAAATTTTTCACTTTTTATTCGTTGTTGCTGTTGTTGTTGTTGTCAGTAACAGGTAAGCAGCTAAGACTAAGACGCCGGCCCATTGCTAAGGTAAGAAACGATAGACCTAAACTGAATACTGAACACAAAAGGTAAAAGGAAAGCCAAAAAGAACATTTCAAGTGCAAAGCGTGTGAGCCGTGAGTTGAAATAAAAACCAAAGTTGTCTTCTGACTTCGCTCTCTTCTTCTTCTTCCTCTTTCTGGCCGTGTGGGGAAATGAAATTAAATGGAAATATACAACATGGGCATTAGGCAACATACACACATATGTCTTCCATCTGTGTGTGTGAAACAATGAACTGACGTTCACGCACACACAGAACACAAACAAAAGACTTAGGCAACGAACTTGCCAAGGGCTTAACAACAACAACAACAGCTATGAAAATAAACGAAAAAATTCTTTTCGCCTTGTCTTTTGATTCGGGTCAACAATTCGGTGACTTTGCAGTGAACTGTCACTGTTTATCGTTACTTCCAAAGCACGGCGAGTCACAGCTTTTCATGAAACCAAATCAAATGCAGGAAAAACATTAAAGAAAAACTTTCGATAAATTGTAATATGAATGAAAATTGATTTGGAAATTACAAAATCGAATTAACTAAGTGAATTCTATACATATTTGCTATTGTTGAGATATTTCTTCCTATGTTTTCTTCAGAAAATGAAGAAACCATGTTTGGGATCATTTTAGATATTAACTAAGCGAATACTTAAACAATTTGAATTTTGTAATGTTGATAACTGCAGCTGTTTATATTCAAAGTTTGACAGTAAAATGACAGCTATGATTTTGATAATTGACATATGTACTTACAGTTAGATATGTATGTATGTACTTTATACTGAAGATTTAAGATATTCTTTATTTTAATATCAATATATTTAGCGACTAGTGCATTAATTTAGGGTAATTTTGTTGCAAGTTTTCATTATTTCGTATAATTATTCACTGACTGAGCAAATACGTTAGCTTTCACAAACAATGCAGCCAAAAAAAGAAATACATATATCGAAATTCGACTCTGTCTTCTTTCCCAAGCGTCAACTGACAGTAATAGAAATAACAAAACTGCAACGTTGCCGCATTCTATTATTGACTGTCTGTTTCATGCCCACCCAGTTTTTTTATTTTTTGTTATTTTGAGGCTTACTCGAACGTGCTCTCGCATTTAAAAAATCATAAATTGTGTTGCCAAATATTTGTACAGAGAATTGGCGGTATTGCGATCTGTGGTTCGTCTGGTCGCCCGCCTGTTAGATGACTCATCATCAGCATGAACATCAACTCATCATCACGCAGTGTCGAGTTTGGTTTTGTTTTGTTTTGCTTTGCTTTGCAAATTTTTTATTTATTTTTTTGGGAGTATCTGTAGATTGTTGATCGCTCGCACTTCAAAGTAAAGTTTTCAATGTGCCGCATCTGTTGGCAATGTCAATTTTTCTACTCTTCTTTTTGTGGTGGGAGACGATGCTGTGGCGTTTCAGCTGCTCATTAACATGTCATAAACCGCAAGTAAAAAACGTATTATTTTTATTTTTAAACAACACAATAAAAAGAGCCAAGTAATAAAAATGAAGAAACAATTTATAGCAAAGCGAGGAAAGCTTTTACCATAGCTTCTTAACAGTTAGGGGCATCGCGACTTTTATTGATCCACAAGACTGATTGTAAATTAAAGTCATTGTTCTGGGCCCTGTTCAAGTGCATAATTGTAAAGCGGCAGCATAATGTAGCCAGTGGGCGATGCATGCATGCCAAAAATGGACTCAAACATGACATTTGACATGGCTATTGAACGGAGGTTGAGATGGAAATGGAGATGCAAAAGCAACAACAACAACAGCAGCAACAGCAAAAGCAGAAGAAGAATGAGACAGACAATCAAAGCAGATCAAGCAAGTCAAAGTCTTTTAGCTGACATAAACGGCCGACGGGGCTGGAAGAGAGAGATCGTCGCGTCGTGTCCTGCACAGGCCATCAACTCTGGCAATCAAGTCAATTAAACAAACAACAAGCTCTGAGCACAGAGCATTCAACAGTCGGGGAGGACCGTAGGAGGAGATTTGTTGGTCTACTGATCGTATCGAATTGATCGGTAAACACAGTTTGGCAAAAGCTCGTGCAATTTTCAAATTTGCAAAATAATCGCTGAGCTGTGCACCAATTCGGAATCAAGACAAAATTTGGTGTACCAATACACAGTGAGGATCAGTTGAAAAGCTACGCGCGATCACCAAATAGCTCAGCCTCAGATTCAGTCACAGATTCAGTTTTAGCTACAGTTACTATTTCCGAGTCTTTGGCTGACAAAGTTCAAGCGATGTTATCGCACATTGAGCAAAGCGAGCAGACATACATAGAAAGAGACAGATCGAGAGAGAAAGAGAGAGGGAGGGAGATCACTTACATATGTAAAGACTGCAATGGAGCAGACCTCTATGGCTTGATCGTGCCGTTGATGATCAGAGGCAACGGGGGAAGCCATGGCGCACACATTCGAGAGCCAATATAGACGAAGAGACGAGGCAAATATATTACTGCCACATGGCTTGATCATCAGCAAAACGATCGCAGCAGTTAGTCTAAAGAAAATGTCGTAAAAGCAACCACAGCAACAGCAACAACAGCAAAAAAAAGCGGTCGCATTTTTAGGCTAAAAGCTAAAGCGCTTTTATGTAATTGCCTGCTAAAGATAGTGATAGCAACTAAAGTCATGGCAAAGAGGCGAGGGGAAGCTGTATGTGTGTGTGTCAACTGCCTACCGTTGATTGGTAGTTGAATCTACCGTAGACCATTCACGATCGCTGACAAAAAATAGAGGGGACAAACCTTATATGTAGGCCAAAAATGTTATGAAAAACATCCCAGAAACTCTAAATGTTGTTCATAGTGATCTTCAAGTTTTCTTATAAATATGTCAGAGAGCAAGAGCATCAATGTCTGGGCTAAAGATCATTTTGAACAAAAAAGCTTTCATAGTTATGCACTGAATGAAAGCGTCCCCGATCGTGCTGCAGATCACACTGATGCCCAGATCATTGATCACGGTTCAAAGCTGCTGCAATTGCTTAAACAAGGGGAGAGAGAGAGAGAAATACCAAAAATTTGTAGCTATTTGGCAATGCAATGCGATCTTCTAACGATCTTGCCCCGCTTTTAAAGCAAGAAATGCACGCCCCAAACTTTTAATTATGCCACGTTCAAATTGCCGGACTGACAAACTCGTAAAATTTTGACAGAGTCTGTCAAAAATAAAGCAAAAGCTCGAATGAGTAGAGTACTCTCCGCGTATGCTCGTCGCATCCATATCATAACTCAGTAGAAGTAATGCGATGCGTACGTGCCATTTGTTTGAGCCGCATTCGCATTTGATTTATTACAAAGAGCCAACACCGAAAACAATAACAAAAAAAAAGAAAACAAAACAATCGAAAATGCAATAAAATAACGACAAACTACCAAAATAGACAACAAAACGGGCCAAAAGAGGAAAGCCGCACGGGAAAATCTGACCAACAAACGAAAAAAGATCTGAAAAATCTGTAAACTCTGGTAGAGGCACGAACCAGAGTCGTTCGTCATCATTCGACAATATCCGCCATTATTCAATAACAAAATTCGTGCGTTTCTACGTCTCCTGCAAAAGGGAATCTTCAAGTAGAAGAGGAGAGAAGCAGAGACTTTAAAGAATTGTGCGGGCGCTATTGTTTCGCCTTAAAGGAAATTTAATTTGAGCTCCGTTTCAATCCTTCCTCTTGCTGTGTTTTTTATATACTCCGTTGTTGTCTGTCTTCTTTAATCATCTGTCTAGACAAATTTCAAGCTAACCGAAATGCCATTGTCAATGCACATTGATGGCAGATCTCTTGTCGGTAAGTTTCTCAATATATATGGAATATAAATATATTCGTATTCGACATTTGTAGTGTGTCCTTGGAAATGATATTGCCACTGGGCATTGATTGACATATGCAAATTTCTTGCTGTCATTTTCGGCAGCCAAAACTTATGCTAATAATTGAGTAAATCAATTCAAGTTTATGGAAAATATTTGCCCTCTTCCCAATCCCCCAATCTCATAACCCATATGCTTTATGCTGCGACGATGTCAGCAAGTTGAATCAATTTGCATAAATTGACAGGCCCCTAGAGCCCAAAACAATCTGATGAATGCTTCCTTCCGCTCGATAAACTGGTTTCCTAATCACATTCCCATATGGACTAGTTTACACATGTATTTTGTGGACATTTCATTGGATTTGGGTTTACTTACGAGCAGTAGGATTTGCCATTGGTCTGTGTGATGCATGTGCCGCCATTCTTGCAGCCCAATGTGGTGCAGGAGACCGCCAGGGAGGAGCTTGTTTCTAAAAATAAACAAATCAAAATATTATTAATTAAATGATAATTACTTATAAATATTAATAATTAGAATAATACAATATAATTCACATTTATGTGAACTGCCGTGTTAAAATCTGTAATATACCTGTCATGTAAAAATCCTGATAAAACACTGAGCATGTTCAGTGTTCTTAATAATAAAAAGTAAATAACATATGGAAATTATATTACTTCATAAAAATATTGAATGTCAAAATCAAATCGAAAAGCAAGGTTCAAATATTTAATTCAATTATTACAATTTTAAATTTGGCATCAGAAAGTAGTCAAAGCGTGCTTTTGGTAAGCAAGCCAATTAATGATTCATGAATAAATAAATAAATTGACATATCCTATTGTCAACGATACTCAAAATTTCAATACTTAAAATAAATGTTTGAAGATTCTAGAAACTAAATCTTGAAAGTTCTGCTCTAACGAATTCTCTCTCATTTCTATTCCTTCATTTCTTTTAGCTATCCATCTTCTAGCTACTTGGCATGCCTTTAATGTAATGTCTGCTTTTTTAAGAGAAATGGAAAGAGTGTCTGACAGAGAGAGAAAGAACTCTGGTTACATATTCTATTCGCAAATTGAGTGTTGACTTTAAGGGCGCACGGCGGCACGTCAAAGCCAAATGATGAACTCCTGGCGACAGCGCAGCAAGCACAACACTAACAACATGAACGACAACAACAATAACCACAACCACAATGAATAAAGTTCAGTGCACTTGAACCGTCCAGCAGTGCAGATAAAGGGGCGCCAAAAAAAAAAACAAATTTCTTGATTTAACTTGTGCAATTTGCTACGAGCAAAAAGCGAAAAGGCAAAAAAAGAATGAAAGAGGGGTAGAAAAATACATATATGAACAAAACTCTGAATATGCTTATTTTTCATTGTAAAAATGGCACACAAATTAAACAAACGCGCCGCACTTTAAAGCGCCCCAATGTTTGCTAATTGGGCGTGTGGCGATTTCCTGCCCTGGTAATCTGTAGAGCGGGAGCGGGAGAAAGAGCGTGGAAGAGGGAGCAGACAGAGAAGTAGGAGGGGGAGGTCGACGACAACAGACGGCAACAATAAGTTTTGATTGCTCAGCACAATAAATAAATAGCTTTGTCTTCACAACGTGGCAACAACAACAACATCAATAATAAAAACGAAGAAGATACTTGTATGTATTTATGTATAAAATACACTTTGACTACGATTCTTTCTGCAGCGTAGCTCCCCCTCTTAAAGATCCTATCACCCTTTTTTGAGCGTTAACTGTGAGCGACGCGACGCGTCGCTTGGAATCCGAAATCAGCAAATGCAACTCCGAAATTATCGCGTATACGCAAACATAAATTTAACATTCAAATGATCGATGGGCATAAATCTTTCCCTGAAATATAGATACGCAGACAGAGACACTATCTTACACACAGGCATACACATACATACATATCGTGAAGTTGAGCTTGAGTCATACGCGGCGTATGCATAATATTGCGAAATTTATGCGAACAAGCCAAAAGCAACATGCGACACAGCAACAACTGCAACAACAAGAGCAACATGTTGCCATACATTTTTTTTATTGTCTTAATTTTTAGCAACATTTTGTGTCGCCAGCTGCGTGTTGTCTGTCCCTATCTCTTCCTGTCCCTGTCTCTCTTTGTGTGTGTAAACTAATTGACCTCAATTAGTGCAGCGCATATAACAACAATAATAACAACAACAATAAAAAACAGTCGACCACTACAAAATGTTTATTCGTATTGTTAAGGTGCGGTTCGATTTGGTTTTCACGAATGCCCGAAAGAACAAACACTCCGTATATTAGGTATACCTATAAAATAAGTGTATGTATATTTTGGGCATCATAGTCATTAATTTTTTAGAACAATTTTTCAAAATAAGCAATAATAATTTGTAAAGTCGCGTTTTTCGCTCAAGGACCCGACTTAAAAGCGAATTTTATTAAATATTCTTCAATAGCAGGCGGTAACTTTGTAATTTTAATACGTATGGAAAATAAATCCGGCTATTGCTTAATAAGATGTGATATCAAAGTAATAAGGATTGCAATAAGACAAATAATGACAACAATACATGAGACAAGACTTTAGTAAAATCAAACATCTTTCAAACAACTTTTTTCTTTTTTTTACCTTAATATTCCATATTAAACCATATTAATCCAAATATCGCTTAAAGAACAAACTTCTGTGTGACAATTTATTTACTTTTTTTTGTGTATTTATAATTTTCTTTACCCTTTTCCTCCCACAAAGCGCGTGATTCATGTTGTGGCAGCTGCAGCTAATTTAGATAGCCCGAAAAGCGGTGGCAACTTTTAAAAAAAAACTGTCAACTTGTCTAGTTGTTTTTTTCTTTTTATTTTCCCCCGTTTTAATTCGGCTAGCTTGCCGATTGTGGGCGTGGTCGTGTTTGTAGATTGGCTTAAATGAATTAGCAGCGCGCTTTGCGATTCAACGCTTCATCAACAGAGCGTGAACGCTTTTAGTTTTTCTTTCATTTTATTTTTCAATTTTCGTCTTTTTTGTTTATTGCGTGTGACTTACCGCATAATGAAAAACACGCTGTACAAATCTGTTGGGGTATTTTGGTCCGACGTTTAGTCGGACGCTTGCCGATGCAGGCAAGTGTAACGTGAAGATCACCCTCGCAATTCACTGGCCCCCGCACCTCCCTCACCACGTTACCCCTCTGGTTCCTCTGCTGACTGGTTTTACACAAGCTTCGACGTGTTGTTTAGACAAATGAGTTGTTAATTAGCCAAGTTACTTAAAGCGCTGTTAAACTGTTACTAACCAGGCATAAGTTGCAAGTGTAATTCAAGTCGAAACATTTTCCAGTTTTGTATTTGAATTATTGACTTTATTTTTTCGAGGTATTGGGGCAATTGTAGTAAGTGCCTTTATAGGGAGAGATGAGTTGATATCAGAAGGATATTAAGATACTTACCTATCCCATTTAACCCATTTAAAATATACACAAAAATTCTAATCAGTTGCATATGCATATAGCGTATGTTGAAACAATCTACAAAGGAAATTCAAAAAATTCTTCTATACTATTCTTTTTTTTTTTAAATTTTTAATGGAGTTATATTTATAAATTTCGGTCTTTTTCTTAATATTTTGTTTTTAAAAAAACTTTACTTCTATATAATTTATTCCTAGCGTATAGCTACATAAGTCGTTGTTTATATTTTTAGCGCAAGATATTCTGTAATTTTGAATAACCGCTTTAAATGAAGGCGTCGTAGGAGCGGAGGGGGCGTGTATGGCAGTAGGTGCAGACAAATGTCACTGGCCATTATAAATGGCGCTTATCGAATTGAAATTTTTCGCATTACTTACACATACACACACAGCAAACAACAAACAAAAGCCACCCAAAAACGCTATCAGCATAATAAGCAACAGCAACAACAACGACAACAACAACAACAACATCGACGAAACTGAAACTAAAACAAAGGCAAAAACTAAAACAACAACAGATACAACGTCGACAGCGACAAGTAAAATAGCAACGACCACAACAACGACAACAACAATCTAAATAAAAAACAACAAACCACGGCCAAAAATTTCTCACGCTTTTCTCCACAGCGCACAATATATGTAAGTAAATTTATATATAAATATGTGTTGCTTATATGTATGTATCTACATATGTATATATCAATTTATAAAACTATCAAAAAACCGCAGAGTGGTTCATAGCGCAGATTTCACAAAATATCATAAAATAACATTTTATTTATGAACAATAACCAAAATGCCATAGATTGCCCCCCAAAAAAAAATCAGTTAACAACTACTCTAGGTGAGAGGTTTTAATGGGGAATGAGAGAGAGAGAGAGAGAGAGAGAGAGAGAGAGAGAGAGAGAGAGAGAGAGAGAGAAAGAGAGAGAGTGAGCTGTAGGTTTGCGTCCTGTTAACGAGGGCTAAAATTGGGCTCAAACATAATAATACTAAAAATTAAAAAACTGATTACAAAGATTTCATCTAAAGATAGATTTTCTTTTATTTTTTCAAATACCTAGTTTACAATGCTAAACTTAATAATTGTTTCACGAGTACTATTTCATTATGGCGAACTCAAATTAACAAGTGTGAATTATTCTACAACTGAATTCTGCAACTTAGGAGTAATGATCAATTGATATTCAATAATTTCATAGCAACTTTCATGTTTCCAGGATATCTTGCAGTCGTGCACTGTGTTTTGTTTAATTTATTATGCTTCCATTGGTTTTAGAGGACACCCAATTCCTCAATTATAAAATGCATTTTTATGTCGTTAACTTTTGCCCAGCTGGCAAAAAGTCATGCAAAATGTCTGTAGCTTCCTTTCATTCAGTTTACATTCAGTTTTATCTCCTGCTTTTTAACTCCAACCAACAACAACAACTATAACAATAAAAATAACAATAACAATGTGTGTGAATTGAATAGGAAACCAACATCGTGTGGCATACATATGTATGTACTATGTACTGCATACGAGTACAACTATACTATGTAATCTTTTGACTTATCGGTTTTGGAAGAAAAACGCGTCATAAATTCTACTACCGAAACTTTGATACGCTTTACGTTCTCAGGCTTTAATCGTGGTGTTGCGAGTCTGTATGTGTATGTTTACATACATACATAAACTCGACAGTATTGTGCATGTTCAAGCATGTTTAAAATGTCAGGCAAGCATTATTATCTGTAACGCGTTTCACAGAATTTCATCATGTTTTCATGCAAGCAAATTTCAGAGATTTCTTATTCGCAGCTGAAATGATTGTAAATGTTGTACTAGATCGATGTAGGGATCAGTTTTTTCATCAGCATACATTCATAGAGCATTTAGAAAGCGTGTTCTACAACTTTAAAAACTGATCTTACTTGATTTGATGGAACTCTGGTCAACTTGACATCATTTCTTCTCACTTTTCTTTATGTCTTTTGATCTATATTGATCATAAGAAAAGCAATCGATGCAAATACATTACTATCGCTCAGAGTCGACACAAAGCATGAAAGATTGGTTGATCATGTGATTTTCTATTAAAATTCTACAATTTTAAGAAGTTATCTTAATTTTTGTTAGCTTAATGTCTACTTACTCTTTATTTATCTCTTTATCTTGTTACTCATAATCTATATTTATCTGAAAAGCAATCGTAATTACATACATAAGGTCTAATTGGGAGCTTAAGTTGAGAATAAACTCTGATTTCAGATTATCTTTATTGTAATTCGCAATTTGATAAAAACGTTGGCTTGCAAATTGCGTCGCAAAATGTTGCATGTAACTTTCTCATTCTGTTTCTCTCTCTCTTTCTCGTATCTGTTCTTTGTCTGTTTGTTTCTTTGCCTTTGGATTCTGATAAGTCCAAGATGCCAATGAGAGCTCTCTTCAAAGTGTTTCACAGGCTTTGCTACCACAAGTGCTGACAAATTGTTCCGGGGGCGGCGGCAACAGCCACAACAATGAAAACCTAAATAAAAATAAATAGTCGCCCCATAAATAATGTGTAATGGCAAATAGAAAACGAACCGATCCGAACCGAACAACAACAAGAACAACAAAAGACACTTCGTTGCAGAGGCGTCCAGCAAATGTGAACGTTGTAATAACAGCGGAGGCAACAAAATGCGGCAAGATTGTAAAGTGTTAATGAAAAAATAGCTCCAAGTGGCGCTGACTGTCTCCCTCTCACTTCCTATTTGTCTCTCTCTTGTCGCAGCACAGAAAGTCGTAAAACCAAAAACGAGTGTGGGAACCATCAAACGATGGTTCGGTTCGGTTTGGGTTTAAGTTAAAGTTTTGGTTCGGTTTGCTTAAGGTTTTTCATTTTATTTTATTTCAGTTCTCTATTTTTAGGTTACAGAGTGAGTGCATCATGGAATTTTTGCGGTCTGCAGCATATCTATGGGCCCCCGATCTTGACGTCGCACTGTCTTCAGCTCTGATAGATTAATAGGCCAGAGTCAACTCACTGCTTGCGATAGCTGAGACGCCCAAGACGCTGCTCTCCCTCCCTCCCAAGTCGGTCTCGGACACACGAACTCGACTCAAGAACTAACTACAGAAAGATTCGGAGAAGAAGAGTCGGTAATCGGTAATCGTCTCGTCTCGTCTGTATGTGTCAGTTGGCAGAGTACTCGAAATACTCAGTAATTGGATCAATGTTTGTTGGGTGGCACAGCCAAATGAGGAGGATGTTGTGGTTTTTGTGGTTACATTCTTTTCCTTCCACTTCCACTTCTTCTTGTTTTCTTTCTTTCTTTTACATTTTCGTTTACAAATTGATAAATAAGCAGCAGATATATTTAAATATGTATATTTAGCAACAATTTCAATGAAGTATGTAAGTCTATTAAAACTAGATTGAAACGATCAGTAAAGCTCAATTTGAAGTTCACATTAAAAATGTATTTATTAAAATAACTGCAATTATTTCAAAGACAATTTCCAACTTGAATAATTTTGCTAGATGGTAAAATCATAATATTTACTTCATGTGTGCAGATTACATGGAAATTGAAATCTATTTCCAACTTGAATAATTTTGCTAGATGGTAAAATCATAATACTTCATGTGTGCAGATTACATGGAAATTGAAATCTATCTGTAAACTAAGAAAACCTAAAAAGTCTAGAAAAAATTGAATGTCTCTATTAATCATCCTAAGCAAGAAACTAACAATTCTATTTGAAATAACGGGTATAAATATGGACTTTTTATAAAATGGAAATATTTTTAAACAACTAGCATTATTTATCAAAACGAAAACAGAGACGTAGATTCGAAAAGTTGAACAAGAAAATATAATTTATAAATAAAAGAATTGAAAATTAATAGAAAGCTAACATGCAGTTTTATGTGAATCGAAGATAAAAAAAAACATATTCCAGTTATCTGTAAGTATCTATAGGAAACTACGAGTAGTGTAAATTAATCTTCTAAAATAAATAAAAACATTGCTGGTCATGCTTTGAGTTTTTACGAGTTCTTTTTAGAATTTATTTTTCCAATCTATTTTAAAAATTATCTATGTAATTTATTCATCTTATTTCGATCACAAATCATTTGGCACAGCATATGTTGTGTGTGCTTCTGTGTGTATCTCTTTATTGTCAGACCTACCCTAAGGCCCCCTTACTGAAATACTACGCAATTGAGCGCATGATAACCGCATTAACAACGACAACAACAATATAAATGATAATGCAAGCGTCCTAAATGGGCCAGCTGGCGAGTGGGTAAAGCTATTCGGGAGGTTTTTGTCCCGTTTCTGGTAATTGAAGTGCACTTGAAAACACATGCGACACTTTGCGTGGCGACAGTGGCATCATGAACACCCTCAACCTCAAGCAGAAGCACAAGCAGCAACCCTGCGGCAAGGACAACATAGAGAGTAAGTGAGATACAGATCGAGAGAGATGGGGATGGAGAAAGAGAAAGATATGACGCTGCGAACGTGGGAACAACAGGGAAAATGCAAAGAGAGAAGACACCCTCATGAGGTTCGTCCACAAAATGCGCGCCAAAGCCGACGACGACGCAAATGGCTACGCAGGCGCACACACACACACACACACACACACACACATACACACACACACACACACACACACACATACATAGAAAGAAAAACATGCATATATTCATAAAGTATATAAAAAGGGTTGCTTTAATACATGAAGTTGCATGAAGTTTAAAAACCATAATAATAATGTGGTATATGAGTGATATTATGCCTCTCTCTTCTTCTCCGTCTGTCGCTGTGTGTACTTTAAATAAAGTGAAGCATTTAACACTTCCGGCAGACAACAACAACCACAATAACAACACCAACACCAACAACGAGAGCGACTTGAAAGCTACTCTAAAACATTCGACAGCGTGTGAATGTTTAGATTAGCCTCAAGTTAAAGGCATTTTATGTTGTATATACAATATGCAACAACAAGAGCGTCAGTTTGTCGCCCATGTTGCATTGCTAATTGATGACACCAAACTTTGAGCCAACAAAGTCAAAGTTGGTAACGCGATGGCGCCACCTGTCTTGCAGAGATTTACAAAGAAAAACAGTAAAAGAGAGAGAGAGAGAGAGAGCAAATAGAGAGAGAGAGAGTTGCTAAGTGATCTAAGGGCAGTTCAACTGGTAGCTCATTTAAGCCGTTAACTTGACATTCCATATGCAAATGCAATACACAGATATACAGTTAAGTTCATTTGATCCAACATGAATGTAACTGTGTGTGTGTGTGTGTTGAATGCATTTTCCAATAACTTTTGCCTTCGATTTAATGGATTTCAGATGAAAAAAGAAATACGAAAAATAAAGATACTAAAATGTTCACCACTATCATTAACTGATGCATTAATTAGTTTAAAGATGCTCAAAAGTGATTGTTATAAATGAATGCTCGATCTGTCTATATATGTATGTATGTATGTATGCTTGTGAATGTGTAGATACATTCGATTTGCTCTTCTAGATGAAATATGTACTCATTATCATGATAATAACTGAATTGTTTATAATATATGTAAGTACGATCATATGTAAGACAATGCTATAATAATATACCATGTTTGGCCAGTTCTCTAGAGATTTGTAATTAAAGACATCAACGGTATGTATGTATATATTTTATTTATGGCTCAACTTTTGTATCTGCTCTAAACATTCTTTATCTCAATATATGTGTGTGTGTGTGTGCTTTGCTGATCTCGGGCTGATCTACTTTCAACAGATGGATTCTCACACCCGAAGTAAAGTCAAGATGCTACGATTTCAGTTTCAACTTCAGACGTAGACGAAGACGAAGCCGAAGAAGAGTCTTCTAAAGGCTATATACGATCCGTTTGATCGCCGTCGCTCAAGTGTACATAATGATGATTGTCATTTCTCATTGCACACACACACACACACACACGAAGACAGTTGGAGAACTTGCCACATTTTGTTGTAACTTTAAAACATAGAAAGAATTTCTTTGTCCAGCTGAATGAGAAGCGAGTTTTCTCAGTCTGCTCCTCTGTGTGTGAGTGCGATAGCAACTGACCAGGCATATATGTCTGCGCTTGTCTTTCTCTATCGCTCTCTCTCTCTCTCTCTCTATAACATCGCCTGGGCCTGGAATCGGGCCTGGCCCTGGCCAAGAGACAGCAAAGACAACACAACAAAACAAAACAGAAGACAACACAACACCAGACAAGACAAGACACTTTGGGTAATATCTATAAAAATTGTTGTACTCCGAAGTAGAGACCGAGATCGAAACTGTGCCCGAACCCGAGATCGGGACCGAACACGAGAGACAAGAGCCCGAAGAGACAAAAACCGAGAGCTGTTTTTGCCCTGTTTGTTCATTTGTTCTCGTCGTCGTCGTCCATCGTCAGCCGAGGTTGTCAGCCTTTTTGGACCCAAGCCCAAGCCGGGCCCAGGCCATGAAGTGGTTATAAGAATAAGACACACAAAGCAGAAAACAGAAAAGAAAAAACAAAAACAACGAAGACGAGGAACGAGGAACAACAGAAAATGAGAAGCAGAGGAAAAAAATAAATACTAAAAACTTGTTCGGCCAGTGCGTATCAGGCAGCAGATACTTCTCTCTTTGTGTGTGTGTGTGTGTGTGTGTATCTGTGTGTGCACACACACTATAGTGAGTGTGTGTGTGTGTGTGTGCTGCGCCCTGGCCATAAAGAAAACTCATTAAACAGGCAGCAAGTCAGGCAAGAAGTAAAAGACGATGTCGTTGGCCAAGATGTTCAGTGCAAAAGTAGATGGGCTAAAGTAAGGCTAAGGATGAGGAAGAGAGTATTGAGGAAAGGGTAAAGGAATGAGAGAGACAGAGATAGTTAAATATATACGTGTGTGTGTGTGTGTGTGTGTATGTGTGTGCGCACTAATTCGCCTGGCCATCATTAAAAGTCAATAAACAGACTGCAACAACTTCTTGGCCTAATCGTTGATTTTTTTGAGATTTAATTACGCTTAAGCAAACCGAACCGAACCAAAGTGGAAGGTTGAAAGATTGGCTAGCTGCTTTCATAATTAGTTTAAGACATATTGAGCTGGATAACATGCATCCAAGTTCCTCAACTGATTCCAAACAGTTTTGTCTAACCATTTGCGGCATTTTCCCAGCAACACACACACACGTACACACATACACACACACACAGAAGCAGCCGCCTTGGAAAGTTGTTCAGTCCAAGCTCATCTTATGGCAATGCCAACTTTAAACTGAAAACTTTGATGCTGATGATCAACTGATGTTGATGTTGATGATGGGAACAATGACAGAGTCATGTTTATGCAATGTCCAATATGTCCAATCGGGTCTTTAACTTTAAGACTATGCTCACTATGGGAAAGCAACGTGCAACTTAACTTACTATGCAGTAACTTGCAACCTGGCTAAAACATCAGCATTACTTTACAATCTGTGATTTCCGGAGCTTTGCAAAATTCTACCTGACTGCTCAAAAATATACGTACATACAAACATACATAAAAATAGTCGAAAGAGAAACACAACAACTTGGCCAGCTCTTTCTCTTTCTCACTCTATTTTTCCTTTTTTTTGCCAACAAAAAAACAGGATCGCCTGGCTAAACGGAACTGCTCTGCAACAACAACAAGATGATGATGATGTTGTTTTTGCTCATCATCATTACCATCTTAAGGTGGTATCAAGTAACAGAGCATTATAATCAATATGCAAGCGGGCCTTTAAACGGGTTTTTATTTCGTTTTCGTCCAACTGCTGCATTTTACTTTATTTTGATTTCAACTTCATCTTCTTCTACTTCTTGTTGTTGTTCTTTTTCAGATCGACTCTCGGCATTTGTTTCAGATTTATCGCATCACAAAATTAGCAAGCGTTTCTGGCATACTCTTTTTTTTTTTTTTTTTGGCATTTTAATTAAGTCTTAAGTTACCAACAACTCGCTTAAGTGCTGAGAAAGTTACCAAAAGGCGGCATCGATTAATTAATAAATGTGACAGCAAATGGGCGATAAGTGTCCCGTATAAAACAGGCACCCGAAACAGAGACAGGGAAGAGAAGAGAAGAGCAGACTGAGGACTGAGAAGAAACAACTCTACTGTCGATGATGGTGCTGATGATGATATTCAAGCAGGCGACAGACAGACAGACCTCAATTGGGCAACAACTTTCACACAAGTTGACATTGCGCTCCTGTGTGTATCGGTTATCGCCGGAAGACACTTAATTATATCCAGACTAATTGTGTGAATCGAAAGAAAGCCTTAAAACCATTCTTTTCCATTTATCCTTTCTTATTTCTTTCATTTTTATATGTAGTACTTAATCTTTGGTGTTGACATGTGGTAAAATTTTTGCCTCAAGAAATTATTCACTTAGTATTTGCCATTTATATCATAACTAATTGTTAATCTCTTAGGAGCAACATGGACACATTTTGGTTTTATGTTTTTTTGTTGTGGCTTTCTGTTTGAAGTTGATTTTAATATTTATCTTTTTAATTTTAAGATTTCGTTTGCTTAAAAATTGTCTTTACATTATATTTGTTATTATTATTAGTATTAAAAAAAAAGAATCGAAACTCGATTTATTCAATATTATTTTTTATATTTCCTTCCTCAGTTTCCCTTATTTTAGTTAAATTTAATTGATCTTCACTCTGATATATTTCTAATAGTTCTGAGTATTCTTTGCATATACTATCGAATGGTCACTAACAATCTAATCTTCATTGACCAGCATGATCGATAAACAGGCAAATTGGTTATAAAAAGTTAAACAAGATGTAATGCTAACAATTTGAAATGTATTCTTAAAATTAATTTAGTGTTCATTTTAAGTAGAGATAAAACCAAGATTGATCTAATAAAAAATAGATACAATGACTTAATCGATATTTCAAGTAATGCCAAGAACAACTTAATATCATTTATGCAATATTTTTACTATTTCATGAGTTGAGTTTGTAATCTGGAATGTCGCTCCATTAGCAATTCATAAAATACATTTTGCATTCTTTTAAAGTCGCCTTCGAATATTTGATTTCCTTATGCGCAAGACTATGGATATTTATGGATGAGTCCATAATTCCCATATGCCAAGAAGTGGGATAATTAAGGACAAGATCTAACAGTCAGCTTGTGCGTGACTTTCAATAATTTGGGGAAAGAACGGTTGAGTCAAAAAATTTTTAATGTTTTTAGGGTGCGCTCAGAAGGATATGGATAGAGAGAGGGAGTAGGATTGTGAGAGAGGAGAAGGCAGAAGACAGGAAATACTTTTGCAGCCAAGGTAGGCATAGAGTCAGAGCAAGAGAGAAAGAGAGAGAGAGAGAGAGAGAGAGAGAGAGAGAGAGAACTGGCTAAAAGTGCAGGGAGAACGCGACATTGAAATGATGACGACGCGATACAAAAGTACCTCGAGAACTTGTTTCAGCTCGTTTCGGTTCGTATCGTATCGGCTCGGCCTGCCTAGGTAAAGAGAGAGATATACCACTGACTATATATACATATACACATGCGCTGTCACTCTCTCTCTCTCTCTATCTCTGTCTTGCCCTGCTGTTTATCGGTAATTTGATCTGCAGAGCAAACAGTAAAAAGGACGCGCCTGTGCAATATGCTTAGGGGTTGTTGCAGTTCTCCTTGAGTCCAGTCGAGTCTCCCTCTAGGTGGCAGCTGTCGCTTTTCTGTCGGTGGTTTCAATAATTCGGTGGTTGATGTTTCTGCTGCTGCTACACAAAAACAGTTATGCTCAACAACAGGCGACTTCAGGCTCCACGAAGACGCAGAGGGGAAACTGCCACCGTTCGCTCGTTGCAGCTCCTCCTTCTTGCAACACGATTTTGTCAGCTGCAACCAAATCTCAGGGATGCCAAGCGAAAGTTGAATGCTCTCTAGGCGCTAGTTTAAACTGGGCGTAAATTATTAAAATGCATGCAAAAATTTTACAAACATGTTGTTGTTGCTGTGGTGGTTATTGTTGTTGTTGTCTGCATAATGTTAAACAAATGAGGGCACAATGCTTAAATGTCAATGTGAATGAAATGAATGGGAAAGTTGAGATCTGCCAACAGTTTTTTGTTAACAAATTTTAACTTTGTTTTTGTTTTTGATATCTGTTTCTTTCTCCACCTCCCTTTTGTGTATTACCAGACCAAGCGCCGTTAATTTGTCGCGGCATTTAATGGGCCTTAATGGAGAGCGTATCCGATATGCAAAATGCAATATCGGGTTGTTTTAGTTGAAGGAAATCGAGTCGAGGAAATTGTAAAACAAAATGTAAAAACTTGACGTGCTAGAGGTGTCATTGTTGGTGTTGGTTTATAAACATAGCTGTCATTTTGATACATGTATTTTAATGCTAGCTAACCGTAGGTTTAATTGATTTATCTATCCCCAAACTCCAATTCTACTTTTCTTTCTGCCAACGTATGACAACTCTGTTCTTAAAACTTAACAGGATCGTCAGACTGACAAAGCCCATTAAACATCTAATTACCGATAATATTAAAAAAAAAAGAAAAAGAAAAGTATTCCGGTGAAAAGCAATGTTTTTTTTTATAATTCTTGGAAAGTTGACACACGTAAGGGCAATACTGAAGTACATACTGAAAACAAATACAACTACAACAACACCTACACCTATGTTCACATATATATGTGCACGTGTATGGATATGGGTATGGATATACGGGTAAGGAGTAAAGACGAAGACGGAATGTTCTATTGACACAATGATTAGAAAAGAGCCTTACCCCGAAGCGGAGAGAGGCCCATATGCAAATATTGTATTTTCTTTTGGCTCTTGCATTGATGTGTGCATATTCTACAGACCCCAAAGAGACCCTAGAGCTCAACGTGAGTTGTGTTCTTCTTGTCTGTGTGTGCTTGTGTTGGCAAATAGTGAGGTAAAAAACTTTGACAAGTGAGGCTAATTATTATTGGGAGTCCGCAAAGCCCACAAAGACAAGCGACAGCCACAGGAAGTTGACAAAAGAAATAATATGCGAGCAAGTATAACAGTGTCAACTGTCATACATACTGTGTGTACTTTGTATGTACATATCGCAATGAGACAAAATGGTATGAAACGAAACGACGGTAAAAATAATAAAAAAAAAAGGTTATGCTGCGCAGCAACAACGCCGCTCACAGAAATCTGAGCATGAGCGGCAGGCAGGCAGGGAGAGCGAGAGAGCACGCAATGAGAGAGCGTGCGCAGCCAGAGAGCGAACGAGCGACCACCTGTCCGTACTCTGGAAGGCAGGCAGGAGCGACAACAGCAACGAACAGTGAGGCGAAAAGGAATACGAATACAAGAGACAAATAGAAAGGGAAACGAACAGAACGAATGAAAATGCAGACTCAATCAAAATGCATGCCAAAAAATATTGTTTTATTTTATTTGTTTTTTATTTATTTATTATTTTTCCCCTCTTGTTTTTATTTTTTTCACTTACCAGTCGCTTGTGCGCTGCTGAAATTAGCAAGCGCCAACAGCGGCAGCAGCAGCGCGACGCCCGCAAACATTTCGTTAATCCAAATTGTGTGTGCGCGACAGCGACGTCTGCTGCGCTGCAACTGCATTGTAATCCAGTTTAATATTTGCGTTTTATGCTTTTGAGTTTTTGCTAGTGGTTGTTGTTGTTGCTGATGTTGTTGTATGTGTAGTAACTTTAGTGTGTCGTTTGTTGTCTCACTTTGACTTTTGGTTTATTATTTTTATTTTTGTTTGTGCTGCTTGTTGGTTTTTTTTCAACTATTTTAATTTAATTTTATTTTTATGTATTTTGCAGCCAGGCGAACAGAACAATTAAGTGCCGCACATTGCCGTTTGTTGTATGCAGCGACGCCGACGTCGACGCTGACGACGGCGACATTTCCACGCGCAACCGCAACAAACTTTGAAATCAACTGAAGCGGATTATAACCAAAGAGACGAAAAGACAAAGACAACGATGACAAAACGCGTTGCTTCCTTTCTCACACTCACACACACACAGACGCACACACACAAAGGCGTATTGGAGTCGCGTTGTTGTTTCTGTGCTTTTGATTTTATTTTCTAATTTTCCTTTAACTTGATTTGTTTGCACATAATATGCACAGACACACAAACACAGAGGACACAAAGTGTAAAAAAATAATAAAAAAAAGAATATTTGAATATTTCGATGACGATAGCGATAACGATACTGAGCTCGATAGCGATTTTAATATTATTCGCCGCACCGCAATCGCATGCTGCAATTTTCGCATGCGGCGGCATTAAACGCCATATTGTTGTTGCCTCTTCGTATTGCTCTCTATGTCGTTGTTGTTTTCGTTTCTTTGACTGCGGTGCGAGTTAAATTTTGCGTTGCTTTTACACTTCACACACACGAACAGACATACACAATTGAGAGGAGGCACTCAAAAAAAAAATCCCATGTAATTGCAATTTTCTTACTACAGACAGTCCGCCTCGATATCCGTTTCGTTTCACGACTCGCAACACTTTGAGCCGCGCTCACGAGCGTCACTTGGCTGAACCCCCGAAAAAGACAACGACAACCGGCTCTCTCGCTTATGCTCTCGCTCTCATGCGCTCTCTCTCTCTGAACGAGCCATTATAAACCGAGATCCAAACCGGACGCTCAACCAGCGCCTATAAGTGAGAGCAAATAATGAAGAGTAATAGAGCAGCTTGCTCACTCGCCAATGTCAGTTGACTCAAGTTGATATGTCGAGTTGCGGCAATATGTGCAATATTTTCTGTTTCCCTTGCAATATGTAGAAAAACAATAAATATTAATTGAATGACAATTTCATACAATTTATGTTGGTTCATTTAAATTTATATCATATCAATACATTAAATCCACTTGCTCAACTCTAAGCATTCGCTGATATTAACCTGTTTGGAGGAGCGTGCGAAAGCCACTCTATACTTTTTTGTGGTGCTCCTTGGAGAGCGCTGATCGCGCTCATTATTGTGACCGCTCTCAGCTACTGCGCCTGCGTCGCGTCTCTGGCCTGGCTTGCATTCTTGTTGTTATTGTTGTTGTTGTTGATGTTGCTGTGTCGTTATTTCTTTTCAATTTCAAAATGGCTGCAAAAATTAAATACTTGTTTTTTTCTTTCTTTATTGCTCGACGGTGCCACGGTCTGCTTTGGCTATGGCAACCTAGAGTTGAGTCGTTTAGTTCAGAACAAGTTCAATTGAGCTACTGAACTTGTTCAGTCAGATGTGCACAAAGCTCAAGCGCAAATTAAACGTTTTATTCCCATCGTGAATAAGTCACATTTCGATAAGCTTTATTATTTTTCTATTTAGTAATTATCTTTACAAACAAATGTAAGATTACTCGACTGGGATATGCCCTGTGACCAGGTCTAAGGAATTTTGCAAATAGAAGAGCACCCTAATGGCTGGGTAGTCGAATAGTATATGTATACCCTGAAATCTAACAAAATTAAATAGGAAGATTTAGTTTTATTTCATTTTAGGTTTTTATTTCAACTAATTTGAGTTTGTTGACTTAGGTTTTAATTGAATTAATTTTCATATTACACGAAATTTCACTTTTTGCTTAGTTCTTCTGCTGTTTGTTCTACATGCTTTTGCTTCGCATTCTCATCATTTGCTATTTGCTTTATCTTTACTACCTTCTCCTGAACATGCTTTTCACTTAGTACACATCAATAATGTGCAATTATCATACTCGTATTTACTTGGCTTAGTAGGATTTTTCTCGATTTTTTCATTGACTTTTATTACTTTGTAATTTATGTTTTTTTTGCGCTTAATTGAACTTTTAATTGAATCGCTTGACATTTTACCCAAAAGTTTCGTTTATATTTTTTTAAAGTTACTTTTTGTTTTCTTTATTTTGTTTTTCTTTTATTACTTTCCTATGAACTCACGTAAAAGCTCTGCAAATAGCACAACAAAAATTAAATAGTCAAAAAGTTTAAACAAACAAACGGTTAAAGCGACTTTCTTTTACTAGACTCGTATTAATATACATATATGTATCTATATTTTAATATATAAATATTAAAAAAAAAAAATGTTTATTAGTATTCGCTTAAATACACAAGTAATTTAAGAACCCAACAAATTTCACAAGGAATCATAAGGCAGCATTTCATTTTACTTTCTCATTTTTTTTTCTTTTTTATAAATTTTTACGTTTTATAATTTTACAATCATTTCAGTGAAGTTGTTTTTTTTTTTGGTTATTTTTGTTGCTTATCTTTTTTGGTTTTTTGGTAGATCTCTCAAATGTGTTTTACAAATTACGCTAAGCTTTTTATTTTCATTTCGGCTTCTAGTTTACGTTTAAAATGTTTTAATTCTTACACTGCATTTATTTTAATTGTAATTTTACTATGCAGACAAAAAAAATTGCAATGCATTACACATGCTTTCATATAGATATATATATTTATATGTATGCTAATATATATTAATGTATATCGAATTATGTTTAAATATTTTTTATTTTCTTTTTTGTATTTCTTTTTTATTTTTTACAACTATTTAGTAAAATAAGTTAAGCGTTAAACCCGCTGGTTTACATACATATATGCTCTAAATATACATATACGATCCATAAACATACATACACACAATATATATAAGTATGCATTTATAGAATACGATTTTGTTTTACATATAAGTACATAATTTATTAAAAGTTGCATGTCTTAGTTTCTAAAATCAAAAGGTTTCACATTGATGCTGTGCTATCGCAACTCGGTCAATTTGTACTGGGATATGAACATATGTATGTATGTATATACCCTGTACACGTCTATCCTCTACTAAAGTTAAGCAGCAGACAAGTGTTTGAATATTTTCGTCTTGATTACAGGTTATCTTCTTTTCAGATAATAAATTGTTTTACCTAATGGGATGAACAATTTGAAGTGAAACTAGTAATAAGAACTAGATCATTCGGGATGGTCTAACAACAATTTGACCGAATTGAATACCAACAACGGCTCTGGCCGCTGTCGAAATATTTTCTAGCATTTGTTTTAGTCCGTTTCTTTGCATTTCATATAAGTCTAAAAATTTAATAAATTTTGGCTTAGAAAATGTTGCGGATGCTGCGGCTTTGCTTTGGAGCTAACTACAGGCAATATATTTATTTATTTTTATTTCTTAAGATTTATTACTTTTTCTTTTACGTTTACTTCTATTTTTATTTGTTTTCTTGTTTGTGAATAGTTTGCAATTTGTTGTGGTTTTTCTTTCAACTCACGGTTAAAATTAACTTTTTAAGTTTCACACTTCGATACGTTTTCGATAATTGATATACATTGCATTTGTTCAGCGCTCGATTAAAACCCGAACCCAATCGATATTCTCTTAAATCTTAAAATTTGCACTAGATATATTTGCCTTACTGACTTTTTCTCGATAACTTTTATCATTTACTTTTAATTGTTTTATTCGAGTTTGCCATAAAATAATTAACGCTATAAATCACAATACGGTTTTTTTATATATGATCAAATTCTGTTCGAAAAAAAAAAAATTACACACACATTAGAACTGCGCTTAGTTTCCTAGAGTCTAGACAGATACGAATACAAATCGAATAAATACATGTGTATGTATGCGCTACACTCGCTACTAGCATTAGTTGTAGTTCCTGTTCTGGCTCCGGTTCCGGATTCAGTTCCAGTTCCAGCTTAGACATGCGTGGCCAGCGGCCCCTTTTGTGTGACGCCCTTGCCATTTGTGGGCAGTATAAACTGCCCGGAGGGACTTTGTGCACTCTGTTGCGATCCGGCCACGCCCACCACGCCGCCCAACGGCCCGCACAGCGAGGGCTGTGTGAGAGGCGTGGCCGCTAGCGTATTACTGCTAGCGGTTAAATTGGAGCTGCTGCCACTAACGCTGCCGGGTCCGCTGACGCCGCTGACACTGCTCGCTGCTCCTGTCACACTGATGCTTCCACTTGCCCCTCCCACATAGCCCCCGGCTCCAAAATGCTTTAGGCCGCCATTGCTGTTGGCATGCCGGGTGGCATGGTAGGGCGGTGGTGCGGGCGTGGCCGCTGGATTGGCGGTGCTCGGTGGCGGCAGCGGTGGCAAAATGGATGAATTCGTGCGTAGATAGGGATTGCCGTAGATGGCACTAAAGCGACTGTCGATCCCGTTCTGCAGCAGCGGTTGACCTACAAAAGAAAGAGAGAGAAATAGATGAGTATAATGATTAAACGAATTGTTAGACATTCGATAGGCATGCGAATTAAAAACTAGTTTCAACTAGATTCAAATTTACTTTTTCGTTTTACTAACAGAAGTCAAATGAACTAGTTCACAGAGTGCATGTCATAACGCCCACTTTCAATGTGTCACAGCGCCCTCGGGTGTTATGACACTTTTAGAAGTGTCATAACGCCCTCAACTTTTAAAAACTGGCAAAGTGCATCAAGAGTTAATGAGAGACCGTTATTAAAGGACCGTTATTTATGTTATCTCTCTACAGTATCTTACATGCTTTCGGCAGAATGATCTTCTAATTAGTTAGTCATTGATCTATAAACTACGTGCACGCGAAATGGAAGCTGTCGTACCTTATGAGTACAAAATTGTTGCTGGTTTTCGAAAAATTCGAAGTTGTTGCTTCTGACAAATAGTTGACAAACAGTTGAAAATCATTTAAAAATATACCAATAAAGTATTCATTATTATTAAATCTCAAAATTTTCTTAGATCAGGGTGCAGGCAAAATTTTGTTTTCTAAAAAATCGAGCGATTTTTTTGGAAAGCACATTTTTGCCCGCGGCGCTCTAAATTACTAATGAGGGAGCAGGCAAAAATATGTTTTCTAAAAAATCGCCCGAGGGCGTTATGACATGTACTCAGTTCACAATAGATGGCTTACATTGCAGTACTAGCTGAATTATCAATTGAGCAAGTCTTTCAGCCAGTCTGATCATACTCCGCTGAACTAAATCTTTTTGAATCTTTATTTATAAACTCTTGATACTGCCAGCAATAATTTCACACAATTTTTAGGAGCATCGCAACGGAGTTACTTCACAAGTTGATTGGATCTAATTTATTTTGATACTTTCAATTTGAGACTGTTGGCTTGTACAAATAAAATTATGCTTCTTAGTTAAGTTTCTAATTCGGAATCAATGTGACAATTCTCAGCGGAACTAGATTTTATCGAGAATTATGCTGGGCCACACTGCGGCAACACATTCTGTGGCAGTTTCCGCCAGCTTGGGACACCAGTCAAAGTGTTTACACTGGCGACGCATAAATTGTGCCTCACAGCGCTGTGGCAAGCCGAAATGATTGCCTTCAATGTAAACACTACTTGTCATTTTCACAGGCGTCACAGCATCGAAAATGTTCATAAAAAGTGAACATTGAACAAGCTCGTGAGCATAAACAAGTTCCGACCAAATTTGGTCAATGTCGGATTACTATATCATATAGCTGTCATAGGAAAGATCGGTCGAAAATCAGGTGTTAGTATGAAAAATTTTTTTGTTTCTTAAGATATCCAAACCAAACTTACAGATTATATGTTAGGGATTGTCTCTTACCTACTGACCAAATTTGGTCAAATTGGGATTGCTATATCATATGGCTGCCATATGGATAATCGGATGCAAATTAACCTTTAGTATGAAAAACTTTTTTGTCTCTTAAGCAGGAATTAAAACCTTAACCGAAACTCTTTAAACCGAAAAACCCGTTTAGTAACCGGTTCATTTATAAGGGTTAGTTTCGGTTCTGGCCGTCGCAGCTACTGAGCAACTTTGATAACTTTGAACTGTCATAACTTTGTCCAAAGTCAATCAATTTCCATGCGCAATGTAAATTTGAGCATGATTTTACCTCTAAATTCGTTATGCATTTAAATTTTGTTAATTTTGAAAATTTCGAATTTTTTCGAAAAATACAAAGGGGTTGTTAGTATGTAAATTTTCGAAAAATTTCGAATTTTCAAATTAAGCAAAATTTTAGTTAAGTTAAGTTCCATCATATCCAGTTGATTAGTGGAACTAGTTTTTTCGACACATTTGACTTGTAATTGAACTTACCCAGAAAACCGTTAGTCTGGGACGTTTGTGGCTGTTGTTGGTGCAGCTCGTGGCGCTGATTGCGCGCAAACTTGCCCCACTGCCAAGTGGGACGCCACCAGTCGAGGTGGCAACCACTCCAGCAGGTGCAGCATTTGCCGCATAGTGTGGCAAGGTGGCCGAGTTAATGCCACCGGTGTTGGCATTGACATTGGCATTGGCAATGCCCTTCGGCTTGCCACTGTCGGCGGGCGGACTGTGTCGAGGGCGTATTCAAAGTAGGGGGCGTAACCGTTGCTGCTGCTCTCCTTGTAAGCCTGCTCCTGTTGATTCTTCAGATTCTTGATGTGGCACTGACGATTGTAGCGATCACCATAATCGCCAGAGAAGCGTTCATCGAACTTAACGGGCCCCGCGAGCGGTACTCCCAGCGTAGCGCCCTTCATTTGCACATCCGGCATCGGGGTCTGGGTGAGATTAATGGCCAGACCATCGTTGGCCGCCTCCGAGTATTCCACATCGTAGGCTTTGGAGCGCAGCTCGCTTTTCAACTCGTTCAGTTTGTCGGCGCCCCGTGACGCCTCCGGGATGACATCAGCTGGCATTGGCTTCTTGCGACTGCGACGTCTCCTGTACACATAGACGATCATCACGATCATGAGGACAATCGCCACCGTTGACATGGAGCCCATAACGACCAGGAGTACGGGAATGCTGCCCGGTTCCGGCACTAGCGTAATCACCAGTGAATCTCCGCCATATGAATTCAAGACCGTACAATTGTACTTCCCATAATGCGTGGATCTACTCTCCTTGATGATCAACGCAGCACGCACTCCCTCGGGTAGGTGATGCTCCTCGAATATGTAAATGTCCGGATCGGCGCTGCTCATATTAATCAGTTTGCCCTCAAAGGACCAAAGGATATGCTCCGCCTTGGGTATGCTAAATGCCAGACAATCGATCTTTGCCCGGTTGCCAACGGCCCCAAATTGCACCTTGTGTGATGTGATGATCGGAGCTCGTTTCACATAAACTGTCGCCTCGGCTCCGATCTCCGGAAATCCATTGACCACCGCCTTACAGAAATACCTTCCTGCCGTCTCGCTGCTCACCTTAAGCTTTAACTCTGGTGCGCGTCCCACGATCTATCAAATGATCAGAAATGAGGGTTATATAGGAATTTAAAGAATTACATGATTTGGGATTAAAGGAGGGTTTATATTACCTGATCCGAGTTCTCGTTGATCCACTCGATTTCCGGTGTCGGATTGCCGGCAACTTCGCAGCGCATGGTGACTGTGGCGCCCAGATCCGCCTCCTTGCTGACAGGACGTTGTCGGAAAACGGGTCCAACTGGATATAAGAATGTGAAAATGATAGAATTTTGAGTAAAAAATGCACAGATCGATCAAATCAAGTACTTCATACTTCAAGTTTTACATTTCATACTTGTTTTTTTTATTAAAACTGGGAATAAGCTAATCGTTCATGACTTCAAAATAATTTTAACTGGCTTCAAGTTTTTTAAGCACTGCAACTGAGTATAAAAATCTTAAAACATGAAAGTGATTCTTGATCTACACATACTGCAATCAAACAACATATTCTTGAAATCTATTATCTATTATCTATCTATATATATAAAATACTTTGTCCTCACTGACTCACTGACTGACACATCAACGTGTAGGCCAAACGGCTAAAGGTAAAGAGCTGAAATTTCACACAACATAGCTGAGACAATTTCATCGTGCAATATGACAGCGTAAAATTCCACCTGGAAGTGTGTTTACCCGAGGTCAAAAGGTCATGGAAGAGCTTTGTATGAAAAACTTTTTTGTTTGTTAAGATATCTTAACCAAACTTACAGATTATATGTTTGGGACTGTCTCTTACATTCTGTCCAAATACTATACTATATCATACAGCTGCTGAGTTTTTCATACCAAAGGTTAGTTTCATATGATATAGTAATCCGACTTCGACCAAATTTTGTCAGAATGTAAGATACCTTTCCAAAAGTAAGTTTGGTTAAGATATCTTAAGAAACAAAAAAGTTTTTCATACTAACACCTGATTTTCGACCGATCTTTCCTATGACAGCTATATGATATAGTTGACCGATTTTTACCAAATTTGGTCAGAATGTAAGAGACAGTCGCAAACATACAATCTGTGAGTTTGATTTAGATATCTTAAGAAACAAAAAAGTTTTTCATATTAAAGGTTAATGTGCATTATATTATATTATATAAATTAAGATATCTTAACCAAACTTACAGATTATATGTTTGGGACTGTCATTGATCATTCCAAATTTGGTAAAAGTCGGATTACTATAACATATAGCTGCCATAGGAACAATATAATGCAAATTATCGATTAGTATGAAAATTGTTTTTCTTCTTTAAGAAATCTCAACCAAACTCATACTAAAGGTTACTTTGACTAAACTTTATTAACATTATTAACTAAATTTCATTTCCGCGAGCGAAGCGAGCCGGGGGTTGGCGAGCGAAGCGAGCAGGGGCCGGAGCCCCCTAGCTATATTGTATATAAAACTCTTTGTCCTGACTGACTCATCATGCAATAAGACGGCGCATTATAAAATTCCACCTGCAAGTGTGTTTACCTGAAGTCAGAGGTCATTGAATTGCTTTGTATGAAATAATTTTTTTTGTTTCTTAAGATATCTTAACCAAATGTTTGACTGTCTCTTACATTCTGATCAAATTTGGTCAAAGTCGGATTACTATATCATATAGCTGTCATAGGAAAGATCGGTCGAAAATCAAGTTTTAGTATGACCTTTTTGTTTTCTGAGATATTTCATCGTATTATATAAATTAAGATATCTTAACCAAACTTACAGATTATATGTTTGAGACTGTCTCATACATTTTGAACAAATTTGATCAAAGTCGGACTACTATATCATATAGCTGCCATAGGAACAATCTAATGCAAATTATCGTTTAGTAATTAATTCATATAATAATATATTCATATTCATATATTTAATTCAAAATAATATCTTGATTTTAGATTTTACAAGTTAATTCTGTTAAAACCCTTTTCGAAGCCTGCGCTCCAAACTTATTACATACAGAATTTTCGTATTAATTTCTAGTAGATTGTGAGTTTTACTTATTTCAACATTCTATGCTCTTATAGAACGATTTATTGTTATTCAATTTCAAGAATTTTTATGCTCATTTTCAGGAATTGATACCTATATTAACCATGGTTTTCAAAATCGTGTGAACCTAATTTTCGAAGTGTGTTCCTCAAAACTTGCACGCATGAAAGTTTCTACAAATATACAGAGCTTTTTAAATGGAAAAGCTCTCTCTACGATTATTCTTATTTTTGATCTAATTTATGAATTAATTTTTAAATTGATATCATTAAAATTTGAAATTAATGATTATCTTTTTTCCAGAATACTTTATCTTTATTGTATATAAAACTCTTTGTCCTGACTGACTCATCATGCAATAAGACGGCGCATTATAAAATTCCACCTGCAAGTGTGTTTACCTGAAGTCAGAGGTCATTGAATTGCTTTGTATGAAATAATTTTTTTTGTTTCTTAAGATATCTTAACCAAATGTTTGACTGTCTCTTACATTCTGATCAAATTTGGTCAAAGTCGGATTACTATATCATATAGCTGTCATAGGAAAGATCGGTCGAAAATCAAGTTTTAGTATGACCTTTTTGTTTTCTGAGATATTTCATCGTATTATATAAATTAAGATATCTTAACCAAACTTACAGATTATATGTTTGAGACTGTCTCATACATTTTGAACAAATTTGATCAAAGTCGGACTACTATATCATATAGCTGCCATAGGAACAATCTAATGCAAATTATCGTTTAGTAATTAATTCATATAATAATATATTCATATTCATATATTTAATTCAAAATAATATCTTGATTTTAGATTTTACAAGTTAATTCTGTTAAAACCCTTTTCGAAGCCTGCGCTCCAAACTTATTACATACAGAATTTTCGTATTAATTTCTAGTAGATTGTGAGTTTTACTTATTTCAACATTCTATGCTCTTATAGAACGATTTATTGTTATTCAATTTCAAGAATTTTTATGCTCATTTTCAGGAATTGATACCTATATTAACCATGGTTTTCAAAATCGTGTGAACCTAATTTTCGAAGTGTGTTCCTCAAAACTTGCACGCATGAAAGTTTCTACAAATATACAGAGCTTTTTAAATGGAAAAGCTCTCTCTACGATTATTCTTATTTTTGATCTAATTTATGAATTAATTTTTAAATTGATATCATTAAAATTTGAAATTAATGATTATCTTTTTTCCAGAATACTTTATCCAAAAATAGCATATTTTGTAGGCTATATTTTTCTGAACTCCTAAGTCATGCGATCCGATTGATTCGAGCGAAAAAGTCAATGCGAAAATTTCCAAACTTGCCCACTGTGAGCATTTACACACATTTACATAATTATGAATGAAGTCTTGGTACGATACTTACAGCTGATGTCGAGGGTTTCACTCTCCTCGCTTTTGCCCACGGCATTGACGACCTCGCACTTGACAATCGCATCGTGATACTGACGAGTTACATTATGAATGATCTGGAGGAGATAAAGTACAAGGTCAATTCAAGGACCTTGAATTTGCTGTTTGGCTAGGATCTTACCATTTTGGTTGTAAAGTCTCCTGTCATGAGCTCATCGTTAATGAACCAGCGATAGGTGACCTCACGTGGATTCGCATCCGCGTGGCAGCTGAGTATGACCTCAGATCCCTCAGGAATGCGTCCCCCCGCAAGGGCCCCACCCACCACTGAAACGGATACCTTGGGTGCGTACTTGACCTCAAGAAGAACCTTGGCAGATCGATATGTGCGATCGGCGGTGTTTTGAGCCTGACACGTGATTGTCGTGTTGTGATATTTCTTCTTGGGAGCCAACTTAAGGACGGATTTGGTGGTGACGCGTCGGGAATCCGCCAACGGTTCAAAGAAGCTTTCGGCGGTTAGAACATTACCCAGTCCATCGATCCAGGTGATTTCGGCAGCGGGTTTGCCGCCCATAGAAACGCACTCGAGTTCAATTTCTCGATCCTCGGTGGTCACCAGGTAGTCGCCTTGTAGAATCTTTGGCGCCTCCGGTGGCACGAGTACCGTTAAGTTGGCAAACCTCTGACCGTATGCCTTGTTCTCCTTGGGGTCCTGGACCAACTTGGCATTGATAATGGCATCATCGTCCAGCATCAGTGGATAAATGTCTAGCGAGAAGTCACCCTCCTCATCGCTGCCGACCATCGAGTAGCGCTCGAAGCCGCTCAGATTGCGATGTTGGCCAAGTCCAAAGTCATCCTTGGTCCATTGCAAAGCGCCAACCTTTTGCATAACGCGACAGGGCAATGTTACTCGAGATCCAACCACAGCGGTTTGATCTTGTGGTTCCATAGCAAAGTGTTGGCCGCCATCGCCATGACTCTTGATCTTATTCTCCTCGTTGCTGCCTCCGTTGCCGTTGTTGTTGTTGTTGTTGCCGTTGCCGTTGATGTTGCTGTTGCCACTCAGTGAGCTGCCTCCCGAGTCACTATAATGTGAGTTCTGATTCGATTTATTCTTGTTCTTCGATTTGGCCAATGCTCCACCGGGTAAAACAAGCAATTGACTCAAGAGCAGAGCTATTGCCAGTGGCAGCATGTGCTGACGACACGGCAACATCTTCATTAAGCTCGTTGCAAGTCGGCTTTAGTCTTGCTGCAAGTATAAGAAAATCAGAAATATTGCATCACTTTTTCATAATAAACAATAATATTACTAATTATTGCATAAACATACGTACATATAAGAATATAATATTGCATTACTTTTTCATAATTAACAATAATATTACGTATATTATGTTTAAGTTCAACAGTTACTTTCAATATTGTTAAATTTGCACAAGTTTGTCCAAATTCTAATTGAATCTTAACGATTCACAAAATCTAAGAAATGCATAAATATTTCTTAATTTAAGCAAATCACTTTCTTTCATTTGTCAAAATTCGACTAAAATCTAATTAGAATTCAATTGTTATTAAACATTTGTGCAAACCTTCAGCAAAACCTGAAAATTTATTTGTGTATTTTACAAAAAATACATTTATTTCGATGTTAAATTTAACAGACCACAAAGTTTGTAAAACTACGTTCAATTAATTTGTCAAAATTCAAATTTAAATTCAACAGTTGTGTTTAGTAGAGACAAAAACCCGAAGCAAGTAGTGTACTGCTGTCAAGAAGTGTACTGCATTCTGTTATACTCGGCAGCAAGCAGTTATGCGAGTATATTGTGCAAGCAGTTAATCTCACAGCTTGTTGCAAGCAGTGTCACACAGATCGTTGCGTTTGCTTTAACAGTCAAACACACTCTCTTTCTCTCAGAGTTCTTCTCTTTCTCTTTCTCTCACTCTCATTATTCCTCTCTACTTTTTCTTCTTATCTCCCTTTTAATCCAATTGCTTGCCTCACATTCAAATGCAATTGCAAATATTCAGTTAAAGTTCTATCAACAACAACATGTGGCATGTAAAATTCAGCAGCAGCTGCCACAGTTCGTTGCATACTTTTGGGTAAATTGTAGGCACGCCGCGGACTTTGTGGGTCAAGTTTAACCAAATGAGAGAGAAAAAAAAGGGTGAAAATTGTGAAAAGCAGCGGCAAACGCAAATACAAACACAAACAACGGCAACGACAACAAATAAAAGCTAAAAATCACTGCACAAGGCTTAGCTGCCCATATGTATTTGTATCTCTGTGTGTGTGTGTCAGTCAAGCAATCAACTGCAGGCAACCCACAAATGTAACTGTAACTGCAAATGGTGGCACAGTTGCTTTTGCTGCAGCCGTGAAATGGAAACATATTCGCGTCGCCTGCGCTTGTTGCTGTTTGCCCCACACACACACACAGACACATACACATATTTGTACAAAAACACACACTGTGGCACACTCTAGTCCGATTCATCAGCTCAACTGCCACATGCCACATGGGCGTTGCTGCACCCACTTAAAACCCCATCTCCTCCCCCGCCCCCATACCACCCTGTGGTTTGGCCTTGGCATTTGTGGCTTTTGCAACAACTTATTGCTAGCATTTTGTGATTGCTTCTTTAATATATTTTTAATGTCAATACTGCATATTCACATGCATAGGTGTATGTATACACAGTTAGTCAAGTATTTGTTTTAACAAAATTAAATATAAAACTTATGTACCTACATTATATTATATATTCTGTTTTGCACAAATAAACCTTTTCTTGGTTGTTAATAATTTATCCTATTTTATTGTACGTAGTTGCTTGTGGTTCTTAAAAAGTGTAATAAAAGCAACGAAATCTCTTGGTTTTAAATAAACATACAAATATGTACGTTCGTAAAAGTGCTTACAAACTGACAAACTATCGATATTTTCGATATCGTTGACGAGCTTTTGGTCCACTGGGATGGGTTGAATATTTTTAGTGTGCAAGCAGTGCATTGTAAATAAAGCAGTTTTGTTTGCTTAATAACTGTAGCATTCTTTTGGATGTCCTAAGAAAAGATTGAGAGATTAGAACAATTCGATAAATTAAATTCCTAAATGAACCGTTTTTTATATAGTACCGGAACCGGAAAGAATTTGTTAAAAAGAACCGAAAACCGAAACGTTTATACCGGTACGGTTTCGGCATATTTTTGTAAAACGGTTTTATTCTTATTTTTGTGCATGAATTTAATTTTTGGTTTATATAAAAAATACTTCAAATTTAAGTTAAGCTTTTCGCGATAAAATACATACATAATAATAAATATATGTTTGTTTTTAAACATCTTTAAATTTTTGTAAATTTTATTGTTGCACCTGTACGTAACGGAGCATATTGATTCCGAAACCGAAAGGACTAAATTGAAATATAGCCTTTTACCAAAATAGTTAATAATAAATCTGTAAAAAATATTCCTTTTCTTTAGATTGATTAGATCAGATTTTGAGAAAATAAAACTTTTAAGTCAAAACAAGCATAGTTGCTGTTGAAAATGTTCACATTTTAATAAATCGGCTTTTTGGCTTTCGTCGACGAAATAGGATACTGTAAATTTTGTAAAAATCAACATCTGACATTTGGGTTTTTATACATTCAACGAATGTTCCATTTTGTAGAATGTACAAATAAGTGATAAAGAAGTTTTTTACCAAGCGAGATATATTAATATACATTTTGTCTGTTTCAACCAATTCGGACTTTGTGTAAAATATATATCATTTTATTCTGTAATTTCCACAAATTAATATTCAAAGTAATGAACTTTAAGTTTCAGCTTATTCAAAAATCTGATCTGTAAAGAGCTCACATCTTTATTCCTCTGTAAATAGATAGATGATCTATGAAATAAAAGTCCTGTTATACAGTTTTATGGACGAGTTCGAGGACTCTAAAAGTGGCTAAGAACTGTTTTCACTACCACCACATTGTCGAGTGTGTGAAAACTTGTTACATTTCAGTATTATTTTTCATAGCTTGATTTGGTTAGTTGCCCCACCTTTCTCTCTCTCTCTCTCTCTCTCTCTCATTCACACACAAGCACACACACATATATATACATATATATATATCATATGTTGCACTGTTGTTGTTGCAGTGGCGTTAACGTGGCACGTCTAACGGTAATGCTAACGATTTCATCAAGTTATCGCCGAGTCGCGGCAGAAACGCGTTGAAGGACATTGCTTGTGCACCAGCTGACCTGAGCGTACTGTCTCATTTCCCCCTGCTCCCTGCTCCCTGCCCCTTGCCTCACTACTAATACAGAGTGTGGCCCTTGCCTTCATTTCATTTCATTTCATTTCATTTGATTTTCGCTGCTCGTTTTTGCTTCTGCCTCTGTTTTGTGTTGCCTTTTCTCCTCCTTTTTAAGACCCTGTACATTAAAAGTAAGAAGGGTCTTTTTACTTTGTCAAAATTGTGTTTCTCCGATCGTGATAAAATATACGGAAATATCAAGTCTTATCTATTAATTTTCATTGTCAAAACGGAACTTGATCTTGAGAAACTTAAAAAGCAAGATAAAAAATATTCAAAAGAATAATTTAATTTTTTTAAATTTGTATTTGTTTGATTTTTATCAAAATTTACTCTATACACAATAAGTACACGGTTCTTAGCAGTCGATCTCGCTTGACTTTCCATTCCTTTCGTAGTAGTTTTTATTTTTTATTTTTTGCTGCTTGTTTACCTGGGCCATGATTTACGGCATTTACACTTTCGCATGTATGTGTGAGTATTGGTGTGTTGCGGTGTGTGTGTGTTTGTGCTGGCTATGAGTCCGACTATGAACCACAGTCCGGATATGCCTCGCTCACTCGCGTTTGCTACCATGTGATAGTTTAGCCAGTGCGGCCTGTGGCCCTTTACTTGCCACAGACTTTTCCCCTTTTCCTCCTTCCCCCTTCCACCGTCCACCGTCCACCGTCCACTCCCTCCGCCGTGCATCCACCGCGCTCGATGGCAATATGCTCGTCTAAATTATTAAAAATTATAATACAATTTTTATGACCATTAAAGGCAATGCCTAGAGAACTTGTCTGACTCGGGCTTTTGCCATTTTAATATATACTTAAATATACTGTACTCTATACATATACAGGTATATATTACTTTTTTCTTCTTCTCTATTTTTCTTTCTTTATTCTGCTGCGTTTTTTGTTGGTTTTGACTGCTTTTAGTGGCTCTTAGCATTTGGTCCTGTGTGTGTGTGGCTAAACGTTGTACAGGAAATGACTCGACATGATTTTATACTCACACATAACTTTTGCTTTTAGCTGTTTTAGGTCTTTTCGTTAGTTAACTGAACCACCACTCTGGCTCAATGGGTTTCCGTTCCCATTCCCAATGCGCCACCATTTCACATTTTACATTCCCATTCCCACTTTCTGGAGTTGCCCTTGTGTTCCTCTACTTTTCACTGTCTCCTTAATTAAGTTAAGGTTAACTTTTATTGCTGGGCAGTTAATAATAATTTATTTTACTTTAAAATATAAAAAATACATTAAAGTCAAATAAATCTACAGGGTAAATAATTCAAGAGAGTATTTATCGTATCATTAAAAATAAAGCAAATATTCCAGAAAACGCTAAAATTATATGATGAATTAAGTCAATTAATACAAATTTTACACAGAGAATTTAAAAGTTAGTAGTCCCCATGCAATCTAATCCATGTAAGAATACTTAGAAAGCGAATAAAAAGTTACATAAATCTTATATTATTAGGATCAACGATTTCATTTCTAAATAATTTAATGAATATATATTCAGAGAATTTGATGATAAAATCAAATTAACTTAAATACAATTAATTCCATTCTTTAAGTATCTGCCAATCGTTAGATAATCTAACGTAAACATAACCTTAATGAAAATAACCAATAAGAATATAACTGTATCCGATCGGACAGCTGTTGCAAATTTTCCCTTTTTCCTTGTATATATTACTCGTCACCAGCGTGGATTGCCGTACACAGTGATAAGCTCTCAATGAACCAAGTATTGTTCGCTTTTGTAGATATGCCACAGAGTTTTTGCATCGATTTGACTTTTTGAAGGCGATATTGAAAATGGGAAAATGTAATATTTATTTCTCTTCTTAAATGTTGCGCTTCGAACTAAGCAATGACAGCTCAGTGCCACTTATTAATTGAGTTAAAGCCGCACGTTTTGTAACATATGCAATTCACAGCGAGTTGAATTGCATTGAATCGAGCTGAATTGAGTTGCGAATAATTATATTAACATTTGACATGTCAGGACACACTTCAGTGCCAGGACCTTGCGCGTGTGCACACATACAAAAGCAGCAGATACAGGCACACGCACCACACACACAGGCACATACAGACACACACACACACACACACACACACACATATATATGCGCATACATTAAGTCTGTAGAACCTTTGGTTAGTTGATCCTTTTCACAGGGATTTTGTTATTAATATTCAATTAAAGGGCCAAGTATATGCTATACGCGAATGATGGGGCAAATGGGGCAGATGGGAGTTGGTTGCTTTTTCTAATTTCACAGCAGATGATGAAAATACTTAATGAATTTATTGGGTCACGCCCAAACCCTCAACGACTATGTCCCCTCCGCCTACGTCCACGCCCTCTCTTCCAACTGACGCCCAACATCTTGGAAACGTCATGTGGCAGGCACTTCTAATTTATGGCACACACACGGCAACAACGACAACAACAACGCAAAAGTACAACAAAACAACAAAATCTTGGTAAATTTGATTTGAATTTCGTCGGATTGCTTTTTGGAAAAGTGTGGAAAAACATTTGATGGGCCGTTTATGCGATTTTCTAATTGTTTATCCAGTGCAACAGCTCTATATATGTATGTATATACATATACATGTGTATATTGTAGGTAGGCGGTCTAGGAGGCGTGGCAGCATCTTTTGTCGCTCAACGTGCTGCGGTTTTGCCTTCAACTCGGTTGTAAACTTCCGCTGCCAAAGGATAATAAACACATGACAAGCAGCAAGCCCCCCAGCAGAGACTGAGAGCACACACATACACACACACACGCACATATATGAGGGTGCATGTGTGTTGGTTTGTTTGTATTTGTGTGTCATTAGCGTTTTCGTGCCATGTGTTTCAGTTTTTCCGTTGCCGCATTTGCCTTTTGTGGCGGCATTTTCCGCACGTGCGTTTCCACTACAACAACAACAACAATAAAAACTAGAGTTGCTTACCTTCTAGCGACAACAACAAATACAACAACAACAATGTTGACAATGTCTGCAATTACAATAAACAAAACAAAACGCAGCAAATGCTAACGGCTCTTCCGTTTGCCTCACAATACGTATGTATATTCATGAAAGGGATAGATCAAGGGGTGTTAGGGGAAAGCAAATGGAATTCAAGGAAATGGAGAAAAAGGGCGCAAAGGAAGCTGCTGTCGGAGCACTCAACGGCAAACATTGCCCACTTGCAAACAGACTAAAGAAATGCTACTAATTACATTCAATTATCAGTTCAAACGATACCAAAATGTGTTGCCAAGGAGCTTAGTACAGGGTATTTAACATTCACGCTTTTTGCTATTGTTGCTGCAAAGTAAATCCAATGCAAATAAATTAACAAATTTCACTAATTGCATGCAAATAATGCCAAGATTAGCATATAAACATGCTATACAGGGTATTCTTAAGTCGCTTACATCACTTTTGGTGAGCCAGAAGCAATTTTCCCCGGATACTTTTTAATTAAAATTTTACAAGTCGAAGGGAGAAATATTAAGACAAAGATCTTTGAGCTTTTGCTTGTATACAGGGTATTAATTAGTTGTGTACAACAATATTCAAAATTTGGCAAATTTTCGTTTGCTACTGTAAAGCACAAAACAACCTAAAAGGATCACAATTTTTTTTATTAAATCTTTACTTGAAGTGATCACTGCGGACGGCAGTCCGCGCTAGTGACGAAAGCAGCACGTAGTGTGCAAAAGGCGACTAGCAATATATACACAAAGAATGGAAAATTTGCTTCGACTGTCCGATCAGGTCGAGTCGCAAGGTATGACGTTTACTAACAAAAGAACATACTAAGACTTTTGGTAACTCACCTGATTTGTAAGATATGGGGATGTAAGTGGGAGGTGCCATATTTTAATGATTGCAGATAATGGGGCCGTTGGAAAATTGTATAAAAAATACACGTCGAATGGTAACTCGATCATTCCAATCCGACATTCGGTTCAGAAGATATATTATTTTGAAATTTTTAAAGCCCTTGTCAAAATGAAATGAAAATTCAGTTTGTATGTTTGTCTGTTTGTTTGTATCAAAGCGCTAAAAAAGCTTAGATCTGATGATGAGGAATTATTCCTTTTCAGAAATCTAGCAACTTTTGTTCTACGACTTTAGCGGGAAATAGCTCAAACCCGATTTAATATATAAATTATACTAAAATAAAAAAAATTGTTTGGCATTCGGCACATTGCGCAAAAAAGTTCACGATTCTTTATACCTAAAAATATATATATTCTTTATACCGAATGCCAAACAATTTTTTTTATTTTAGAATAATTCATATATTATATTAAATGTAATAAATCTCGTCATTAAATTGGATATCAGAAATTTTGGGGCTAGAATACGCTGTCGTCACTAGACTTTTACCTCGTGTAGATTTTTTTTTTATAGAATATTTACTATTAGTTCACATTAATTTTCAAATTGATTTGAAATGTATAATAGTTTTTTTTTTAGTTTTTTGACGTTACGTTACAAAAATAGAAGTTAGTTTTGAGTTGGTATTGAAAAATGCAAGAAAACTTTCCAAACTATTGCATTAAAAACCTTTTTCGTTTTTCATTATATTAGTCTCAGTTTGACACGTTACGTTACAGACGTAACGTTACATAAACTTCAAATAATCGTTACAACACATGGTCTTAAAAGTCTTATTTTTAATAAAACATCAAATCTTTAGAAAAACTGAATTTATTCAAAGGCGCATTCGGTATGTTCATCTAGTGAGTTAAATCATGTGAGAATTGCTTAAATATGTTACTTGAATATATTTCTGAAAGAAACTTTCACAACATTTGAGTTTTTGATAAATTTTAAGTTTTTTCCGCGGTGGACTTTTCTGTGGAAAAGCAAATACTATACTGTACAGTACAATTAAATAAAAATTAAAATTTTGAACGAAATGCTGTTCTATTAATACTTATTAGATTGAGGTTGATTTTAACTGGATTTCCGTTGGCCAGTTGCTAGTGGGTTTGTTGAACTGAGCTTCTATCATGCCGATGCATCGGAAATGTTATTGGCTCACCTTAAAATGATTCTTATCGGGTGCATTTGCAAACATAAACCATGCACCCAAGTGCCATCTACAGTAAATATTTGTCAGCTCGCACTTTGGGTCAGGAAAGGCCAACAGCTAAAATCAGCTCAGTTTAGTTGTTGTTGTTGTTAGCTATAAACATATATGTGCTTGTACACTGAAAAAAAATGTTTTCTTAAATCAAGATTTTGGTGTCAGAACTAATTATTTTGGTTCAAAAAAATGCGTCCAGAACGTAAAATTCTTAAAGTTAGAAAACACATCTTGATTTTAAGAACATTTCAAATGAGAATAAGTTCTTGTTCTTGGATCAAACAGTCTTAAATTCTCAACCCAAATAAAAATATTTGGCAGGTGTTTTAAACTTAATATTATTTTTTTTTGATACATATACTTTTTTGGATTTATTTTTTTTTTATAAATGCTCCGATTATATGTAGGGCGGTTAGGCGGGTTACGATCCCTCAGCTTGTTATCAAACTGAAGCGGCGACTCTAACCAGATCGTCATGGTGCCATTATTGTCTTCATATTAAATATAACATATTTATACTTTCTTAACAATTTAAGATTTTTAATTCTTATATTAAGAACTGCGAATTGTTAGATTAATATTCTTAGCATTAGTAATTTGGTATTAAAATTTTAAGAACAAAATATTTAAGATGAATGTTCTTGATTTTAGAAGTTGGTCTTTTTTTCTGTGTAGTGACGTCGCTGTTGACGCTGACGTCGCAGTCGACGCCGCTTTGGTTTATTGTTATAGCACAAACAATTTCATGTCATCCGCAATTAGGCAGACTTTGAAAATGAAGAGGGGGGAGGTGGAAGAGGTGGGAGTTCGAGGAGGGAAGCGAGGAGGATTGCGAGGGGCTTCTCGGAACTTTCAGGGGCTTCAGGCTTAGGCTTCAGTCTGAGGCTCCGCCGGTCGCGTTATTATCGATTTAATTGCGCTCTGGCAAAGCAGAGAGTCAGGTGCTATATGAAGAGGGGCAGAGGCGCCGCGATGAAGAGGTCTAAGGAGGGAAGTTGGGGGTGCTTTTTGTATAGGCAGCAACGTCAAATATGCAAAAAGAAAAACTACAAAAACAAAAAAAATAAACAACAGCCCAGGTAGACTGCAAAATTGAATACAATGTAAAAACGCGGCAGAACAACACGCCAGCATTCACATGCACTCATTCACATATTCACACACTCACACACATTTACTTTAATGTGGAGTCTGTTACGAGTATTACCCGCAATTTCTAGTTTTTATTTTGTTGCTTTTGCAGTTGAATACCTGTACGAATATATTCATTTCATTAATTTTCAGAGTGTATTTGCTGTTCATAAATGCTTCTGTAAGCCTTTCAATTTATTTGATTAAATTTGAGTGCTATGAATACAATTGGTATACATTAAACAAATAGTTTGTGATTAATGAGTGTATTCAGAATATAATTGGTTTTAGATCACTTAGATACTTATCCGTTTTCTATATACTTAAATTGTTTTAGGTTTATTTACTTGAACTGGGCCTATGAATATTTTTAAACTATTCAAGTTTCTATTAATTTAAGTGATACTTTAATTTACATTACTTTTAATTTTGAAATTTGAATATATGTATATGATTTCAATAAAAAAAGACTAAATACTCATAAATTCATACCAACCCAGACACTATGATACTCATTCACGTTCATTGCAGGAATGGATGGATATATGTATTATATAACTGCATTTAAAAATATTCATAGTTACATTCACTTGTGGGACTGTTAATATTCATTTCCTGATTCATTGTCTCAACAAACGATTTAATGCAGTCTTGAGTGTTATTTAAAAGTAGTCACTTGAATCATATTTGCTTAAGAAATCAATTATGCCAATATTCATCCATTGATTCACATCCACTATGCTCGCATTCATTTATAACCAGGGCACATATACATACATACGCACATGTATGCAATGCGTTTTACTCGTTTGTATTCATTTCTGCGTGAATAATTCATTCATTCAACGCTGACTGCATGCCCTCATTCATGTGCTCGCAGCTCCTTCGTATCATTCGCTGCTGCTGTGTGAGTTGTGCTTAAAAAAGAAATTGTTTATTATGCAGCAGAGAGAGAGAGAGAGGAGTGGAGACAGAGACTCCTCCACATGTGTTGGGTTTCACATGCAGCTGCAAAAACGCGAAGGGAACACATGTCCGCCTTGGCGCCTGCCTTCGTCCTTCTGCTGCAGATGGCGCCTTGTTGCACATGAATAGACACACACACACACACACACACATGCCTACATTGTATGTACATGCAACATTACATGCAACTCTGCCACAACACCCAACCCCTACCCCACTCGAAGCCATCACTTTAGCTGCCTCAATGCACATTTTTAAAACGTTTAAAGTTTCTGCACTTTTTGTTGCTTTTTAGACCCTGTACTTAAAAAGTACAAAGGGTCTTTGAAGTTTGCCAAAGGCGAAATGTGCGTAACAAGCTGAATTAATCGTGAAAGAACTCTGTACACAAATATTATAAAAAAGGTAAGAAATTCCGATTTTTTATCAAAATTAAGAATTTTCATTTAAAGCCGAGAACTAAAAATTCATAAGTGCGGAAAAAACATTTTGGTTAATTTTAAAAATAAAATATTGATGACAAATATCTTGATTTTTAAAACCGATCTATTTGATCTTCCTGATCCTGATCGGTATCAACAGTCGAGTCGATAACATAAATACAGGGTTTCGCACAGTCGGGTTCTCTCGACATTACCCTTTCCTACTAGTTTGTTTTGTTGTTTGTTGTTGCATTTCAGTTTGTTTCGATGCATTGCAACATAAATTTGTAGCCAGGCGCATTTGGGGAATTTTCCACTCATTTATGCACCTTTGTGGCGCATCAATATCAGACACGTTGCAGACGACTAGCTAATACCCTTAAAAGTAAAACTGCATATTAAGGAATATGCTGAACAAACGTTTACGAGTTAAGTTACAAAACGAGAAGGCAACAGAATGTTTGAGATTGCATTTAAGAGAGCTGACAATGTGTAGAAGAAAGTTGAAGCTTGTCCAATATATATAGTATATATCTATAGTCGAAAAGCGTTTACGAAAGCAATAGAAAGCGGAAAAGTAAAGAGCAGATAATTTCTTAATGTTGAAATAAAAGTTGAATAGAAATTTAAATACATTTAAATTGGTCAAATAAAAATAGTTCATGAAAATAGAGAGACAGAGAGAGAGAGAGTAAAAGAGAGTGTTGGTAAGTTCATTAGTTAAAATTCGCATTGCAATTTATGTTGCAACTTCTAACTCCTTTCATTTGACAGCTCTCCAGTGGTTGTTGCTGTTGTTGTGCTGTAGTTGTAGTTGTTATTTTTGTTGCAGTTGTTGCCTTCAGCTGTTATAAAGCAACACAAAATAGCATTAAATTAAATAAAGACCCATATTAGGCATGCCCTTACAACTTACACACACACACACACACACACACACACACACACACACACACACACACACACACGTACATAGATCGAAGGTGTGCCTCGCCTTTCAGCCTAGTCTACACCTATGTACATATACTACACATATGTAGCTATATTGTTGTTGCTGGTGGTGGTGGTGTTGTGTGGATCAATAACGGACACAATGTTGCCAACTAAGGCATAACAACAACATGAGGTGGACAAGGGGGGAATCATATGGGTTATAGTACGACGTCTATGGCAAAACGTTTACCAAGTCGATTTACTGTCGGGCTCCAACCGAGGATATCAGCTCGAAGGGCGGGTAGCAGTTGGGGAGGGGGGTAGGTTTAGTTAGGTGCTACGAAAAGCATTTCTAATGCATGCAATGTTGTTGTGGTTGTTGCTGTTGTTATTGTTGTTGCTGTTGCTGTTGCTGTTACTACTATTGCAGTTAAGTCAATTTTGCAGCAATAACACAAAAAAAAAAATGAAGCAAAAACAGCAACAAAAACAACAACAATAATAAATGACAAGAACAACAGTATGAAATGGCAACATTGTGCACTAAACTGTGCTAAACTTTTCAACAATTTACACAATGCTTCAATTTTAACTTTGACTCAATTGTTGTTGTTGTTGTTGTTGTTGTTGTTGTTAAAGTTGCTGCTGTTGCTTGTAATTGTTGCTATGTTAAACTGCATTATCAATTTGCCAAATGAGAACTGCTTAAATTTGATTTAAAAAGATAAACATTTCAATAATATAAATTAAAGTTAGAACTCGACTAGGAGTTAATCTGTGATAGAATTTCATAGCTCTAAGTTCACAAAATATATTAACTGCCATAAAATACCCGTTTTAGACAGTTCATGATGATAATATTAATGAAATGCTTTAGTTCTTATGTAGTTATTCAATAAAAACTAAGCTTAAAGCCAGAAGTTGAGCTTGAACAGTTTTAAAACTACATTTAACAAAAGTCTGGCGATCTTCCAGCAGCGTAAGAGTCCAAAATTTAGGCCAACTCAAAAAATTTAACCTTCTTAGAATTGTGCTTCTAAATAAAATTTCTTATCAACTTAAGGGAAAGAGAAATAATAAGAAGCCGTTTATAACATCAATTTACAGAAAATTTAAATAAAATATATTTCTTAACAATATGCAGCATTTATTCATAACAATAATGGTATATAGCTTATACTTAGGTTGCTAAAAATTATTAAATTTTATTAAATATTTCTAGATTCATCGTAAATTGTCTTTCAGACTCTTTAACTTGATCAAAACTTTTTAAGCAAAATGTCATTCTGATTGTGAAAATGACCTTTAGTAAGTCGTTAACTTCCAAAGGAAATGACAAAAGCGTAATGAAAACTGCAATCGATAAATTCGTTAGTGATGACACCATCGATAGCACTAGAATATGAACTTAATGCTGGTTTCAATGCTCAATTCATTTCAATCCGTTTGTGATAAACCAGCTGAGAGCCGTTTCAAGACTTTTGAGAATATCTTCTATTTTTGCGGAGACAGAAACAGTTGCCAGACTACATTCCTCGGCAATAAATCGATCATCCTTAGGCTAACATTGCTAGCTCCCGTCTGTATTGGTTTTCTCTCTTACTCTCGCATACTTGGGGCGTTTATCCGTAATCCTTTTGTCTCTCCATCAAATGGTATGACAACCGCGTGCTGACTTTCATCGATTTGGCTGCTTTTCAAGTGCACACAATTTTCCTTCATCTACCCATTTCTTTTTTATTATTTTCTTTTTTCTGCTGCTTTCTTTTGTCGTGTTTGCATATCGCGACGCGACATTTGCATAAGCCCGCATGGAGAATATGTATCGAGAGAGTATCAGTACTCCAAAGACCCCGTAGCCAGACCAGGACATGCCAGGACATACCAGGAAATCCCAGGTTTACTCTCTCTCTCTCTCTGTATATATATATATATACATATTTTACTTTTTTTTTCATCCGATATGCGATGCTATGCCTGTGTGAGTTGGGTCTTATATACTAGCATGTGCACGTCCCTGCACTCTCTACTATTTACTGCTTTTCCAATAACATCGACATCGACATTGGCACCGTCGCCATCGCCTCGTGGTTGTTGTCCCTGCAACGGCGTCCACTCATGCGCAAGGACAAAATGCATTTAAATTGATTGAAGGCGCCCGCCAAAGATTACTAATCAATAAATTATTGAAATATTATGCGAGTCGCTATTTTTTTTGCAGTCCCCCGGAAAACTTTCATCAAACAGCACATTAAATGCCATACCAGCAGCAAAAGATAGAATGAAAAGAATGCGCTTGGCATTTCCAAAGAGAAAGGCGAAAACGGAAAAAGGACAACGGAAAAGAGGAAAAAAGAAATCGATAGGTAAGTCGCTTTAAGCGAAATAATAAAAAATGATCGCTTGTGAATAAAATTAAATTTACGAATATTTAAAAAGTAATTATAAAATGCTAAAAAAGGTTTTTAAACTAAAAACTATTTAAGAGATTTATTTGATATTATTTAAAATTGCCTAAAGCATTTTAAAACAGCTTAAAGCTTCGGCATACAGAGAATTTATTTAGCAGAATCTATTTTTCTTATAGTTTTTTGTAGTTTGTCCTTTGATGAAAGCTTTCTGAGTAAGCAATTCCAATGCAATTAATTTATCAAAGAAAGTAATTAAAGAATGTATAGCTTTAAATATTATTGAGTTCAGTTTCTGAAATAAAATATTTTTGGATTAAAGCATTTTGAAGCATCATTATGATCCGAAGGAAAGAATTTTTGCCTAAAACTTTTAAACAGCTTTAAGCATTTAAAGCCAAAATATTTCAATGCCATTGTAATTTTCATATTGAATTCATATTTATAATTCTCACCGTAACACAGAAGAGATTCAATTGAATTAATCTTGCTTTGAATTTTCCCATGTGACTAAATAACTATGTGCATTCAAAATACCTTTTAAAGACAGCTTAATGGAAATATTTGATAAGTAAGTATCACTTAGTACTAATGTCAACGGGTTTATTCTTTAATCTTTGTATTGCTTTGACTTGGCTTTAATGAAGGTCAAAACATGCCGTATAGTTCATTGCAATAGAAAACATTATGAATGCTTAATTGACATCACATCTAGGATACCTTAAAGGACGATGAAATCAAGGCGAATATGCCGAAGGCAACCGAGATTTTCTAATTGGCAATTGGAATTCGTATATACGTACATATGTATCTACTTATATACATACATATGTATACACATATATTTGGGGCCAGTTTCGCTTAAAGCCACATTGTGGTTGCTGTTGCCACTTTGCCACAAGACAAAATCAGAGGGCGCAACACACACACACACACACACACACACACACACACACATACACACCCGCACACACATGTGTCACGAATACATAAAAACAATGCACTGGCGACACGCGACCGACAATCGAGGAACAAGGAAACCGGACCAAAGGCCGAGTAGTCGACAAATGGCTGAGGGGTAAGGGAAAATAATAAGGTAGTGAGGCAGTGAGGTGATAGGAAAGGGGGATCAGGGGGTTGGTTTTGTTAGTGAACCGCTAAGTTCAGACGGAAACTTGTGCGACCGCAGCGACCCAGAGCGACCGCGACCAACAGGCAGCCGCCACAAGCGACCGCCAACTAAACATTACGCATACGCCCGGCTGGCCGCAGAACCGTGTGTATTATGTGGCATTGCGGTGGCGTTTTGACGGTGCTGATATGCTGGGTTGGGTGGGTCCTGTGAGGGGAGTGAAAGGTGGGCCAGCCGTAAGCACATTTAACAGGCCGCAGCAGCTGGCAACTCTCTCACAAAAGTGCGAGGACGACCTTTTCATGAATTCATTGTCACAGCACAGACTGAGCTGGTCAGGACTTGAGTGTGCTGACAGAGACAGAAAGAGATAAAGAGTGAGAGAAAAGGTGAGGGTGGCAATGAAACAAAATTGTCGACTGTCAGGCACTTCAAACGCTTTTTTTGACGACGAAGCGTTTATTAAAACTAATTAAAATGTTTAAAACATTTATAGAACAAACGCAAGACGTCAAGTGCCAAACAATGGGGCGAGGCACTTCCAGGCCAAAGTGGAGTCCTCACATTCCATTCGTCGAGCGTCCGAGAGACCCAGAGACTTGGGCCAGACCCGTAACTTAATTGCGACAATTAAGTTGGCAACAATAATTTTCCAACTTGGCCAGCGAAAGTTTTTAACAGTTTCGAATACAGTGAAAAAAATTAAATGAAATGAAAATAAAATAAATGAAAATATGAATAAAAATAAAACTCAGAATGATGGCGTGTGACGAAGGAAATTGTTTTATTTTTTTAAATTGCATAAATAAGTAAGCAATTGGAGGAGTTATTATTGAAGTGATAAAAGCTGAAACAATGCGGCGCCATCAAATATCCTCAAGTATTGCTGCTGTACGAGCACACGTATTGCGCAGTGTTGGTAAATACTTTAAGGAATTGAAAGTACTTTTAATTGGAGTGTGGAGTAGGTGATGTTAGAAATGAAGTTATTGATTACATTTGAGGACTAATTATTATCCTATTACTAATAATTATCCTATTTATTTTACAACAATTACAATCAGGGATTAAAACCTCAAACGAAACTGTAACCTTTAACCGGTAATAACCGATTGAAATTTGTAACCGTAACCGAAAAAACATTTTTCCGCTGTACCGAAACCCTTAAACAGAAACTCTTTAAACCGAAATAACCGTTTAGTAACCGATTCCTTTATAAGGGTTAATTTCGGTTCTGACCGTCGCAGGTACTGATAACTTTGAACTGCCATAACTTTGTCAAAAGTCAATCAATTTTTATGCGGAATGTAAATTTAATTTTACCTCCAAATTCTTTTTGCGTTTAAATTTTGTTCATTTTGAGAACTCGAATTTTTTCGAAAAAATCAAAAAAGATAAAGGGGTAACACTGTAAAAATTCGAAAAAATTCGATTTGCAAAAATTTTCTAAAATGAAAAAAATGTATATGCAGAACGAATTTAGAGGTAAAATCATGCTAAAATTTACAATGCGCATGGAAATTGATTGAGCAAAGTTATGGCAGTTCAAAGTTATTAAAAATCAGTAAAATCTAAATAATCGAAATTTTCGAACAAAATGATCCAAATTTATATGAGGTCAAATTATAATAAAATCGACATTACACTGGATCATTCCAGTCACCAGATAACATTATTTTCCAGGCTAAAAAGAGCATTAATTCTGTTTTCATGTAAAACAATGGATAAAGCGTCTTATTTTGGTCCTTTCTTCTTCTTTTGAACCGAAACCATACAGTTACTTTTAAACCGAAACTTACAAAAAACCGATAACCGTTACGAAACCGATACTCCAAGATTTTGCATAACCGATAACCGAAAACCTTAATTCGATCATAACCGAAACCGTAACTGAAACCGATATTCGTTTCGGTTTTAATCCCTGATTACATTGTTAAACCCTAATTTGGAATAGATTTCTTTTGATGAAATGGATAAAATGAGACTAACAAATTTTAAGTAAGTATTTATCAATTGTATAAATCACAACATTGTGATTTATGTAGATTACGTTTCGAATAATAGTTATGCTGTGGTATAAGAATTTAATTTTGTTTATAACAAAGTCTTTCATTGATTAGCTGCTTCTACTTTTTAGCATTGTGAACTGTACTCAAAATATATAATGTATATCTTATACTATATGCAATTAATTCTGTATCAATCTGCCGACTGAGTTGTTATTGTTTGGGAAACAAAATTTTGTTCTGCTTTTTTCAAATAACTTTTCAGATGTGAACGCATTGCCAAGAAGTGCCAAATAAATAAATAATGAAAAATGTCGATAAAAAAACATAAGCCCCTAACGCACTTTCCACACCCCTAGTAGTCTACTGTTTCCCTCTTATTGCCACAAAAAAAAAAAGTATAAAAAAATGGAACGCATTTTGTTGTCAACGCGTTGGCCGCGAAAGGAAGACGATTTGCAGCCATTTGTCATGTTGGCCCGGAAGTGCTGTCGAAAAAAATATAAAAAATAAATATGTAATCGCATTTGTTGTTGTTGTTGTGGGGGTGGGGGTGGAGATTGAGGTAGTAGATAGATGGGGGGAGGGGTGTAAGGGGATTGGTGTTAAAATATATAAGCAGTAAATAAGCTTAAAAGCCGTAAGGCAACTGCTGGGCCAGCTGGCAATTTATGCGTCTTGATTCTTCACACATGCAGGATTTCAGTTGCCATGCCAACAACTCCCCCACCACCCTCCCGCCCCCTTACCCCCTTTTTCCTACAGCTGCTGTGAAAAGTTGAAAATTGTAAAAAAAATTTGTATTGCCTGCTGTAAATTTCGTTTAAAAGGCGCGCAAGTAAAATTCTTTTCGACGGCCTCGATTGACTGCTCGGCATTATGGGTTGCTCTTTGTTTCTACGCTTCGCTTTCTCTTTATTCATTTGCCTGTACTTCTGATTCTGCTTCCACTTCTTCTTCTTTTTTATCCACTTGGTGTGTGTGTGGGTGTGTGTTTTGTTTGTTTCCAACAATTTATTCAAATTGAGTTTGCGACTGCAGCCATAACTCAAAGCGAACTTCGAAACATTCGCCGAAAAATGTTAAAACGTTGAAATATTTTTGTGCGTTATACAGCACTGGACCGCCGAAGCGACTCTGCGAAAGCAGGTGTTGATGGCTCCATTTTGATGGCCAGCCGGAAGCCGCAAAAGTGCGTGAGTCATAAAAATAAAATACCAACAACAACAACAACAAATACTAAGCAACAAGGACACTCACACATAAACACACACGCACACACACCATTGACATTTATATAACAAGTGCTGAGCGCAGCAAGTTGAATTATGCGATTTTGGCACTCAATCGTAATACGGATTGACTAAGGTCGAGAGAGAGAAAGAGAGACAGAGAGAGAATGAAAGAGGAAGAGAGAAGTTAAGTGTAGTTCTTGCTGGGTTTCTGTCTGCCTGCATATCTAGATATAAAAACAGGAAGTAGATAAAGATAAAGGAGCATTGCTTTAATAATGCGTACAAGCAATAAATTTATAATACTTGGAAATGAGTTCGAAGGGTAACGCTTAAAGTGTTGGAAAGCGCCCGAAAGTGCTGAATTAAAGTGTGAAATAGATTTGATTGAAATTAGGAGTCTCTCACCCAATTCGGTTTTACTTCTCTTTATGCTTCCCAATCTGCTTTTCGTGTACTACACTGAAAAAAAGACCAACTTCTAAAATCAAGAACATTCATCTTAAATATTTTGTTCTTAAAATAAGAACATTTTAATACCAAATTACTAATGCTAAGAATATTAATCTAACAATTCGCAGTTCTTAATACAAGAATTAAAAATCTTAAGTTGATAAGAAAATATAAATATGTCATATTTAATATGAAGACAGTAGTGGCAAGAAGTCGAGGGATCGAAACTCGCTCTAGCCAAGGAATAAACATATGTATAATCGAAATATTTATAAAAAAAAAACCAAAAAAAGTATAAATATAAAAAAAAAATAATGTTTAAAGTTTAAAACACATGACTTATTTTTTTATTTTTGGTTCGAGAATTTAAGACTGTTTGATTTTAAATTAAGAACTTAATCTTATTTGAAATGTTCTTAAAATCAAGATGTGTTTTCTAAATTTAAGAATCTTATGTTCTCGACGCATTTTTTTAACCAAAATTCTTAGTTCTGAGACCAAAATCTTGATTTTAGAACATTTTTTTATCTGTGTACCTCTTTGCTTTGCTTCTCACATTATTCTTCTCTTTGAAGTGCCCATCGCTAAGCTTATTATTCCATAATCGCTTTGCTTAAGATTCAAATATCATTTTGTTTCTGCGTTCTGCTTCGCACATTGTTTCTTCAATTTCTTCCCGTTTTACTTCTCGATTTGCTTCTTCCAGTCCTTTTTGCATTTCTTATTGCAGTGCTTCTTGCCGTGCTTCTCGCTTTTCTTCTCGATTTGCTTCCATAATTTCTTCCCGCAACTTGTACATCTTGCAACTTGATTTGCTTCTTGCATAGCTTTTCTCTTTTTGATATTTGCATTTCTTTTCGGTTTGCTTCTCTCATTGCTTTTTGCTGTACTTCTCGATTTGCTTCTAAATTTTTTTTGTTTCGATTTGCTTCTCCCATTGCTACTTGCATTTCTACACAATATACTTCTTGCATTTCTTCACGATTTGCTTCATGAATTTCTACACGTTTTGCTTTCCCTTTTGCGTCTCTCTTTTCTTTCTTTTTTTTCAATTTACTCTGCTTCCACATTTACTTCTCACTTTGCTTCTCGCTATACTTCTCGATTAACTCCCCGCCTGACTTTTCGCTGTGCTGTGATTTAAATATTTATCGCACTTCTCTCCGCTTCAATACTCGCGTTCACTCTTTGTCCCCTGCGATTCCCACCTTGTTTCCCTTTTCCTGGTTTCCATTTCTGCCACCTCACCTCAATTCTCTTCACTTCATTGCGAGCCTCAGAGAAGATTATATATATGCAGTTAACGGCATTTCGGAGGAGGCAATGGAAAGGTCTTTGAACATCACGCGACGCAACTTCGATGAAGCTGAAACTCAACTCTCCTTGCTTTGACACTTAGCCAGGATATGCTTCAGTACCTAGGCACAAATACATATGACTATGTGTGTGTGTGTGTGTGTGTGTGGCATACTTATACACATATGAACACGTATGTAGTATGTGCATTCCATGTGTCTCTCTCTCTATCTCTCTCTCTCACTTACTCACACTGCACTTGGCGAGAGATTTCAATATGTCATTAAGGCTGAGCAGGCGCTTGATTCTGTTGCTGCTGCTGCTGCTGCTGCTACTGATGCGGGCACGTCTTGGCTGCATGTGGCTGATGTGGGGCCACGCCCCAGCTGGCGCATTTTTCGGCACATCACGTGCTGCCTCAGTTGGAGTCGCAGCTGCCTTTTGGCCATAAAACGTGAACAAAGCAAAACTTTTAAACGTATCAATGCGATTTATGCAGCGACAAAATGGAGCACCACAAAGGCAAAGACACACATGCACACACACACACACACACACATGCTGCGATAAAACGCAAAGAGAGAAAGAGATAGCGAGTAAGAAAGACTAAAAGAAAAAAAAGCGTCAAGGAAAATGCAAAATAAATTGGCAGCTACCTTTGGCTGCAGCCCCAAAAGCGTGCCGCAATCGTCCCGCAGATTCCTCAGAGTTTACTGTTGCATATTTCAGTAGCGCAGGGCAATGGGATAACAAGAGCGAGCGTGCTTGACTAACATATACCCTTTAGACAACTTGCATATACTGTCATAAGTCATCTTTCTGATATTCTCGCAGCTTTCTTAACTAAAAGCGTATTTTTACAGAGTGTGTCAGTAGTCGTTCAATAAATTTTTTAACTCTAGCCAATGATGGTCTGGAGATAAAAAAAGCGGTTTATAAAATCAAGAGTAGTTTAATTTTTAAAAAATGACAACTTTTCGCAACAAATACAAAAAATTCAATCAAAATATCTTCTTTAATTTTAAATTTTTCTGGATATTGATCTAAAGATCTTTAATTACTATTATGTTTCTTTATTTCATAAAAAAAGAATTTTTGTCTATAACCTGAATTTTACTACCAGTGTAAAGTTTCTATGATTGTAACACATAAGGTTTTCGAATGTGAGGTAATGGAATTTTTTCAGCCACTGCATACCCTTTTTAGGTCAATTTGACTGCAGGGTATTTTTTTGAAAAAGAAAACAAGTGCAAATAATTCGGAGCATGGCAAAGAAAATCTGCGACAGCCGATGCCTCTTTGGCTTTGGCTTTTGTCTCATTGTCGCAGCTACATGAAAATTTTTGGCATCACATTGTCTGCCAGGACAACAACATCAAAGCGAAGAACAGAGAGAGAGAGAGTGCAAAACATATATATCGAGAAAGAGAGAGAGAGAGAGAGAAAGAGAGAGAGAGGGGAGACAAAGAGTGCACGTGATTGGCAGTCGCAACGTCAGAGCCCATTAATCAATGGCAGACGCACTTTGAGGCACTTTTGGTCACCGTTTTTTTTTGGTCTATTTCGAGAGTATGTCTCAGCCTGCCACATGCCACATGCCACATCCCGCATTGTGGCGACTCGCTGAGTTTTCTGTGAGTGTGTGTGTGTGGAACACAGCTGCTGGGCAAAAAGAGTGTCAAGCCAAAATGTTAAACGCAGTCAGACACGCCCACAGCGCCCCCTAACATCTAACATCTAACATCCCATCACTTTCTCCCTGACTCTCCTGATCAGGCAAAAACATTCACGCGCAATTAACGAACATTTCGCCGAAAATCTCGTTGGAATTTTGAATAATTATGACAATTGAAAAGTTTTCTGTTCACTTTTGCAGGACTCGCAGGACAAACAGTGACTGACTGTCCCAATAATGAGCTTAGCTTAGTTGATTGCCACAACAACAGCAACAACAACAAAACAACAACAACAACAGCAACAACAAAATCAAAAACTGTGGCAACAACTGTGTGGCATGTGTCAACAGTAAATTGCTTAATTAGCAGTCGAAGAAGTAAAAACGGAAAGTGTTGAAAGTGTCCGAAAAAGTGCCCGAAAAAGAAAATTGATGGTCTATCGAGAAATCCGTCTTTCTTTCTGTCTCCCTCTCTTCTTTCATTCCTTTTCTCTCTGTATGTTTGTATTTCGTTTGGTAAGTAAGTTGGGTATATTGAAATGAATGCTCATGCCTATCTTTGAATTGTATAATTACAACTCGTAAATACATTGGATACTCACAATGATTGTCATCTAAAATCAATGAACAATTTACTGATTAGCAAACCTTTAATGGTTTATCTGAATAAAGTTAATTTTATTTTCATGCAATCAAATGAAATCAGCCTTAGCTATGGAATAACTTTAATATTAGAAACTTGCACTAAAAGAAAAAAATAATTTCTTTATGGTTCATACGGTATTAAGTATTGGAAAATATTTAATTTTCAGCTGTTTTTATTATAATTTAATTTAATTTAATCAAGGATTAGCATATACTTGCCGAATTTATCCAAATATTTTTCTCATCAATTTTTTACTGACTGTTCAAAGTTGCTCAAACAGACTAACGACAGTTGACAATTGCCTCTCTGTCTGTCTTGCTAGCTATATATCTACGCTGATTGAAAAAACAAGTACTTTCGTGTCAAAGCTGTCAAAAGTCAGCAAAGCCTAAAAATTCCTAAAATTCAATAACTTTTTAAAATTCTTAATATCAAGAGCGTTCCGGAATATTATCGTCTGGATATAATCCCAAAATACTTAATTTTATACTTGATTCAAGTTATTTAAACTCTGTACCTGTGTACAAAAACGTTTTAAAATAAAAATACATAATAAGTATTATGAGCATTTTTCAAAAAAATAAAATGATAAAAATTATCAAAATCATAGATCATAATCGAAAGTAAGTGATGGCAGAAATTATCCTGCCAAAAGAAATAAGATTTAAGTCATATTATTCATACAGAAGTATTTTATGATCAGAATTTATATTTAGGAACGCAAGAGTCTTCATTTAATATATATAATTGTTGACTTAGGAATTTTGTTCTTATTTAGACATTATTTTTTAATGTCTAACGGCTATTTATGCTTCTAAAAACGATTTGCTCTTAAAGTAAGAAAATTAAAGACTGAATCGTTATAAATTTATAGATTTCTAGACCGAAACAGGATAAATTTAAGAAGTCTTCTTTGTAGAACGAAACGAGCTGCTTTTCTCTGAGTGTAGCTGCCTCTCTTTTCTTTTCTGTGACGTGTCGCTGACAACTAATTAGTAGTAGTTGGATTCAATGGAAGTTGGAGAATGCTCCAACGCGATTTACACGTGCAAAATCGGCTTAATAATTGATGTGAATGTTTTGCTGGCACTTTGCTTTGTTTTAGCCCGGCCAAAAGCAATAAATACATGCAATATGTTAAGCTACAGCTACGGAAACCACTAAACCAACAAAATGGCTGACAAGACTAGGCGTGTGGCTATAATACCCCCACCGCCATCCCCCCACACTCCCCTTCTCTCTCACTCTTCATTTGAGCTCTTGTCCCCTTCTTTCTCTGTGTGTGTGTGTGTGTTTTGGGGTCAGTTGGCGCAATCAATTTCGATTTAGTAGCTGCCATAGTTTTACTATGCGCCATTGTTCGATTATCATCGCCTGTCCATCGAATCAGCGATAGCCGAGAAAGGGCTGAGAGAGAGGCGAAGAGAGAGGAAGAGAGAGGGAGAGGGAGAGGGAGAGGGGGGACGTGAGGAGTAGGCAACAACTTGTGTGTTTGCCAGCCCCAAATGTGGCACGCCCACTTAATTAAATGCCCAGGCTAATTCGTACTTAACCTTGAGATGAGACCCAACAAAAACAACAGCAACAACGACACGCTTCTTCCTCCACTCCATCTCCAATGCCCACTCTCTACCTTTCTCCACTCTCTCACTCACCAGCTGCTCAACTGACCTGAATGAGCTGCCACTGTTGTTGTTGGGTCGCCTATTACCCAATGCATTCGCCGTAGATAAGCCCATGCTCTGGCAAAAACAACTAAGCAAACGGCGAAATCTTATTTTGCTATCCTTTCTTCTTGCTCTTCCTCTGTTTTTTTTATGCATGTCACTGTAAGAACTTGAGTTGGCCACGTGCTGCGTTTGAGCTCGGAAAAAGCAAGAAACAAAAAAAATCGGTACGAAAAGTGAGAGAGTCATAAGCACGGTTTTCACTTGAAAATATCAGAATTTACCAAAATGAATTAAACATTATTTTTTGTTTGATACATAACTTATTATTACAGATTTTTATATGACTGCACTATGGGCAAAAATTATAAAAAGTTGGAATTAATACATTTATTTTGTTGTTCCCTATTATAAAAATTACCATATATTGTTAACTACAAAACTTCAATAAGCCCGAAAAGTATTTTTAAAACATTTTTCTTAGTATTTTTTGTTACTTTATCACATATCAAAGTCGACAGATTGAAATCTGGTCGCCCATGAAAAAAAGCGCAAGCGCGAAAAAAGTGGTTTTTGCAGCGTGATTAAACTGCGAAGTGTAAATCAAACGGATAACGTTTTAATGGAATCAAAGAGTCAAGGTTTGTAAAGTAAATTATTAACACAGAATGTTTATTATATGTGTTATGTTGTCCAATTGTTCAATGTGTTATTGCTGCGTTTTTAGATACCAACTAACAAATGTATTTGGGCTTTCTGTGGAGTGTACCGTTGAAGATTAGAAAGGATTAGGAAAGATAAAAGCTGAATGTTATAAAAAAAACTATTCTCAATCAAATAATATTAAAATTTTTTGCTCGTTTTTGTTCCATTTACGGAAAAAACTCCATGTTGTAGATGTTTAATTCTGCTGAAAAATCGCATCGAAATATAAATTATACTTTACTCTGACTAACAAATAGGCAACATTTTAAGTTAAGACAAGGTCCAATCAAAAAACCATAAAAATTATAAATTCCAGTTTAGTTTAACTAAAGTTCATGCCAAATTTCAAGCTTCTGGCTTAATATTTAGATTTTATATAAATATTTTACACTTTTTATTCATAGTCAATTTGGAAAAATTAATCCGAAATTCTACATTAATGTTATAATTATAAGTACAAAGTTTCAAGCCTCTATCTTGAAAATTAGAATTGATGCCAGAATTTCCGACTTTTTGCCCATAGTGCAGTGTGGGAATTGAACCCAATTATTTGGAAATTCGATTTATGTGATCACACAAATTTAAATATACAATATTTTGTTATCTTCATGAAACCAAAACTAATGTGTATAGCTCATGTTAGATTAGTATTTTTAATTATTTTTGATTTCTGTTCGGTTAGCTTTCAGGAGCCCCTGAACCCAAGGTTTATATTTTTCGAATCTTTGTTAAATGCAGAGCCGTTAAATAATGATTACTAGTCATAATGATTAGGAATAAGATTATTTAATTTTTCTCACTCTTCCCAAGGAAAAACGAATTATCGAGGGGAAATTGGTTTGAATTTTTTTTTCTATTATCGTCTAATTAATATACGATTTGAAATTTATAGAAAAAAAATGCAAACCAATTTCACAAGGTGATTATATAATCATTACAATTCTTTTAAATTTAAAATCTAATTGATTACTAATTGTAATCCAAATTTAACAGCTATGGTTAAATGTTATAGCGATAAGTTTGTTATATTTTCTCAATCGATTACCAATTTTCGTGCATATTTTTATTGAAACCTATAAAATTATTAAAAATAAAATTATAGATAGTAAAATATGAAGAAGTTTTAACTTTGTCCAATTATTTTTAGTCTCTAGTTTTGGCGTAAAAGTGCCAAGTGTTCCAAGCGTGCTTAAAAGTGTCTTCGTGTCACGAGCAAGCAGCACGACGAAAGCTCAGCCTTCACGAACACATGCCAGCCTTCATACGTCCGTGTAAAATTGGATAGAAAGCAGGAGTAGAAGGATGTGGACTCCACATTGTGGAGAGAGCAAGAGCAAGAGAGTGTGAGTGTTAAAGCGTGTGTACATTTGTATTCGCCTTGGTATTTTTCTAGTCAATAGAACGGACCGACGGACTGACGGGATGACGGAATGACTGAATGAACTGGACTGGCATAGGCTTTGAATGCCTTCGCCTGAGTTTGCTTTTGTTTGCTTTGTTTTATGCGAATTCTGCGGCTGTTGCTTCTGCTGCTGTTGGCCATTGCTATTGCTTCTTCTTCTTCGTTACGTACTTCTTCTTCTTCTTCATCATCCCTCTATTGCAGCGAAAAGTTTTGGCCCAGCTGCGTTCGCATTTTCACCTAAAATTTTGTGCAACTTTCAATTAGAAAGGCATTAAGCCAGAAAGTGCTTGAACGAGCGAACCTCCCTATTCAACCCATTATTTAAAAAGGCGGAAAAACATGGCTCGAATGTTCTTCAAAAGGGCTGGGCCACAAAAAAAACCTCCAGCAACAGAAATGTGCAACAAAAAATGTGGCAAGTTGATGACTTGAATGAAATTTTGGTACGAATTTGACAGTCTGCTCCGGCTTTTCACACAGCTGCCCACCCCTGACTGATGGTTAGCATTTTCCATGAAATTGGGTTTTCTAGCCACGCCTTCTATTAGTTTGCGGCCTCTGGGCGTGACACTTTAATTAAAATTTCACCCACACTGCATTTGACTCATGATAATAAATATGATTTTCTCTTACTGAGCCAGCAATGATGAATTAGAAGTATGGTAATTTTAGAGAGAGACAATCTGGGGAGAAAGGACTTGAAATACGTTTAAAGCAAACACTCGAAAATTTATAAATTTGCTTAATTATTGTGCAATTTGACGATGCAACAATGAAACTCTGATAATAATACTAATAATAATGGATATAGAAGTATATATTTTGATCAGAGCTGTTAAATAATGATTACTAGTCATAAATTCAAACCAATTTCCTACATCGGTTTGTTTTTTTTTCCCCCGATAATACATTTTTCCTTGGTAAGAGTGAGATTCGAACCTTCGCTTTTTATCAAACTGAAGCGGCGACTATAACCAGAGTGCTACTTGGCCATATAAAATATGATATATTTATATTTTCCTAACTATTTACCAAAATTTTGTTTAATATTTGTGCTAAGTAGGCGCTTAAATATTGTTAATAATCAGAAATGATCATAAGTAATCCAGAATATAATTCAATTCTTTTTTTGATTATTTTTAGGTAATTTCAATTATTGTCTAGTAATTTTCAGTAATCCTGATTATCTTCAAAAAGAAAACTTCTTAACGAAGTAAAAGTCTAGTAACGAAAGCCTCTCCATGCCCCAAAATTTCTGATATCCAATTTTGTGACGAACAATACTTTAATTTAATATATAAATTATTAAAAAAAAAGTTTGTCAATCGGCACTGCGCATAAAAGTTATTTTTAGGTATAAAGAATCCATGCCTTTTTGCGCATTGTGCCGAATGCCAAACTTTTTTTTGTAATAATTTATATATCAAATTAAAGTAAGGACCAAATTAGAGGCGAAATAATAATGTCATATACATATTTCGACGCCAACCATCGGAATTTAGTGTGACCAACGCAACACCAAAAAGTAACCAAATGTCGATTGGGCTCACTGCGTTGTTTACATTTTTAAAAGTGCAAATCAGAGTAAAATAATTTAAAATTACAAAATGGCAAGATTCTTTGAAATGAAGATGAGATCAGATGCAGTGATGAAAGTCCTCAATGTGGGATTGTTTGCTTATTGCGATATTGTCCCTAGCATTATCGATATCATTTTAGTACCATATGCTATTGATGTATGATATTGTACATACATACATATTAATTACAAATATAATTGTGTAATTACTTAGATTTATACATACATATGTGTGCATTGCAAAATGCCATGTGAAGTCACATTTATCAATACAGCACGACAAAAGCTGAGTGCTATGCATTGTGCTGCATGAGAGGACAAAATATCATTTTCGAGCACTACTTTTTGCTCGTTGCCGAGCACTGAAAACTTAAAATTAGTAATTTTCTTAACCAGCTTCACAGAAAATGCATCTGGTGGGGTCTTATACAACCCCACTGAATTTGATTTAAATCGGTTTACTATATCACATAACTGTCATAAGAAATATTAGTCGACAATTTAATACCACGCTCGCAAGGGCATCAAATCTTCGGCGTACCGAACAGCATATAAGAATATAGGCACAGGGTATCCGACAGTCGAGTGCCCTCGACTGTAGCCGCACCTCGCCACGAGCGAAGCGAGCCGGGGGGTAGGCGAGCGACACGAGCAGGGGGCGGAGCCCCCCTGGTTTTTTATTTGAAATATTTTATATCAAAGTTACTCTGTAAGAAGCAAGTGAAATTTCAAAAATTTCTGGTTATTTAATATTTTTGTTCAATTTCAGAGTGAATATTATACATACGGGTAACTCCGGTGTTTATCAGTGAAAAACCTCAGCAAAAACTCACCTGCAAAAAAAAGAGAGAAGAAAAAATTGATAAATTCATAAGGTTATAATCAGTGTTAATAAATGTAACTGGTTTAGTTGGTTGAAATTGCGCAACAAGTAATAATAGCAAACACAGAAAACAAAGTAAAAACAAAAATGATAAAAAATAAAACTAGCCAACTTCAAATAAGTGTCAAAGCAATTGACATTCCTAGAATTACAACAATATGAACCACACACGACACACACCAAAAATTTATTTAATTTGCCATCGACGACTGCGGAAACACAAAATGAAAATGAAAATAACTAATGTACCGACATAGTCAGAAGAGAAATAATGTTGAGTCTGCTCGACTAAAAGATACTCTGTTACTTTTATTATTTATTCGTAAGTCGTTATTACAGTTCATCACAAATTGAATTCAATTTAATACGAGTATATAACTACATATGTACCATATGTACATACATAACATATCTCTAGCAAACCCTTTACGCCCATTTAACGAGTATAGAGTATAAATAACTAATGAACAACTAGCATTCAAAAACTGCACAACCAGCGAAAATTTTTGCTTTTCTCACCAAATAGTATAATAAATAATTATGACAAGCAAATATGAAGTGAAGGGGGTAGTGCTTTTGGGTGGGTGAGGTTGTGAAAAAATTAAGGCAAGTGTGAAATGATTTGCACATTTGCAATTACGATTATGTTAGCTGGGGACAGTGCGATAAGGGCGGGAGCCAGTGGGCGTGTTGCTTGACCTGATCAGTGGGGCGACAAGTGAATGCAAACAGGCAAAAAGAAGCCAAAAGCAATTGAAATTTACACACACACGACGGCAATTGAAGGATATGGTTAGAAGAAGGGGATGGAGAAGCGCGTGTAAATAATGACAGTTAAATCGTGGAAAAGAGAAATCACTAGAAATATGAAAAGAGCTGTCAAAGCATCTGAAAGCTGTCACTTCAATCAGCTTTCATTTTATTATATTGGGCGTAATTTGAAGCTTAAGAAATAAATGAATGCACTACAATTCATTTTATTCACTTTGAATTCAAATGCACTGTTAGTTGAATTTTCAATATTCAGTTAACTGTGGTTGTGCAATGCGCATTTAATGAATGCATTCATAAGGCTGTCCAGTTTTCATTGATATGCATATCACAGTTTGCAATCGTTTAAATGTAAGTGATTTAAATGCATTTCTAAATGCACAAATCGCAACACATTAACAGGTCACACACACACATACACACACAGACACACACACACATACACACTGGTTCCGAAAGCTGTGAAATATTACGCTGTCATGCATCTAATTAATAACAACATTTAAATCGCACAACGATAGCCGTGCATTACTAAATTCATACCTTCCTTATCGCCTCCTTCTCAGCATACATTCCTTTAGACCCTGTTCTACCTTTATCGAATGCCTTCCCATCTTCCTCCGCTCCACTCTTGGCCACAGCTAGTAAATATATTGTGTGGGCTTGGCTAATATCATAAATGTTTGTCGCCGCCCTTACAGGCCATTCCGGCTGATGATTATTATTGTTATTGTTATTAGCGTTTCGAGATTTATGTGCAAAAATGTATTTGATCAGGTCCTTGACATTGCCACATTTTATCTCATACCCTGTACTCATTAAAAATTGGTTAATGCAAGCAATGCACATATGCATACATATTTTTCAACTTTCTATCCTAAAATTTTCATAAAGTTTAAGTAATGCAGTTATTCAAGAGCTTTAAGGTAGGCATGGGTAACTACTTATGTATTTGTATTGAGTGTATTGCAGCACTATCTACAGGGTATAAGTCAGTCAAGTATGCTCTGCTTATGCATTTTATGTTGTTGTTGTTGCCGCATAAATTTAACTGAAATTGAACATTATTTTTCATTTAAGTGGAAATTAATATTTTACGCCCACCAAGCCGCGCCTAGCTAATTATGTCACGTCGCCCACCATTGAAGAAGAAAGAGAGAGGAACAAAGCAGAAGAGGGATGACGAAAACAAATAAAAAACCGTGCGGAAAATAAGGCAATGAAAATATTTTAATGAATATAAATGCCAAAACAAACGGCCGCTGGGCGTCACCAAAGTTTTTTTTGGGGAATATTTATAAAAAGTAAGTATGAACTTGACTCAGTTTACTGTTTTCAATTTCTACTCACACGTTGATAATGAAAATATGATTAATTTAAAATTACTTGTATAATGTTGAACTGCTCTTCATTTGATCGATTTTCACTTTTTCTTCTAATAATCGATGACAAAAATGACACTCATTTAAATAAATCTCTTTTTGAGGGAACCCTTTGTTCAAATCTCAAGGTTTAATTGATTACCGATCAGTTTTGTAATTAATTTAATTTGAAACCTTTAGGATCAGCTGATTCAGCAAACACTCTACATAGTATACAATATTTATCGATATCTGACACCAAAATCGTTTGGGGAAGCCCTTTCAGTGCAGTCTTTTACCATGATTAATTTAAAACGTACTTGAATAGCTAATATGTGTATTGTCAGCTAAACAATCAATATATTAGTCATATCTTTTAGTTACATTCTCTATCAAAAGCTCCCTAAGCTAATTTATACTCGTTTTTGAAATGATTTTAACAATATTTTTGGCATGTGGAAGCATTACAAGTGTGTTTACTTGCTGGTCTTTTACTAGCATTAACTGTGGGGATGACTTTTTGGCACAACAACCACATACACACACTTCACACACACAACACACACACACACTCAAACATAGTAGTCGCAATGTCCAGAGCACTAGCAAAGTAATTTTATGTATCTGTGGCTCATTAATAATTGAGACCATGCCACTATAGGTCAAATGGACTCTTTTTCTGGTATAAACTTATTTTTCAAAGTATTCAAATTAACAATCTTTTGTTATATTCCTGTAAGGAATACATCGAATTATAATTTTGCATACCAGAAATGTTAAATTTGCATTCTGATGTTAAGTTAACAGCTGTTAAAACAGCTGTTTTAATCCAAAGGCATGTGCTCATAAATTGTGCACAAAATTTGGCGAAATTCAAGTGGCTCCAGTTTTTTTAAATTGCAATTTTTGAATGAAATTTATGATGAATAGTGATCAGTGTGGTTTGTACTTTGTGTTTGTGGACCTGTGCTGTTGGTATTGTTCGTGTTGTCTGTAGTAAGTGTCAATAAAGAGACGTCCCAAAAATAATTTTTTTTTATCAAAACCTTATCTTTGGGAAGAGTTTTAAGAAAATTGAAGCAATAGTAACCGAAGTGACTATATACATAATGTAGTGTAATGCCTTGTTAACTCATAACAGTAAAGTTTGATGCCAACTTTTGCCCACTTCTCCCAAAATTTAACTTTTTAGCACATAACCTCTATATAAGAAATGCATGTTTGCTTGAAGCAAAAATTCAGTTTTTGGCCGATTTTTACTGTATAATCTATATGATTTAGTATTCCAATATTGATATTTGTTGTCTAAAATATCAGTTTCATAATACTTCATATATATAAGTACAATTTGGCCGGATGTATGGGAAAATAACATGGTTTTTAAATAAAAAGACAAATTTTATCCGATATTACCTATTATTTCTATATGATATAGTAGTCCGATTTGGATCATATTTTAGAATTAAGTCAGTAACATAATGTCACACCAAAACTGCAAGTTTGGTGCGGATAGCTTAAAAAACAAAAAATTGAATATCGCAGAATCAAGAATAAGGGCAGTGCCACTCCCATTTTTTTAAAACCATTTCCAAATGAGATCTAGAATATTATCCAAGAAACTTTTCACGGAAAACTTGATAAACCTTGGCGTTATTAATTTATACCAGAAAAAGGGTCCATTTGACCCATAGTGCATGCTAAGGAAATCGAAATTGTTTGTGGTACTCATTCCCTTCCGTCTCCCCCTTTATACACACACACACACACACGCAGATATACACCACTCTGCTGATAAGGCAGCGGCGTGCCAGTGTCGTTAGTTTTGTTGTCGCTTCTGTCGTGTTGTCGCCCAGAGAATTCTGGTCAAGCACGCAAATGCGTTGAGTATACACAATATTTCAGCAGACAAAGTAATGCACAATATAAGGGGTAGGGGCTAGGGGTTGCTGGGTGCTATTTATGATTCTGTAAGCCAAAATGTTTGTTGTCTTGTTGATGCTCTTGCTGTTGTTGTTGTTCTTGTTGTTGTTGTTGTTGTTACTCGTATCTGGGCCTTTTTTGCTCTGTCTTCTCACATGATTCAATGAATTTTTCAGAACACTGCAGTTGGAGGAGCATCATTGTTTGAAGAGCTAGGGGCTGGGTGTGTCAGTGGGTGTGACCAAATAGCCTAACAAATGTATGCAGCACGCAATACGTTGCCTGGCGTGTTACATGCGTGTTTACGACGGCAGGAGGGGTAACGAAGGAGGGGGGACAGACAGCCATGCCTGCCAAAAAAATTAACCAAGCGGCAAAGGAAGTTATGATTGTTTCACGAGCTGACAAATAGAGCAACATGCTCTCTCTCTCTCTCTCTCTCTCTCTCTATCGCTTCCTCTCTCTCTCTCTCTCTCGCGAGGCTGAGTTTTCGGGGCAACAAAAGTAGCCAGGCGACCAGGCACATGCTTTTTGGATTGCTCGACAAATTTATGCGGCTCCCGGAACGAGCAACTGGAAAACCGGGCAATGGCCTCCGGTTAGCTGTTCTCTGTTTGTATGCTTGCTTCCTAGCTTGTTGGGTGTTTATCTGTGTGTGTGTGTGTGTGTTTGCTGGCTTTTATCAACCCGTTGACTCCCTATGTAGTGTTGTGTGTGTGTGTTGTGTGTGTGTGTTTGTGCCACTGCTAAAAATGTTGTGGCAAATCTGTGTGCATTATTCGTTTTAAAAGTGCTCGGCTGAAGGGGGGATAGTAAATGGCAACGGTAAAAGCTCGGTGAAGGGGGAGGGCGGGTGAATGGGCAGCCTAAAAGCAGGCAATGAAATTTTCATGCTCGCTCAATTTTTGCAGTTGACAGTTTTGCAAAAAGGCACAAGAACAAGCAATAAAACAATGCAAATGAATAGTTATGAATGCACTCGATAGAAAGTCCCAACAGCTATTGCAAAATGCAACTTGCCACAGTCGTTGCCTTGCCTTCTGCCCCACAATGCGGCACAATTACTTAGATATTGCTTACTGAAACAGAAAACACACTCAGACAAACACACACATAGGCAGCATTATGAATATAAATGTTGCCAGGATTTACCCCATCAGAATCTTATAAGAAACACGAATAACATAGTCACAAACAAAATGGAAAATAATAACAAAATAATAGAAATTACTTTTAAGAATTAAGCATGCTATGTAGAATAGTGCAATACTGAAAAATAGAATAGAAAATTGTAACTAGAAGTTACATTTTGCAGGCTTTGTTGTGACTCCATAGGGAGTAAAGTCTTTAAGCTTGTTTCCTGAAATTTGTTGGCTACATTTACCACCTAAAAGCGGTTTAAGTCGGGTTATTTTCTTGTGGTTTGATGCCCTGTAATTGGTATTGTGCTGCAGGAAAAAGTTTCTGCAAACAAGTGAATTTTAGAATTAATTTAGAATCATGTAAGTACAAGTTTTAAGCAACTTTCCATAATTTAAAAAATTTCTTCTCATAGTCCATTATCAGGAATCCAAATTTTTCTATATTTTTTCGCCTTTTCACTTTGACATAAATATTTATTTTTTGCACCGATAAAATTGATTAGAATATCAAGAATATTCGTCAAAAATATTTTATTCTTAAATTAAGACAACTTTAACAGAAAAGTGCAAAACAGAAGAAGTTTTACAATCAAGTTGTTTTCTCTAGTTTAAAGAAGAAAGTCCGAAGGTCTAAAATGATATAAGAGGCATAAGAATTGACGTCTAAAAAGTGCGTAACTTACATCTCTTCTCTTGCACCATCTGACACACATTAAGCATGCCCTTTAAAGTGCCACTTAATGGGTAACGCACTTAAATTGCGATTTCGTGTGCCGCTGCTTTGATTATAGTAGCAGTTGCCGATTTAACTGTATTCGAGAATAACATAATAATCATTGTCTGTTTTTGACATTTGCTACCAAACAGCTACACAGTGGGCAAACACATACAAAAACACAAACACTCATACTTCTACAAATGTAAATGTACATACATACATACATACGAGTATATTTGCTGTCTTCTGATCTCTTGTCTTGGCTTTATAAGTAAATGCTACAAATACAACAAATGAAACAAAAACAAAACTGAGCAAAAGCTTTGAAGTTGGAATCGTTTGACTTTTACTTATGGGTAACGACACACACACACACGCTCATGTAAATCAAAGAGAGGATGTGAGTTGCAGAGAGTAATATTAAGTCAGCGTGAGCGCACTATGGGGAATTTTGCCATTTTTTTTGGAATAAATTCATTTTTGAATGTAGTTAAAATACGTTATTAATAACAGCAATCGATAAGGAAATGTCCAACCAGTAATATTGCATAACAGAAATTATAACAGAGCCCGCCTCTGTTAAGCTTTAACAGACTAAACAGCTGATGCAACTGTTGTTCAATTTTTCACCAAACTTCAGACAAATAAATCTAATCAATTTCGCTATTAATTTGGAAAGCTCTGCTATGCAGTCTATAGAGAGGGGCTTTTACTATGGGTTACAGTGCTTGTATTGTAGAATTTAGACGTATTGTCCTCGTAATTTTGTTCCAATGAAATTTAGCTTTTTAGCACATAACCTTAGATATTCAAGTTAAGAGTTCGTTTTCACTTGGAACCCTGGGAAGGTAAAAAGCGCAATAGAAGATGCTATTTTGAGCTGCTTTAAAGCGGTAATTACCAGCAATTATTCTGAGGACATTGAGTGAATTTTTTGAGATAAAAGTGGATAATTTTTTCTGTGTTCGAAATATAGAAATTAAGTAGAGAAAATCAAAAATGTTCACGGTTCTAAAAAAATGGCTTTTCACTACCGATTTCTCTATATGATATAGTAGTCAAAAGTTGACCAAAATGTCACTCATATCTTGTGAGTTTGGCCTAAATATATTGAAAAATAACAAGGTTTTCACAAAAAATAGGTTTTCAACCGATAACTCCTATTATTTCTATATGATATAGTTTTCCGATTTGGACCATATTTAACCAAAAAGTTAGTAGTATAATAGCACACCAAACCTGCAAACGGTACCGCGCCCACTTTTTTAGGCCATTTGCTTATTGATATTATATGCCCAAAAAAAATTAACAAAAAAAAACTTGATTCGTTCTCGAGTTATTAAATAATTCAAAAAAAAATGGCAAAATGCCCCATAGTGGAGCGTGAGGGAAGCAGCAATAACAACACGCACAGCACAAATACAAACAAAAGCAACAGTGCACTATGGGGAGCACGTTCGATATTTGGGCATGAGGTCAATTTTTTGTTGTTTAGTAGATTGCAAATTTTTTAATTATTTAAATTTGTATACTCAAGATAAAAAGAAGTATATTATTCGAGTTTTAAGGACTAGCCTTAATATTTGAAGCGCGATCAAAGTCAACTGATTAAGAGCATTTCTTTGCAACTTTCAGCGTGAATGGTGCTTGAATTGTAAATATTGAAAAAAAAGTGTGAACTTAAAAAGAGTTAATAAAAATATTTAAAATTAGATGTTAATACAAATATTTAGTATTTGAGTATAATTGTCCAATGTATTCTTCACGTATATTTTTAGCTCAAAAGCAACAAATGTGTTCATGTTCTGCGGAGTATCACTTTTACATAGTAAAATATATCACAAGTGTTTTGTTGAAAGGTTATTAACAAAACCATCTAGAATCAGATGTTATTTATAAGTTTTGCCCTATTCTTTAAAAATTACATGTTGCAGATGTTAATTTTTGCTGAAAATCGGATTTTTCTTAGAGTTAAATGGGAAGGGGGTAAAGAAGGGGGTCAAATTAAAAAAAGCACATCATTAGTTTCACTTTAGTCTAACTAAAGTTCATGTCAAATGAATACATTTATTTTACACTTTTTGGCGTATTGGGAGGGAGACGTAAAGGTGTGATCCAATTTGAAAGAGAAAGAATATTAAATTCGACATTAGTTTAACTAAATTTCAAGACGCCCTTTCGTCTCATGGTCAAGAACAACAACGACAACAGCAGCAGCAGCAACAGCAGCAGCAGCAACAGCGTCAGCGGCAGCGGGAGAGCTTTAATTACTCACGCAAGCTCGCTAATGTTTGGTAAGCATTTCTTTTTAAAGCTTTAAGTTTCGCCGGCCATTCGCCTGGCAATTGTTGCGCCAACAGCAATAACTGTAACAAAAGCAACGGCAACAACAAAGCAAAGGCGTAATACGTAAGAAGCGAAGGGGAACGGAGCTAAAGAAAAAGGAAAAACAAAAACACAGCGCAAAATGAAAACACGAAAAAAATGTAACAACAACAAAACAAAAATTGCGTACGTATTTTAAAATTTTAATGCGGCGCTGCCAGCGGCAACAGCGTCAACGCCAACGCCAACGCCAATGCCAACGTCAACGCCAGCAGCAGCAGCGACGCCGGCGATACGCTGACTAAGCACCAACTACGGGCCCCTGACTTTTGTCGGGGGCATGGGATGTCAATAATACGAAATACGGAATACGAAATACAGAATATTGTATACGGAAAATACAGAGAATACGGGAAATACAGGGAATACTGTATATTTGCGCTCTGGGTACTTTGTCCGACGGAACACGCGTTGCGTTTGCGTTTTAGCCCTGTCGCTGAAGCTGAAGCCAAAAAATTACGAACGCGACATGGAACGCTGATAAAAATGACAATTGATGGGCGTACGTGGGCGCATTGGGGCGTGGGCAATTGCTGAGTTATGTTTATGACAAATGCGAGCGTTTCAGCGCAGTTGGGGGGCGGATGATGATGCTGACAACAAGCCCCCTCAGCCTCGGCTCTCCATCACCAATACAATCGTTTTAAGCGAAAGCATATTCACTATGCTAAACATTTTGCGATGAGATAAACATAAGATTTAATATTATAAAAATAATAAAAAATCATTTGATGGATAGTAAAAAAGCATTAAAAATATTCTTTCCAATCTGCAGAAGAATATCTTGTATTGTAATCTTGTTATTGTTATGTATAATGAATGAAAATTATTTATATTTATACATATATTTAATATGGAAAACATTATTATGTTTAATGGTCAAAACTTCAGTTTTGTTTCCAATTAACAAAAAATCAACACAGCAAATAACTAAAGGATAGCGAAATAATTACTAAATTATATCTTGGAAATAACTAAACGATATTTGTGATATTTGAAAGATGATTGAAACTTATTTTAGTATTTCCGAAACTCTATGAAATCCTTCTTAAAATACGATTGAATTGAATGTGTATACAATTCTTCGGCTTGTTTGATCAACGATTGATACTTGACTTTGATTCTCATTCTCATTCATATTCAATTTTTTATTGTTGTCGCCTTTTGCTTTGCCACGCGTTACGTGTCCTGCTTGGCTAATCAGCATGCCTGCTTCTCCTCCATTTCCGCTCGTCAGACAGCCACCATTTCCCCCAACAATTGAAAAAAAAAGAGAAAAGAAAAGTAAGGAAATGGGGAAAGGGAAACGCAACTGAGCCAGCGAAATTTGTTATTGTTACAATGAGAGCAATGGGCGGCGTTCGATTGTCAATCACATGCAATTTAAATAAATTGAGTGTTTTATGGGGTTTTCAATTTGATGCGTTATTCCCAACCCCTCGAACCCCCCAATCTCCCCCTTTCCACTCAACCGACGTGCTGTCAGCATGCATATAAATTATCATCATCACCAGAAAGAACAACAACAGCATTGTGCCTGGCCAGTAAATTCAGTTATTTGACTTGTCCAGCCTACAGCAGATCCTGTTGAATCCTTTGGCAGTGTTGCTGCCCAAAATTTCAACGGACTCTGATGAGCTGCACGAAAATAATCAGCCGTCATTTTGAATATTGCATGACCAAACGTGATAGGTGCCAGCTGTTGTTTGCGGGCCAAAAGGGGGCGTGCCAAAATGGACAAATGGTCAACTAGCCAACTAGCCAACCTCTCCACATGCGCCAGACTATGCAATTAATGCACGCACATTAAATTCAATTTTGGTTCACGTTGCATTTTATGCACTGATAAAAACATGCACACACACCCGCACACTCTTCACACACACAATCTCAGGCATACACCCGAAATGGAAATCAAAACGATAATGAAAATAAAAATCTTGTTTCGGCAGTGGTCAATTTTGGAGCAGTTAATGGGATAAGCACAGTAGTATTCGTGGTATGTATGAGTACTCTTAATATAGACCATTTAATAGACCATCATCCTATGCAAATGACTGTGGGGACTCAGAAATTGGTTCAATTCTGGCTCTGTAGGATACGGAGCTAAAGTCGAGACCCATTGTGGCGAGCGAGCTTAAAACAACAAAATACAAGAAGTAAAGGCGCCTGCTCGTCGGACCACCGAAATTTTGCAATAACAAAATAAACGCAGTGATCAGAGTGCCGATCTAGAACCTATATATATCTATATCTATATAGTAATTACTTAATTATTATCATCATTCAAATAAGAATCATCAATCAAAAACTTGGAAAAACACAATCACATAAAATAATAAATTTTTTTACAATTACTGTAGTAAATATAAGTAATTTTCAAGTATTATACATCAATGTAAGTAATAATGTGCTCAAGTGTACTTACTCAAGTAATTACTTTGCATTTGAGAGTAATTTCACAATAATTTCACAATAATTTCAACTTTATTTAGCATAATTACTTAAGTAATATCCACCAATCTTTTCAAGGGGAATAGCATAACCAATTACCCTTTATGGGAGACTTATGTAATAAGACTTTGTAAGGATTTAAAATTATTTCATTTATAACTACTACAATAAATATTACTACATTAAATATTATTTTCAATTACAATTATTCAAGTAATAAATCAACGCAAGACCTATCAGCTAAAGCTGTCTGCTACAATACTTTATTGCTGCTACCACCTTTCAACTGTAAGTAAAATGTATATATTCAGTCAACAGGTAATATCTTCCAAACCTGAAAGATATGTGTCATATATCAAAAGACGCGAAATTTTACGTATTACAATATATTGAAATTAAATATATAACGTTCGAGCCGTTTTCGAATATATCTCCAAAATGTAAGCCAAAAAACATTTTTTGCCTGCAGCATTTTACCTGAGCACTATGCAAAAAAACTTTCAAAGCACGTCTTGAAGCCTTCAAAAATATATTTCTAACGACACATAGAAAACATCTGTAGCTTCTTTGGATTGGAAACTATGGGTGTTTCAAATTTATCGAGTATTAGCTAGCTAGCTTGCTATTTCCCGCCAAAGTCGTAGAACAAAAGTTTCTAGATTTCCGATAAGGAATTATTCCTCTTCAACAAATTTAAGCTTTTCCAACATACAACATACATGACTTTTTAATTCATTTTGGAAAGTTCACTGAAAATTTTGCTTTGAACCAGTTGTCGGATTGGGATGATTGAGGTACCATTCGACGCACATAAGAATGATAAGAATAATAAAAACAAAAAAATTTACCGAAAGGCTCCAACGGCTCCATCCGCTGCATTCATTTAAAAATATGCGACACCCACTTACACCCCCATATCTCATGAACCAGGTGAGATATCAAAGTCTTAGTAGGCAATTTTTAAGTTAAGACTATACCTTTCGATCGGTATATAACTCGATTTGCTCGGACAGTCGCAGCAAATTTTCCATTCTTTCTGGATAATATTGTTAGTCAGCTTTGCACACTACGTGTTGCTTTCGTCACTAACGCGGACTGCCGTCCACAGTGATATTTATCATTTGTATATATATATTGTGAATGGATTGTAATTATAAAGAAAATAAGAAGAAAAATTGTAATTCATAATTGAAACAAATGTTAATTACCAATGTGATATTTATGTTTCTTTTGGATGTGTTGAAGTGCAGCATTAACAAATTGTTTAAATTAGTTAAAAATGTAATCGAGTATTATGTAAGACAACTACAACTCTGTGTGTGTGCGTGTGTGTGTGTATGAGTGTGCGGCACAGTGTCACATTAACTCGTTTAAAACTCAACGAGTGTGCAGCGCGAAAAATGCAGCTGTTGTTGCACGCGTTACACGTTGCACACACACAAAGGCGAATCAGGAAGGGTGGGGCAGGGGGAAGGGGGATGGGGGATAGGGCTGGTGGCAGGCAGCGTGGATAACAAGGACAATGAGCGTTAAGCGTGTCGCGTACCAACAACAATTGTCACTATTGTTAAATATTTATAATAATAGAGTTTTTATTGCTGTGGTCATGTAAAATATTAAGCGCGCTTATGCGACAGCTCAAAATGGAGGCAACAGAACACGGGGCACACAGCATGCAGCAGGCAGCTTGCAACAAGGGACTGCAGAGGGGCAAGTGGCATGTGGCAAGTGGCAAGTGGCAAGTGGCAGAAGGCAGGCGGCCAGACGTCCACAATGGCGCATTTCCGGTGATGTTACTGTTGTTGTTGCTGTTGCTTATTACAGCAGTAACAGCAGTGCAACAACAAATTGAAAAACATTTATTTGCTTAAATGCGTCGTTTTTTTTAATTTTTCTTTTTTAAATTTTTTTTTCATTTGTACCTTTGTTTCTTTTTTTGTGCGCTTGGAAATTTTTTTTTTATATTGTTGTTGTTGCAATTATTTATATATGCATATATATATTTTTTTTTGTAAATTTTATTTGCATTTTAATTGTTTTTTCATTTTTGCAACCGCAGCAACAACAACTACACACGTGTCAACACATACATTGCTGTTGTTCATGTTGTTTTTGTTGTTGTTGTTGTTATCGAGTTCTACGCCCCACAACCAAATTTAAATTTGCCATAGTTATGGTTATTGTTGCTGCAGTTATTGTTTAAGTTGTTGTTGTTTTTGCTGCTGCTTGATTAAAATAAACTTGACTGCCTCTTGTGGTTGTTGTAGTCGGTTGTTTTAATGAATTTGTATATTTTATGTACAACATATTTTGTGGCGTATAACACACAGCAGCAACAACAACTGGCAAAAAATTCAACAGCATCATCAACTGCCAGAGGAAGCAACAACATCAGCTGAGAGAGTGAGGGAGGGAATGGCCCAGAGAATTATGTTTTCTAACTCTGTCTATTAAGATTAAAAAATGTACAGCTAAACAAAAGTTAAGTAGATATAGGAAGTGAAAGAGACAAAAAGATAAGAGGTAGGAAAGAGAGAGAGAGAGATAGACCGACGATTGATAGGAAAATAATAATTTTAATTAATTTATAAATTATCAAAAAACATCATAATAATATAGAGCTTCTTTATTCGATTTTTCCAATATATGTACATATGTATGTATGATTCCTGTTCAATTTGTTCAATTTATTTTGCATAAAGAAGCCTTAAATTGTGATTAAAACGTATAGAAAATCAGCAAAAATATGTACGGAAACACATATATAAATGTAATTTTAAGGGGTTTAATAAAAGTTGGTTGAATCCACTTCTATTTAAAGCCAGTTAAAGTACTTGATCAGTTAGACTTATAAGAGAATCTAATTTGTTATTATAATAAATACAAACATATGCACTTATATTTATTTTAACATACTTTTGTTGGGTGCGGAAAACAAGAGAAGAGAGAAGGATAAAGAAGAATAAAAAGAAAATAATCAAAAACTAAAAGGCAGACGCTGATTGCAAATGAATATGAATTTATTATAAACAACTACTAAAAGCAGAAAAACTAACAACACAAACAAACAAAAGCAACGCCCTTTTTTACACACATATAATATCTCAGCTGCTGATCAACTTTTTATCACTAACAGAAACAAAATGGAGGAGGTAGAAAAAGAAAATAAAATATGAAATGCCATAGAATTGATGCAGAACTCAAATAATTTTATTGCATATTTAAATGTCTGCATAATTTGTGTGTCTTCTTGGAATGAGCGCGTGATTGTGCTGCTCACGACATACATATGCTCACGATATTCATCGTTATTTAATGATGTCAGAGTAATTATTATTGTCAGGAATTCTCTTTCTCTCTCTGCAGTTTCTTAGAATTTCTTAAAAGATATTCAAAGGCAATACTAAACGAAGAAGCTGCTCGAGCTAGGCTTATTGGACTATGATACACACTAACTATAAGTTATTTTTAATAAATGTCTTACAATGTTTGTGTTTGTAGAAACAATATGTAATTGACGAGCAGATTCTCATTTGAAACTTAATTAGTTTGGAGCAATAAAACTATCGATAATCAAGATTCTTTTGCAAAATATGTTAGCTAAAAAGTTTTCTATTTGTAGTACGACTTAATTTATGGACTTTTTGATGTCCGAAATAAACTATCGATATCATAGCCAATTTAAATCACATGTAAAAGTTGACAAATAAAATTCTTAATAATAAAAGTGTATTTGTCATTTAAAAAAAGTGTTCAATAAAAGGAAAATAGCCGCAGTTAAAGCGCTGATGAATCTATTTAAGCTACCACACAGCTTGGGCTTAATTTACAGGGTACACGGATGCTGCATATAATATTTAGATTAAGTGTGGCATCCAATATATTTTCACGCGCCTAGCCTCAATGAATGTATATGTGTGTGAGAGTGTATGTGTGTGTGTGCTGAAATGTGGGGCACAAAAGGTTCAACTGACTGTAAATGCTTAAATTGATTTAAATGCAGACACAACTCGAACCACAAAGTCTGACGGACGAACCTACGAAATGGATGGATGAATGAATGAAAGAGGGAGTGAGTGAGTGAGTGAATATGTGTCAGACAGCGCTGGGTCAGCTAAAATCTGACTGTCTGTCTGTCGCTTAACTATTTAGGTATGTGTGTGTGTGTGTATGTAAATATGTATGTATTTCAATGCCAGAGCACATGGGCACCTAATTTGGCTGAAGGAGTTCGCTGAGCGAGTCTTAAGTTGTTTCTTGCCTCTGCTGCTTGTTATAATTTTAATCAAACTTAAAACAAATTTCCTAAATAGTTTTCTTCAGCTATCTGCAGCTTGATAGAGTCGCTTTCTCTCTCTCTCTCTCTGTTTTCCTCTTTTTCTTTCTCGCTCGCTTTTGCTGGGGGTGTAAAAGTTTTTAAGCTGTGGCCTCGCAAAGTTTTTTGACTCAATGAGCTCAAAAATCTCTTTTTAATACTTAAGCATAACTAAATTAACATGCCTAAGTATGCGTGTGTGTGTGTGTGTACATGTGTGTGTGTGTGCTCTTGTGTATGTGTGGTGTGTGGTTAAATTTGTGTGCGGCATTTAACAATTTTTGCGCAAATTTAATTTGATGTACGTTGTAAACCAATTCGCCGCTTTTTTGATGGCTTAGAGTCGCGGCGACTTGACGCCCCCTTTGGCTGGATGTTTGGATGCTTGGGGGCGCGGCTGGTTGCGGCTTAGTTAAGCTGTGTGCACATGCAATTTGATTTGCTGGTCGTTGGCAACACCAACAAAAATATCTAAATAAAAGAGCACACAAAATTCTGTGCGCCACAAAGTATGCAGCACTTTTTGATAAGCCAATTAAATGGATACATATAATGTTGTAGCCGCTAAATCTTTGTGTGTGTGTGTGTGTGTGTTTGTGTCAGTGTTTGTGTGTCCTTGTATGTGTTTATATCCAATGTTAGGTAATTAGATTCTTCTGGAGTTTGCAATCCATTAAAAATATATATAAATGACGAAGAAAAGTTGTAACAAACTTTCGACACACACTCATACTGATAAAAAAATCATATTTCACTGTATGCTCTTGCAAATGACAAGCTGCAACATTGCAAAAGTATCAATAATTTCTGTTTATTAAAGGCTGTAATTAAGCAGCAGGTCTTATATGATTTGGCCTAGTTAACTGAATTTTAACAAGACTTTTGAAACCCTTGAAGAAAGAATACATATATTCTTAAAAGTATCGCTGCGGACGGCAGTCCGCGCTAGTGACGAAAGCAGCACGTAGTGCGCAAAAGGCGACTAGCAATATTTACCCGAAGAATGGAAAATTTGCTACGACTTTTGGTAACTCACCTGGCTCGTAAGGTATGGGGGTGTAAGTGGGAGGGGCAACATTTAAATGATTGCAGCTAGTGGGGCCGTTGGAGCCTTTTGTTTAAATATTATAATTTGTATTTTTATTATTTTTATAATTCTTATTAAAAATACGCGTCGAATGATACCTCGATCATTCAAATCCGACTTTAGGTTCAAAAGATATATTAATTTGAAATTTTTAATGCCCTTCTCAAAATGAAATAAAAAACTAGTCGGAAAGGCTACAGTCGAGCTCCCGACTGTAGGATACCCGTTACTTCTTTGAATATACATAAAGTATTTTCCGAATTTTAGATTCTAAAGATATAAAAACTCTAAGTTTATAATGATAACTGAAAACAAAGTTAACCCCTTAAAAGTACTTTAATGTAATAACTACCCGAAAAAATATTCGACAAAACATTTATTTTATATTGAATATTCCTAAAATATAGAAAAGGGCATCCGCCCTGATTGTTACAATGACCACTATATGATATAGTGAACCTATTAAGACCAAATTCATTCAGGACGTATAAGACAAAATAAAATTCATAATCAGCGAGTGATTGACAGAAACTCCAGAAACTCTCCAGATTGACAAATCTCCAGAAACAACAATAATTTTCACCCTAATCCTTAATTATCGACCAATTCTTTCTATGGCAGATATATGATATAGTAAACCGATCTTAACCAATTTTGGTCAGGATGTATAAAACCAACTTATATGCATATTCTGTAAAATCGGTTAAGATATCGTAATAAATAAAAAAGTTGTTCATACAAAAACTTGATATTCGACAAATCGGTTCTATTGCAGCTATATGATATAGAGGACCGATCTTAACCAATTTTGGTTAGGGTATAAAGGACGAACTATAATGCATATTCTGTTAGTTTGGTCGCGATATTTCGGAAAATAAAAAAGTTTTTCATACTAAAACTTGAAATTCGACAAATCGGTTCTATGGCAGCTATATGATATAGTGGACCGATTTGAATCAATTTTGATCAGGATGTATAAAACCAACTTAAATACATATCCTGTCAAATTGGTTAAGATATCTCGGAAAACAAAAAAGTTTTTCATACTAAAACTTGATTATCGACGGATCGTTCGTATGGTAGCTATATGATATAGTGGACCGATTTAAAGCAATTTTGGTTAAGGTGTATAGGACGAACTATAATGCATATTCTGTCAGTTTGGTCGCGATATCTCGGAAAACAAAAAAGTTTTTCATACTAAAACTTAAAAATTCGACAAATCGGTTCTATGGCAGCTATATGATATAGTGGACCGATTTGAATCAATTTTGATCAGGATGTATAAAACCAACTTAAATACATATCCTGTCAAATTGGTTGAGATATCTCGGAAAACAAAAAAGTTTTTCATACTACAACTTGATTTTCGACCGATCGTTCATATGGCAGCTATATGATATAGTGGTCCGATCGAAAATTTAAAACAAACTTGATCTGCGTGGGGTTTATAGAAGTCTGTGTACCAAATTTGGTTGCTCTATCCCTTATAGTCTCTGAGATCTAGGCGCTCACACAGACGGACAGACGGACATGGCTACATCGACTCGGCTGTTGATGCTGATCAAGAATATATACACTTTATAGGGGCTGCCACGCCTCCTTCTGCCTGTTACGAACATTTGCACGAATACAATATACCCTTTTACTTAATTTTTAAGTAACGGGTATAATCAGTTTGTATGTTTGTTTGTATCAAAGCGCTAAAAAAGCTTAGATTTGATGATGAGCAATTATTTCTTTTCAAAAATCTAGAAATTTTTGTTCTACGACTTTAGCGGGAAATGGCTAGTTTAGTGGGAAATAGCTAAGCCCGATAAACACCTATAGTTTCCAATCCGAAGAAGCTACAGATGTGTTCTATGTCTTTAGAAAGGTATTTTTTTTAGACGTGCCCTGAATACAGGTAAACAAAGTTTTTTAGCTTACATATTGGGGATTTATTCGAAAACGGCTCTAACGATTTTTATTAAATTTCGATATGTTGTAATACGTAAACTTTCGCTTTGGAAGATATGACCTGTTAACTGATTATTTACATTTTTCATGTATTTACTATACTAATTAGAAAATCAGGCTTTAGTACGAAAAACTTTTTTGTTTCTCTAGATATCTCAAACAATTTGACAGAATATGCAAATAAGTTGATCTTATACATTATGTTTAAATTTAGTTCAAATCGGCCCACTATATCATATAGCTGTCATAGGAACGATCGGTCAAAAATCAAGATTTAATATGAAAAACTTTTTTGTTTATTAAGATATCTTAGCCAATTTGACATAATATGCATTTAAGTTAGTCTTATATAGCCTGACCAAATTTTGTTCAAATTGGTCGACTATATCATATAGCTGCCATAGGAATGATCGGTCAAAAACCAAGTGTTAGTACAGAGCCCTCCTCGAGGGTTCCGACTGGAAATGGCGCTACAGTGTTCCTGACCAATGTCGGGCGGCGCTCAGCAAAGATCAGGGGTCGAAACTATGTGCTCTGGTTTTATAATTGTCAAATTACATGGGATCGACTCTTGATCATGGTACTGAGGTATATTTCTAAAAACACGCCTTTTGGAAATTTTCAATGTCAAAAGCATAAGCAATTGCAAAACTTTCTGATCACATAAAAAAACCTTTACATGAGGAAAAAAAACAAATTGTATTCGGCATTGCGCAAAAAGTTATTTTTAGATATAAAGAATCTGAACATTTTTGCGCAAAGTGCGGAATATAATTTTCTTGTAAGTTTTATGCTAAATTTACTATTTTTCGTCACCAAATTGGATATCAGAAATTTTGGGGCTAGAATACGCTTTCGTCACTAGACTTTTATCTCGTGTAGAGTTTTTTTTGTATGTTATTATATACTAGTTGCTTGCAATTGATTAAAAAAATGCTTAAGAATCAATTATAAAATTGTACAGATAAGTCTATTATCAATAGGTTTATTACGAACTAGTCGATTTTATGTAAGATTTTGTGAGATATTTTATTAGTTTTAGTAGTAATAACTAGTTACTAATTTGAATTAATTAATTTAGGCATGATTTCTGCAGATTTGCTTTAATATCGATTATAAAACTGACCAGATAGTTGGGATCTGTGAGACTTTCAGCGTGCACATTTCAGAACACGAACCATTTTCTTTTATTTGTTCTCTTATGTTCTGTTCTGTTTCTAGTTTTTTTTTAGCTTTGTTCCGTTTTGTTTCGTTCGGTTTCGTTTGGTTCACATGAAATAAAATGATTTACCATAATGTGCGCAAAATAAAACATGAGATTGGCCAAAAATTGAGTCGCTGCCTGGGAGAGATACATCAAACGTGGACTAAACTACGACGATTTCTATCTATGTCCAGATGTGTCTGTATGTGTGTGTGTGTATGTGTGGTACGTTTATTTGTATTAGACATGACCGCAAAATGAATGTGGCAAGTCCGTCAAACCAAGCGAATGCGTTACGCAATAAGCGGGCAGCAGGCGGGAAAGTGGAAGGGAGGGGGTGGTGAAGAGGGATGGGGAGGGGGAGTATGGAAGAGATAGTCTGGTAGCGGGTGCAGTTTGGCTCGGCTGTTGGCCAAAGCCAAAGCCGAAGCAAATAAACGCTTTCGGGCGCAACATAACAATTTTATATGCAAATGAAGGCAAACGGCAACAACAAAATAAAAACAAAAATTAATAAAAAATAAAAAAAAACAACAAACATACGTATATATGTATGTACACATATATATATATTGTATGTAGCTAAAAGTCAACAGCAATTTTGCTCAATTTTTTTGTGGTATTTTTTTCGCTCGTTTTGTTTGTTTCCTTCACCGCCGTCCCCCTTTCCCCTCTTCATGCTCAGGTCGAGTCGACTTCCTGAGCTGGTCAAGACGATGGAAAATGCGAAGGTACTGAGTCTGTGTCTTCAGTAAGGATGCAGACTGATTGAACCCACGCACAGTGGGCGAAAAGGCTAATCTAGCGGCATTTAATTCGTAGCTCTTATGAGAAGTCTGTTCTTTTTTTTTTAAATATTTTTCTATAGTTGCAAATAGATTTAGCTACAATGCACTATAGGTCAAATGGACCCTTTTTCTGGTATAAATTAATAACTTGAAGGCTTTCGTGAAAAGTTTTTTGAATACCATTCTAGATCTCATTTGGAAATGGTTTAGAAAAAATGGGTGTGGCACTGCCCTAATCCTTGATTCTGCGATAGTCAATTTTTTTGTTTTTTAAGCTATTCGCACCAAACTTGCAGGTTTGGTGTGTTATTATGTTACTGACTTAATGCTAAAATATGATCCAAATCGGACTACTATGTCATATAGAAATAATATGTAATATCGGTTGAAAAATGTCTTTTTATATAAAAACCATGTTATTTTCCAATACATTCGGCGAAACTGTACTTATATATGTAGTATTAGTATTTGGACAACAAATATCAAGATCGAAATACTAAATCATAGTAACCGAAAGCTGAATTTTTGCTTCAAGCAAACCTGCATTGCTTATATAGAGGTTATGTGATAAAAAGTTACATTTTGGGCAAAAGGTGGAAACAAACTTAACCGTTATGAGATTACAAGGAATCAATATACAACATGTATATAGTCACTTTGCTTACTATTGCTGACATTTTTTTAAAACTCTTCCCAAAGATAAGGTTTTGCTCAAAAAAATTATTTTTGGGACGTCCCTTTATTGACACTTACTACAGACAACACGAACACTACCAACATCACCGGTCTACAAACACAAAGTACAAACCACACTGATCACTATTCATCATAAAAAGCATTAAAAAATTTAAATTAAAAAACTGGAGCCACTTGAATTTCGCCAAATTTTGTGCACAATTTATAAGTGCTTTTAGATTTAAACAGCTGTTTTAACAGCTGTTAACTTAACGTCAGAATGCAAATTTAACATTTCTGGTATGCAACATTATAGTTCGATGTATTCCTAACAGGAATATAACAAAAGATTGTTAATTTGAATACCTTTATACCAGAAAAAGGGTCCATTTGACCTATAGTGCAGTGCCACGGAGACCAAGATAGAGTGAGAGAGAAGAAGAGAGAGGGAGACTTCAGTTGAATTTGGTATTCGTGACTGCGACTGTGACTGCGAATACGACGCTCAGCCCGTGGCTGAGCCTATGAATTGAATTATTAAGTAGTATATGTGTGTCTTTCTGTATGTGTGTGTGTAGGGGGTTGGGGGCGTTACACATTGAGCAGGTCATTCGAATGCGCAGCACAAAAGATAGAAGAGTGAGGGAAAATAGAGCATAAGAAGATTGCGTGCGGGAGGGGGAGTATATGAGTATGGGTGATGCGGGTGGTGCTGCTGGAAAATGTCTCAAAATGAGCCTGCAAAAGGAACTACACAATGAAATTGCGCCTTTAGTTATGCTATTGTATGTATTTGTTATGTCTTTCAGTCTAAAGTTGAGGCGTGCTGTGAAAAGCGGAGAGAAGAGCTGGATAAAGAGGGAGGTAGTGGAGTGTGACGTTAATTTATGCTTAAGCTGCTTAAGCAGTGTAACAGCAACAAGAGAAACAACAACAATAAGAATAAGAATAGCAACAAATCGCTCCAATCATAAATGCAAAATGAATGAAAAAACGCGTTTCGAACGCGTTTCGCACGCGATTTTAAGCGCTCGAAAGTTTAATGGGCGCAAAATTAGTTTAAAATAAAATATTGTGGCCAGCTTTTAATTGATTAGAGCTGTTGAATTTTTGCCTGTTGAGTGTTGTAAGACTTTAATGAGGATTGATGAACAGTGAGCAATACAGGAAAAATTTAAAAAACTTATATTACTTTAAAAGTTTTTTGTAAAGCCCGATAAAATTTACTAATTAGTAATAAAAGTTAATTTATGTACTAATACTCACATAACTAAATGGTTAATAAAGTGTTAATTCCGAAAAATTGTCTAAAATTGCATTTTACTTTAATTTTTGTTCTCTAATTTCCTTAGCGTTTTCATATTTTATTCTAAGTTTATACCATCAATCAAGATTTCTTTCTATTAATTTATATATGACAGTTGAAATTACTTCAAATTGTGTGTAAACCATTTACTGTATTTGAAACCTTTTATGAGTTAATTGCAAGTATACACTTACTTATACTTAGTTTAATGGGAAATGAAAGTGAGTACTTGCAATTAACTCATATGCGAGTATCCAAACACATGTACTTAGTTTCCATCTATCAAATATGCAGGAATATAAATATATGTATATCTAAACACTTAACAGAATAATCAATCACAAGTGCTTGGACATGACTCAGCAAGACACTTTCTTACATTCCACTATAGGTCAAATGTACGTTTTTTCTGGTATAAATTAATAACTCGTTATATAGTTTTCCGTGAAAAGTTTTTTGGTTACCATTTTAGATCTCATTTGGAAATGGTTTTGAAAAAATGGGCGTGGCACTGCCTTTATTCTTGCTCAAATATGATCCAAATCGGACTACTATATCGTATAGAAATAATAGGTAATATCGGTTAAAAAATGTCTTTTTGTTTAAAAACTATGTTATTTTCCAATACATCCGACCAAACTGTACTTATATATGTAGTATTATGAAATTGATCGGAATACTAAATCATATAGATTTTATAGAAAAAATTTGGGAGAAGTGGGCAAAAAGGGGAATAAACTTTACTGTTATAAGATTACAAGGAATTACTCTACAACATGTATATAGTCATTTTGCTTACTATTGCTTACATTTTTTAAAATTCTTCCCAAAGATAAGGTTTTGATAAAAAAAATATTTTTGGGACGTCTCTTTATTGACACTTACTTACAGACAACACGAACAATACCAACATCACCGGTCTACAAACACAAAGTTCAAACCACACTGATAACTATTCATCATAAATAGTATTAAAAAATTTCGATTTAAAAATACTGAAGCCACTTGAATTTCGCCAAATTTTGTGTACAATTTATAAGTGCTTTTAGATTTAAACAGCTGTTTTAACAGCTGTTAACTTAACATCAGAATGCAAATTTAACATTTCTGGTATGCAACATTCCAGTTCGATGTATTCCTAATAATAATATTACAAAAGTTCGTCAATTTGAATACTTTTAAAAATTAGTTTATACCAGAAAAAGGGTCCATTTGACCTATAGTGCAATCCCACAGAGGGATTATCTTGCATTCCCAACTGTTAAGTACTTTGGAACGCACATTCATATGTCCATATTATCTACTAAATATGTTCTGTCTAAAGTCAACGAAATGTTTAAAAACTTATATTTTCCACCTGGGAATTTGCCGCTTCATGTTTAAATTTGAGATATGTAAATGTTTTATAGATATTCATTTAAATATTTGTTATTATTATTAAATATTTCTTCTTAATAGTCTGCAAACTATTTTGATTTTTTCAACTTGCTTAGCTATAATTGCATTTGCTTTTGACACCTGCCTGGTAGCTAGAGAATAATGTGGAAAAAGCGGCGTGTCACTACCACCCATCGACCATCAACGGACCCGCAATTCATTTGTTATGGCATTTCAATGGGCTGCGCATTCTCCAACTGTTTCTTAACTATATACTTTTTTTCTCTCAGCTTTCAGTTCTCTATTTAATTGTCGCGGTTCGTGATTGACATGAAAATTTAATGGAATAATTTTCTATAGTTTTTCTTATTTTTTTCCTCACATTTTCTGCACTTTTTCTTCAACTTCTATGTACTGCGAGTGTTGTGAATACTCCTTCTTCTACTTCTACAGCCGTGTTTTGCTTTGTGCTTTTTTAGATTAGAAAAGTTTGTCGTCCTCGTTATTGTTGTTCTTGTTCTTGTTGTTGTTTTGCTTTGGATGGCTTGACATTGTTTATATGGCCAACGCGCCTATGCAGCAAAAGTTGCCAACAACTCGAAGCCCCTGACCCACAAGCCCAACACATATACCTACAAAGGAGTCCAAGCATATATGTAAGTGTGTAAATATACTTATATAGTCCAGGCTAAAGTTTTGGTCAGCCTCCGTAGCCGGGGACATTGTCTGGCCGGCAAGCTGCAACTTCAGAACTCGGCTCGAGTTGCAGCTGCATGGGGCAAGTGCACTTGTGGACTATAACTCGAGATTTGAGTCTTTGTCACTGCCCAACTTTCTTGCGTCTTGGCCCTCAAGTGAGCAGCTTAGGACTTCAATTTGAATTTGCTGTAACTTGGTTGAATAGGGAACTCAATAGAGAAATAGCGAGAGACAGAGAGCAAGAGAAAGAGAAGTTGCCAGCAAAACTGCTAAGGAAATTAAATACTTTAGTCAACGAGCCTAACTGCAAAGCAAATCAATTCATTTGCATTTAACACATTATTTATATTAAGCCCTAAGTTCATTCCAAGGATGATCCAAGGGTTAAGTTGAGAAAATTACGAAAATGTATTAATTACAAATAAAATATTTGTGTTTTGTAAGCTTCAATTCAAAGTATACTTAAGTCAAAATAGTTACGAGTTAGCAACATATTAGAGTAAAGTTTTCTGTATTCAAATTTATACAATCTAATGAATCAGCAATTTAGAAATGCTTTCAAAATATTTAACATTTGCAGTAAATTTTTTTACAAGCTGTACAATTTTTGGAAAATCTAGTAGAGGAAACAAGTATTTAAAAGTATTTAAAAACTGTAAAACTGCATGAAATGTTTCTTAAATTTTGTAAAAGTCTTTTGGAATCCGTTTAAGGTAATTATCAAATTACAGTAGTGATTTTATTAAATATTGCAACTTAGCTTACTTTTCTAAATTTGCTTTAAAAATCCTTAATGTGTGTCAATTAATTTAGAAATGGTAAGATATTTGAACAATTTTAGAATATATTTTTTTAAGCATAATTAATCAAAGATTCGAGTTCTTTTGTGTAGTTTCTAAAAGCGCAGAAATTAGCGTAGATTTTTCTAAAATGATTGAAGCATGCTGTCAAAGTTCATTCCAAATATTTGATTAATTTAAAATATAACTAAATTATACCCATTACAAATGGTTTCGATAGTTTATTAATTAAAGCGGCTATAAAAGCTTGTGCAGTGTTTACAATTTGTTGTTCTCAATTTAGCTGATATTTTGTTGAATCATGTTCATTTATTATTAAAAGCATATTTTCTGCGCTTGGAACGGCTTAAACTGTAAACCGATTTTGGGGCATTCAATTATTTATTTATTTGTCCTGCCAATTTCAATATTTGATTTTGCTTGGCATTTGGTGCAAAATTTAAGAAATTCAAATTCCATATAGTACATAAGATAACTGCCTCCCCCTCCCTAACTGTCAACTTAACTTTTATTCTCCACCGTCTTCTCTTTGAGCCATAGACGACGGTTTTTTGGCCTGAACTGTGTCATTGCTACCTTTTTGGGGCAGGGCATCAAGTGGGTCTGCCTGCTGCTAGCTGCCTTTTGCAATTCCCATTGTTAACCTCTCATTCTAGCACACATGCTCTGTCTCGCACTCTCTCTCTCTCTCTCTCTCTCTCTCTCTGTCTCTCTTTCTATCTCATTCTTTCACTGTTGTTGTCGCTTTGTCGGTGCTTAAATGCGCCTTTTGCTAAGATTCGCCGTTTGTTAACGTTGCATTGTTGTGCCTGCTGCTCTATTCTGCTCCTATTTCTATTCTATGTTATTCTCCTTCTCTCTCTATCCCTCTATCTCTCTCTCTCTCTCTCTCTCTTCTCATGTGGACTCTCTGTCTGCTTGGTTGCTCGCTTTGACAAAAGTTTTTTGCTCTAGTTTCTTGCCTTTTATTTGCTTCACACGCTGCGCCTTTAGTTTGTGTTTTTTCCGAATGCCCAATAAAACATTAAATAACAACAAAAAATATGTGTATATAAAAAAAAACCGACAGAGAGAAAGAGAGAGACAGACGGCAGGAATACGAGCGAAATGTAGGTAAAAACTTTTCGGCCACCTACTTTTCGCTGTTCGCATTTCATTTATGTTGTTGTTGTTGTTGTTGTTGTTGCTGCTGCTGCTTTTTGGCCAATTTCCGGTAATTCAGTTTTATGCAGGAACTTTTTGCGTTTGTATTTATAAATAAATATGATGCCAGCAGCAAATGGCGATGCTCAACGCCCAAACCAAACAGATCATGGAGTCCTCCGAGCATGGGCACAAAACTCCAAGGTCAGTCCACTGTGTATACATGTGTCTGTGCGTGTATATTTGTGTTTGTATATCTGTCTCTCTGTGTGTGTGTGTGTGTGTGTGTGTGTGTCTGTTTGTGTGTGTGGCGCACTTTAAATCGCTTGGGCTATGGCTAAAGTTTTACCATTCGCGTTGCGATGCCAAATACAAGCAACAAATGATGAGCATTATTTATACTTTGTTAGCGCATGTATGTATGAGTGTGTGTGTGTGTGTGTGTGTGTGTGTGTGTGTCTGTGTGTGTGTGTATCTGTGTGTTCAGCTTCTTTAGGCACTTGGTTTATGTGGCTACATAATTGACTTTGATAATTTTCACTTATTGTTGTTGCCTAGTTACCACGCAAACTGACAACGCAACAGATTCAAATTCTCATGTTAATTTGATTAGAAAAGTTTTTCTCAGCGTGCCACGTTCCGTTCCGTTCCGCCTGTTGCCAGTGTTGCAAATGCTTGTATTCCCCATTCCCATTCCCATTTCGTTACATTTCCCTCCTCAGCGTTGTTGCTGCCGAGTTGCGTTTATGAAGCGCAAATGTTCCAAATTTTTTAAGCACTTGAAAGTTTACTTTTTTTTTTTGTTACAGCCCAAAGGCAATTGGACGCTTTTTGAGCTTAGAGAACATGGCTATTTCATATAGTATACAAATCTTATCTATATATATATATACATATATATACATATTAACCATATACTTGTGTGTGTGTGTGTGTGTGTGTGTGTGTATCTGTCTATCAAGTGTGTGCTAGCTGAGGGCGCACTTGAAAAGCATTTTCAGTGCTTTTTAGCCTCCGTCCCAAAACAAAATGTTTTCTGTTTATCGTTGTTGTTGTTGCTTATTTGAGGTTTGCACTTTGGCTGTTGCCCTGGTATTGCTGCTCCAACCCTCGTTCCACGCCATCTCCATGCTGCTCTCTTTATCCGCCAGCGCCGCTTTGTTGTGGTCTAAGCCACATTCTGCACGCGGATAGTTGAAAGCCAACAGTTGAGGGGGAGATGACTTTTGGGAAGAGAAGGAGCTGAGCAGTCATACCAGACACGCAAATTTGATTGGCAGCGTTTTTAGTGAGCCAACAAAAGCAACAACAACTGCTACGACTACAAACAACTTTGTCATTGACAATTGGCCAACAGAAAAGCACAAATACACACACACACACACACAAACACACACTCGAAACACAGAAGTGGGCCAATTTGATAAGGGTTTAAATTCTATGCGGAAACTTTGGCGCAAATCTGCACTTCAATTTTGAAAAATATTCATAAGAAATATTTGGAAAAACAGCTGCAAAACATGGAAAATTTATAAAAAAAAAGTGGACGGCTCAAGGAGTTAAGAGCTTCTTTAAAAAATATATATTTTAAAGTAACTTTGTAGAACAATATTTGCTAAATTATTTTTAAGTTACGTTCGATTAAAAACTTATTTAGAAGTACTGCAAACAGTCAAATTAAAACGTAATTTTTAAAAATTCATTGATTACTGCAATAAACAAATAATAAATAGTTATTTTTTAACTTATTAATTTTTCTTGTAATTAAAAGTTTATAAACGGGCCCTAAAGGCCACGAAATATTTGTATTCTTAGTCTTGAGTCTTTATTTTAAACATTGAACGTCAGCTTTGTACGAATATTTTATATTTAATGAAATTAAAAGTGCTTAACTTTACATGGAATTGTTTGAATTAACTTTATTTACTAGTAATTCAATTTTTATTAATTTAGAAATCTTCTTCGTGTGCGGTCTAAAAAAATTAATTTAACATAAAATTTCTGTTTGTATCGAATTCGAAATCGAAGAAAAAATAATATATACTGTTGAAATGATTGTTACATAATAAAATCTAGTTTTAATAATTATCTGAGTTTATATTATAATTACATTTTTTATCATTCTCATTAGCTAGAAGGAGAAGCAACCACGTAATTTCTACAGAACCTAAATTTATTTCGATATTAAGATAATATTTGTCCAAGATATTTTATGCCAATTTAAAATTTATTTTTCTCAAATCAAAATTGTTACAAGTAACTAGTATATACATACATTTTCTGCTCGCAATGTAATTTGTTCTCAGCAATTTCCATCTTGATCTGATTGAAATTCGTCTGCAATTCCTACATGTATATTTAACTCCTTTGGTTTATCTAATTAGCTGCTGATAAGGACATCAAATATGGCTTGAAGACCAATTAGAATGCATCAGAGATTAACACCAATTGGGTATGCACAACAATTAATAGCACACACACAAGCATGCATACATTGAGAATTGAACTTGAGTTAATGGAATAATTTTAAGCTTAAATGCATTCCCTTTGATGGAGGCAATTTGACTAACAGTTAATACATTTTGGGACCACTGTGCTTGATTATAAAATCATTAATATTGAATGCATTTTATCGGCAACATTTTCGGTGCAAGCAATTAAAATAGCATGTTACATTTTCCAAAAGACTGAGTATAGTGAAGGGGAAGACGCAGAGGGAGGAAAATCAAGTGGAAATTGAAAATTGTAAATACCATTAATTGTTGTAGATGTTGCCACTGATAGATTAATTGATTGACTGATGCCAACTCATTGACAATCAACAAAACTCTTAATGATTTGTAAACAGAAACACTCACACACACACATACGCACAGAAAAGGCAATCAAATAAAACGTAGCATACTTTTAAGCGCATCAACTTTTGCAACTCGCTTTAAGTCGATTAAAGCTGCATTTAACTAACTGCCTGCCACGTGCCCCCGCCCCTTCGCACCATGGCTTCCTAATATGCCATGCTTGAGGCAGGTTTAAAAATAAATAACTTACCATAAAGAAAATGTCCACAGTTGAGTAGATGAAAAGCAGTGACAACCGTTAAAGTTGAATGAAGGAAAAGTGCACAACAAATTTGTTGTTGTTGTTGTTTTTGTTGTTGATTTTGTTATAGGTTGTTACTGCTGTTGTTGGGCGGCCTTGGATTGCCAGCGGCTTACACTCAGCTTGGTTTGTTTGTTGCTTGTTCGAGTTCAGCAGCTTCCCGAAAAAAACGAGTTTTTCTTTTATATTTTTCTTGATTTTTTCTCGTCACCGTTGTCGTTGTTGTTGTCGTTGTTGTTTCGCTGGTTTTGCAGGTGCAACATGCCGCACGCTGCTTCTTGCGGCAGCTTTGGCAGCTTGTTACTTGTCGCCTGAGCCTTGGACCGGTTGCACAGGAAGCTGCAACACACACATGCACACACACACACACAAAACACACTTTAACGCGCACACACAAGAAGAAAAATAACCAACAAAAAATGTGTCTTCTATATTCTTTAACTTTTCTTTTAGCACTTGAATGAAATCCTCTTATTCGATTATTATTATTATTATAATTGATTTATTTTTTGTATTGGGATTTGCTTTAGTTAGTTGAACCTACGACAACAATGACAAAACACTTGCAAAAAAATAATATGCAAAACAAAACCCGGAAAAATGCGATCAAATTGTTTCTTGCTGTTGTTGCTGAAGTTGTTATTGTTGTTGTTGTATTAAACGCGTTAGCCGTGTTGCTGTTTTATCAAGTATTTTATTTGATTTGCGGGTTGTCGAAAGGGGGAAGCGTAATGCGTGATGCGGAGGGGAAACTGTATGCAATTCTGTTGTCGTATTGTCTCTTGACTCAGTGGCCGCCTCCGTTTAGGTTTACGTATTTGTTGTTGTTGTATCCGAGCGTCCCCTCTTTGCCACCTAGATGTTAACGGTAGAGTCGCCTTCGGAATCACAATAACAATCACAATGGCAATCGCAATCGCAATCGGAATCACAATCGCAATCGCAATTTACAGTCGCAGTGTCCGTTTGTGGCTCGTTTTTTGGGGCGACGACTGTTTGCTAACACGGCGGAACACGTACTAAAACTTGTTTCACGCGCTTCGCAGTGTCCAAGAGCGAGTCAGCGCCAGCTTCAGTCAAGCAGCGACAGCGACGCCAGAGTTAACAGTAACAGACGGCACGCGCAGAACTCCAAATGCAATCGTACATTTGAAAACTGTTCCCAGCAGCAACGTCGCGTGCGCTGCTGCTGTTAAGAGTAGTTGTTGTTGTTGCTGCTGCTGCTGCTAAAAATAGCGACGCCGTCGCATTGTTGCTCTCAGAACGTGTACTAAAATAGCGACACGAAGCGACCACATAAGCCGAACGAACCGACTGACAATAGACGAGAGACGATAGCGACGATTGCGACGATTGCGACGATTGCGACGACTGCGACTCCTTGGGAAATCAGGTCGTTGTCTTCGTGCCCTCGTACAATCTCGTACTTCGTATCATCTCGTGTTGCTGTCGTGCTTTGTGTCTCACATTAGCAGTCGCTGCCACTGTTAAGGATAACAGAGCGTCGACGCTGCGCTGTTTTATAAATAACATTAACAGCGGCAGCAGCAACAGCAAGTCAGCTTAAGTGATATTATATACAGGCATAAATTAGCCCTCCCCATTCCACTATGCACACATACACACACATACACATAAACACCGTCCCCCTGACACACCCACGCACGCATTCGTTCTTGATTGGTGGGCAGCAGATGCAACAGAATCCACATCGACATCCACATCGACATCGACATTGGCATCCATAGCAGCAACAGCCGGAAGCATCCAAAGTGACAGCAGCTAACTAACTCCCCATCCCTCCCCTTACCACTAGGAAGGTGTGCAGAGCGGGGAGGTGGAGAAATGGTAAGATATTGAGAGGGGGAGGGGAAGCTGCATCGATTGCCGATCGCACGTTGGGAAACTGTTATATGGGAATGGGAACTCTGTCACATACAAAATACATGCAACTGGCACAAAGAAGAGAACAAATACTTTATGTTGACTGAAGATGAAACTATTCACGATTCACGTGCAACGAGAAGTGATGAGCAGTTACTTGAGTAACAGTGAGACATGAGGTGTAAGACAATAACATCGTTACCTCTCGTATTATAACAAGAGATGACAAATATGAGTTGTAAGTCAGGCTGCAAACCGGTTCTGAACCGATTCGGTTCGAGATTTTGAGTAATCTGAACCAGATCGTGAACCGAACGTTTCAAAATATTTACCCCGCGAACCGAAACCGGAACCGAACCACTTTTTTAAATAAAAAGTTCGGTTCGGAAATAAATAATTACATTTAACAATTTGGCAACTATTTAAAACTTCGAATAAAAATCATAAAATAATAAGTCTTACTATAATTAATTTTGATTATTCACAAAATTAACAGTTTTTAAATAAAAAATGTAATTGGTTTAAAAAATCAAGGAAAACGATAAAAATATATTTATTTATAAACCGGTTTGCAAACCGGTGCTCTACGCCTCTATGTTGGCTTGCAGCCTTGCTTATAAGTTTTTAAAAAATCAAACCCGAAAAATAAATTATCTTAATGAATAATCAAATTCTCAAAATACTCTATTTTTGAAAAGGGTATTAGGGAAATGGATAGTTTTCACATTATACGAGTATATATTAATTTAAACTTTTATTACTGATTTACATAATTCAAATTTATATCTAATTATTATTGTTAATTTATATTGAAAGATCACAAATTAACTTTTATTTAACACTTTTATTATTGAATTAAAAAAATTGCAAGAATATATAAAAAAATATTTTTTTTGCATCTCACTTTCCAAACATTTTATTTATTTATTTCATGAAGGATTCCATTTCAAGTCGGTATGTATCAACTTTAGCATATTATTACGAGCATAACGTATAACCGGTTTATATTATCCCTGAACTTATGGTTTGGGACGAACCTTGACTGAAGTAATTACCAAAAAATATTTTTATGGTTTTATTTTTTTCTTGATTTTTTAAACCAAATTTGGTTAATAGTCTAAAATGCAGACTATAAATGATATTTATTACTTATATTATATTCTTATGTACACTCTATTCAGCAAAATGACTTTGAAACTTATTTTCTATATGTTGAATTCTAAGTTCTAAGTAATAACATTAACGAGTTATACTTTTATTTGCGATATTTGACGTTGCGATATTACAAATCTCAGATATGACTTGTGATTTATTGTGATCATTTAAGATCTATATCGTTAACTGTGATTATTCACCTGTCATTCTTCTTATTAAAGAGTCTCTTTTACTGATATTTACCGTGGTCACTGCGATCACGTCGAGCATCTCTAAAGATATGACTGATTCACACAGCACGCGACAAAGCTGATGAAGCACGCCCTCGAATCGGTTCGAGGAACTATTGACAATGCAACATGAAGCAAATGTGTTGTTGCTCAACTTCTTCTTGCTGCTGTTGTTGTTGTTGTTGTCAGTGCTAATGTTGTTGTTGCTGATAAAATAGCCGATTGTGAATGAGGTTAAAAATTTGAATAAAATGCGCATGCAAAAATTGGCACAAACATGTTGAGAGCCAGAAAGCAAAGCAAAAAGAAAAAATATATGAAAAGCAATGAAATGAAGAGAAGATGATTCGAAGAAAACAGAGAACAAAGAACGAACAATAACAATAACAATAATAATAACAAGAACAAGAATAACAACAACATCAACAACACTAACAATAACAACGACAAAGAGTTGCCGCCTCATAATTAAAACGCTTCGAGTGACGCAGAATGCAAGTTCTCTACAATTCTCCAGCTCTTTCAGTTAGTCAGTTCGTCAGTTTGTCAGGCAGTTTTCCGTGTGCAAATTGTTTTCATGCCCAAATTGTTTGACGGGTGCCCTCCACCCAGCAAAATTTAAGAGCAACGCCCCCTAAAAACACGAGGGTCGCTCCATGAGATGCCTATGCTCTTGATAGGGATTTTTGGCGTTACGTATGCGGATGCGGCATTGTGACAGACAAATGTCAATAGTTTCTTGGCCATCGTGTTGCAGCGGCTGTTTCCCCATTTTCCCATTCCTCATTCTCTCTTCTTTCACTCCCACTAGCCGACCATCTCTCTGGAAGCCCCCTTGGCATTATTCTCATACTCAATGCCAGTCGCAGTCGGCAACAAGAGCCGCCCATCAACGACAAATCAATGACGACGACACATGTTGGACATGCAACAACAGCAACAACAACTTGAAAGAAACTGAAACTGAGTGGCAGCAGGCTGAGGCAACTGCCACAGATTGAAACTGAAGCAGCAGCAACAACAATGAAAGCATTTAAGCATTTGGAAGCAATTACCACGGCAATGAAGCATTGAATGAATGAGAATGACTCGAAGAAGAATGCCACAAAGAGGCGACAGGGCGGGAAGGCAGGTAGTGTGTTTGTGTGGGTGTGTGTGTGTGATCGGTCAGCACCTAACGACGAATTAATGTGCATTTTTCCTGGGATTGGGGGACTCGTCGTCGGCGGAAACACGAGACGCTTCAAATGCCAATGAGCCAAAACGATAAGTCTGATGAAGAGAGAGAGAAAGGGAGAGAGTTGAGCCGAGTTGTTGATGACAACGTTGCGTGGAGTTGTTTCCGCACGCTGTCACAAACGGAATCGTTAAAGCCGACGGCCAAATGATCTCTTCCCTCGAAACGTGCATCGAGATTTTTTGATGGGTGGGCGCTACCGATCAACCATAAAGAGAGACCAAATAGTCAGCAAGGGAAAATAGGAGGGAAGATTGTGCGAGTGAAAAACACAGGAGTCGCAAGTGAGAGGCAGATCGTTAGCGTGTGCTCTAATTGCTGCACTACAAAAAAAAAAAAAAATTTTTGTAAGCGCATGACTTTGAATTTTAACGATTGATACCCAGCAAAATTGCAATTACAGTGGGATATATTTTTTTAAGATTCGTACACAAGTTTGTCGGAGTTCGCAGTTATTTGAAATATACATGTATGAACGTACATAACTTACATAAACAAAAAATTCACATATTTTCTTGGTTGTGGATTTTCATTATGCTTTTTATACAAATTTAATCAAGAAATAATTATATCGATTGTGTTGAATTACAATATGAAGAAACAAAATTGAAAAATATTCACAGACAGGAGAATAATAAGGTTGAGAAAACGTGGCTGCAAACTGGTTCTGATCCTAATCTCTCAAAACCGGTTCGCTTCGGGTTTTTAGAGTACTTATTTAATCCGCAATCCCAAACCGAACCACTTTTTAATATTGTTCGTATATTCGATTTGATTAAAACAAATTAAAAAAAGTTCATAATTTTCTTATATCAAGCAACTGCAGCAACTATGTGAAATTTAAAATAAAAATCCCAAAATAATATTAAGTCTGAAATTAAGTTAAATTATTTGCAAAATTTGCATTTTTGCATTACAATATTTTATTTGATTTAGAAAATCAATGAAAAATTAAGGCAATAAATATTGTTTTTTGTATTAAATTGAACCATTGTTCGAGCCAAAATGGTATATAAAGCGGTTTGCGAACCGAACCTAAGTCCCGCTCTATGGTTCGAACCACCGAACCGAATCTTTTCATCATTTTCGTGGTCTGCAGACTTGAACCAAAAGCAAGTTTACCTTAAAAAGAATAAAACAGGGTATGTTAACGTCGATCAAATGACATTTTCAAATAAATTGTGGTTCGTTTTGTTTTTTTTCCTTGGTGATTTTTTCGGGCATATTTTACGAGGCGTCGCTACTTCTGATGCTGCTTCGACTTCTTCAACTTCTTGTTCTGTTGCAGTTGTTGGTTGTTGTCTTTGTTTATGTTCTGCCTCTTTAGTGGTGTTATGATTGCAGTTGTTCTCAGTTGCCTCTGTTGTTGTTGTTGTTGATGTTGTTGTTTTTGGTGCTGCTGTTTGTGGCTTGCAAGCATCGTTGACAGCTGACGGTACAAGCGCCGCTGTTGAGAGGTAGCACATTGGTATGAAACTGACTAGCGACTAAAGACATTCTTGAAAAATGTTAAGGAAATGCAAATTATTGTTTAAAGTTGTTATACTAAGTCCATGTATTTTATATTTTAAACTTTTGTAAAATTTATTTGATATCAATGTCAAATTTTAGAGAAATATAATATAATATAATATAATAATTATAATAAAATAATTAAATTTAAAAGTGATTTTTTAAGTTAAAATTAAATTAAAAAATTATGTTTTCTAAATATTAGATTATTTATTTCATAATTCACATCTACAATTTATAATAGAAATTGATAAAACTAAAATGAATAGATGTTATTATTTTTAACTAGAGGAAAAATACTATTACAAGCTAAATATATAAATTAAAGGTATAAATTAACTTACCATAGTTATATATTTTTTGTCAAATTTCAGGCACTTCTCTTGTATCTCAGCCCACTATGCTGCACGTCAAATCGGTAGCTAAATTTCCAAAAAAAAAGAAAAAGAAACAAATCGGAAACGCTTTGCACTTTCGTTTTTCCTTGTTATTTTTTCAACTTACCCCCTTTCTTTTTGTTGTATTAAAGAAGTCAGCGATTTTTATTTTGTTTATTTCAATAGAAAATTTTAAATATTATAGTTGTTGTTTATTGTTGTGCTTATGCGTGCATTTATGCACATGAATGTGTTTCTATATTGGTATTTGTCTTTGTATATTCATATGTATGCATAGAGCAATTTGGCTTTGTTGTTGTTTTAAATTGTGTTTCAGCGTTGATACTTTTATTTAGCCATGGCCCCGACTCCGACCCAGACCCAGTCTTCAACTCCGATTCCACTACCCCGCGACCCCCGCCCATTTTCAGTTTCAGTTTCTGTTTCATTTGTTTAATAAGTAAATGCTGTTATGTGCGGGAGTGTGAGTGTGAATGTTGTTGTTCAAGAGGCTTGATGAGCGCTTCCGTTTCCGCAGTGCGAGGCCAATTATAAAGCTGTTCAAGCCGTTCGAGCGCAAAGCATTTCAAATAAATGTTGCTAAAGTAGTGCAAACGAAATATGGCTAAAATATCAATACAAATGCGAACAGCGAGAGAGAGAGAGAGAGAGAGAGAGAGAGAGAGCTTCTTCATTATTATCATCATAATGAACATCATTGTTGTTGCTTCTGTCACTGTTATTATTGCTGAAGGGGGCACACGTCAATAATTGCGCTTGAAAATAAGTTAAAGAAAACACAATCAAGCAGAAGAGCGACCATTGAGAGAGGCACAGAGACAGACAGACAGACAGACTGAAGGCAGCCAAGCGAAGCTCAGGAGTCAGCTCGATAAAAGGAGCTGATGAGGGAGAATCTTCTTCTTCACAATAAATAGTCGAACTCATACTCATACCCCTATTCGCATTCGCATTCTTATTCGAATTCGCATTTGTATCTGTATTCGTATTCACTCGATTCCCGTTTCGCGTTTAATGTGAAAATCATGCAATGAACCAAATTCGAACGGAAATGATTCACACTCCAGCTGTAATACTCAAGTAGATAGAGTCTAAATTATTATTAGAAGCGACATCATCATCATCATCATCATTTACATACATCATCGTCATTGTCATTGTTGTGAGCATTTTTAAACAACGCACCAACGAAATTGTGTTTGCCATTTGAAACAACAACTGTCCCTGAAACTTAACTGTATGAAGGGGTTGCATCCTTTGCTGTTGCTGCCACACCACGTTGCACGTTGTACTTTGTACACACATCCAACGCACATATGTAAAAACATATTGCGAGCGTTGTCATTGCAAATATTTCACTTCCTGTCATCGATTTGCCTCTTTGAATATTTATGGTTGCGGCGCCACTTGACTTATTTTTTCATCTCACTCTTGTTCTTTCTCTTCCTTTTCCTCTTCTGCTTCCTCTTTTTTCCTTCGCTCAATTCATAGGTCAAGGCCTTTCCCATTTAATTAGACATTCAACAGTGCCAACGGCTCGCCTCAGTTTTTACAGAAATTCCCACAGTGAAAATTAAATGAAAAGAACTTAGAAAAAAGCGGCCTACTGCTCTATTGTGAAGGCTCTACTGAAGGCTGTGGCTACAGAGTTAGTTGCAAAGCACTGACAAATTAGCAATTGCCTGCAAAATATATTTTAGCTTTCAAAGCTTTCAAAACTGCAAGAAATTTTTGAATAATTGCAAAGAAATTTCCATAAAATAATATTGATAAATGAATTTTAAGATCAGTTTAAAATTGCTCATGTAGCTCGATTTTTGATTTTTTGATTTTATATTGTGTAGGTGGTAAAAAGCGTGACCTAATTCTAAAACAGACTGATTTTGATTAGGACAAAGAGAAACGTTTATAGCTTTTACACAGAGAGAAAAAAGCCGTGCTAAAATTTAGTTCGAGTGGACTCGAATTAAGTATTTTCGATACTTAAAAATAATACTTGATATAACTACAAATTATTTAAAATAAGCATTCAAAGTCTATGACCAAGAACTAACAATCTTGACATAAGAACAAAATATCTTGAATCAAGTAAAACTCTAAAATTACTAGAAATGAGCACTCAAGTTCGACTCACAGATCAAGTATGTAAATTCTTAAATCAAGTACATTATTTCTTATATCATTTTAGCGTTCGCTTGCTTCGAATTCCGAAATAGTTGTTGCGAATCAGCTAACTGGCACTGAGAACTTAAGACTTTAAGACTTTATTTAACAGAATAATTTCTGTAGTCAGTCTTCACTTACTTTCACACTAACTGAAAGTTTTTGTACACCCACGCTTATGATTTTGATCATTTTTTTAGGTAGCGTGAGGTGTTCCATGATGTTCACACTACTTATTTCAAGAACATTTTATACATACAATTTAAGATTATACGATTTTAAATTAAGTCTCCAATATGCTTAATATTTTAACATGATTTTGTACTCAGTACCATACTTAAAAGGGGTTGGATCAAGTTCATTTGTACTTAAATCATGTGCGTTTTAAAGTTAATTTAAATATGAAAATACTAAAACACTTAAATTTCGTACTTAAAATATCGTACTTGAAATAAGATCGAAATACTCTACTTAATGAAAAATCCAGTTTGAAATGTGGCGTTTTGAGAACGAAAGATACGTACTTGATTTTTTCCCTCTGTGTATAGTCTCTGAGATCTAAGTCTCAGACAGATTGCAGACATGGGCATGGCTATATGAAGAATTTACTTATATACTGTATGGGATCTGCCATGACTCTTTCTAACTGTCACACATTTTTATTTATTTCAACTTTGTTAATTTTAATTTGCAGAGTCTAAAAACACAGTTTGCAAATGAAAGTGTCAGATAGGGCAAAAAATAGTGACTTATTGTTATGTTCCACTATTATCAAAGAAGCTTCAGTTTCAGAAAGATGTTGCTGTCATAAATATTCTCATCGCTCTGCACAGCTTCAATATATTAAAGTAAGGACAGAGACTTGACAATATACAAATTTGCGTTTATTTTTTACCCGTATCCTTTCTGTGTAATTATCTGTTGTAAACAAAACTGAAAAATTACCTGTTGCACAACTTGAATATGTTATTAAATGCATCCGTTTTATTCTGACAATCACTTTGCTGTTGCAATTTACAGTTTCACCAAATTAAAAGTTATTAAAAAAACAGCCTACTCTTTTTTCAGTGTGATCGAATTTTGCTGGAAGCGACAGTTTTTTCCTTATCGGTCTCAGGGTAAAAGGCTATTAAGTACATCGTACTTATATATGTGACTGAAAGTATTTAAAGTTTGGGTAAAAGAGACTGCTCTAAAGCACTGGGTATCTAATAGTCGACAACTCTCATTACACATTAGTTTTATTAATATCGCAATTTGCACGTTTCACAACACGCTACACACAACACATTTTGTGCAGCTTTAATGAAAAAAGCCATAGCTTTATTATACGTTTTTTTTAATAAGGAAAATTGTATTATCGATGAATTGCTCTGCATATATCGAGAAAATTATTGTTATTATCGATATTATTTCCGCTGTCCGTGGAGCGAAACATTTAACTGAATCAAATGTGGCAGATGAGATGGCACAATTATGGACCTTGTTTTTGTTGTTATTGTTGTTTTCATCATTGAAATTTTCATTAATTGGAAAATCGCATTATTTGCCATTTTTCCAGAGGAGTTTTAATTTTATTTATCGCAGTTGCATAAAGGAAAACACTAAGAGACAGAGAGAGAGAGAGAGAGAGAGAGAGAAGAGAAGAAGAAGAAGAAGAAGAAGATAGTGTGTGACAGGGCGAGGGAGAGAGAATGGAGGGGGGGGGGGGTAAAGACAGAGAAAGAGAGAGAGAGACATGGGAGAGATTGAGTTGTATATCTGGCTTTCGGTGCCTAAGTGCCGCAGACTCCCTTATGCCATTTAACTTCAACTCACTTGCAACCTGCAACTTTTTATTTGCAACAAATGCCATTTGCAATATTTCAATTGCATTTCAATTCGCTTGAGTATGTCCTCGTATGGTATGCTTGCCGCCTTTCTCTCCACATATTTTCACATGAGTCTCTTTGCCATTTAACCCATTTGTGGCAAATACTTTTCTATGTCAGCTAAGAAGCATAAGCTTTCAGGATGGGAAAGGGGTATAAACAGAAGACAGACAAACCCTGCACATACTCGAGCATCTTCTGATTTAATTATGCTTTGCATATGCAGTGCAAATACATTCTATACTTTACCAAAACTAAATCCAACTAAGTAATCGCTTATTCATATAAATTTGCAGACATTTTTCACTTCAGTTTCTTTATTCATATAAATTAACTTCACAGGAACTTCAGTTGGAATCCTAATGCCTTATTCACTAGCCAGTAATATTGCATTGTATGATACTCAATATTTAAGCGTCTGCAACAGGCAACTCTTTAAAATATTACAAAATAATGTAATAATAGATTGCTCTTTGGGTTCAAATTATACATTTATTTGAAACATTTTGAGATTTTTTTCGGATCTAATGAAATTTGTACTCTGTATTTGTCTTATTACTTAGATGAGAGTTGTTTTGAAAATTACGAAAATTAAGTTATCGTTCGGAACTAAGTCTCTGTTGATCCTAAACTTTAGTCACATTTAAAACATTTTTTTATATATGTTCAGACCGAAAATATGTATACTGATGTCCAATCATTAAACGGATATTATAATTAATTAATAGTTGTTATGGACACGGCTTGGAAAACAAGCAAGCAGTTAGAAAGAAACCGGAAGAATCCTCAGATTCCGTGTCGCGCTCGCCGACCAACAGGATTTATATCAATTCAACAATTAACTTCCGCCAGACACTGGAATCGGGAGCTGCAGTACAACCATGAATATGAATCGAACCCGCAGAGACTGCGAGAAGATAGTCGGAAAGTAGAGTATGAACTAATAAACGATGGGAAATCCGAATCAAAGTGCAATAAAGACGCGCAGACCCTTGGAAATTCAATGCTTCCAATAAAATATGATCAGAATACTAGGAAGAGAGACATTTCATGTCAGACAGTCAATTTTACAAGGTCCACACAAACAGAAGATTACGTCGCATATAATATCTGTGCCCCAATTTTCTGTTATTTAAATGATATGTTCAACTGGGTTTTGACTATACAGTTGATTATGGTATCATTTCTAATTTTCGTAATGTTAATATTATTTCTATGTGGTCTAATAGTTTTAAATCAGTTCAAAAATGCTTAGTTCAAATTAGACAATGAGTAAGAGCATTCTCAAATATTGCCTAAAACACAGTCCAAAAAGAGAATAAAGGAAAATATTATATTTTGAATGAAAGAAAACGCTTTTTGTTTTAAAATTGTAAAATTGTTAAGATCTTACGAAATGTTAAGATAAAAGATTCGCTTTTCTCCTACAGTTGATACCCTGAAAACATATGAACAATACTGTCGAAATCCACTCTGTCTATTGAAAAGCAAAGTCAAAATCCAAGTTGTTAATTAATTGAGATTAATTTTTAGATAAGCAGTTATAATAAAAGAGAAATTGATTTCCATTCTACACTACGTTTATAAAAGTTCGAGTAATTGTGCAAAATTTCCTCTCAACATCTTTAAATGTCGTTTAAGCTAAAGGCTGCTGTGCAGTGTTATCCAGAATATACCCCCCAAAGAGAGGAAAATCAGAACCACAGACGAGTGCTTAGCGATGAAGTAGAGATTCCTGAATCTCAGACATTTACTTGGATAGACTGAGGACAGTTGTTGACATGGCGCCGCTCAAAACTGTTGCATTCCACGTCATCTGAAGACTGAGTGCCTGTATGTGTGTGTGTGTGTATGTGTGTGTGTGTGTATATAGAACTTTGTTGTCTTTTCCGGACTTTGACATTTTCAACAGCAACGGGTTGTGGCAAGTAAGGGGGGGATCCTGTTAGTCATAGCATGTTGACTGAAGGGTGAGACATACACACACACACATGGACAGATACACATACGAGTTAAAACCATAATGGCGTCATAAAAATGATATCATAATTTCCTACTTTTCTTTCCTTTTTGCCGTTTTGTTATTCCAGCTTTCTCGCTTTACTATTGTACACTTTGCGTTGCGACTATTTGCCTTTCCCTGGTATTTAGCTTTTTCTTTATTATTTTCTTTTCTTTTCATTTTTTTTTTTTGATTTTCATATCATTTGGTTTTGCTTAGTTTTTTTTTCCAATTTTGCTTTTAGCCTTTTTGTCAAGCGTTTGAATTGCGGCGTCAATATTTGTCAGGGCCAGCCCTTAAAGTCGTCACCATAAGGTCTTAATCTTGGTGAAGAGGAAAGGGGGAAGCGGAAAGAAGGAAAGGAGGCAGCTCTACACCCTCGCTTAATGCGCAACGTCCAGCAAATTGTTTCAGGAAATTGAGCGAGCTGCACTTCAAGTGAATTCTTCTGCAAATGCGCCACTAAAAAATAAAAAAGTATAAATAAACTTAATACTATACTAAAAAAAATAACAAACATAATAAAAAAATATAACGAGAAGAAGCTGAAGTAGAAGGGTGAGACAGGGGAAGTAGGGGAAGAAACGGCGCGTGCCAATCCGCAGCAAAGGCCGGAAACTCGTTGGGGGCGAATGTTGCTGCGCAGCGTTGCAGCAATTCAAATGAAACTGCTTGCCCCCATGTTGCAAGCACAACGAATCTTTTTAAAGCACAATGAATAGGGAAAAAGAGGGGATGCGATTCATGAGAAGCGCCGAGAGGAGCGCGACTCTTTTTTAAGTGGAAGCGATAAAAACGCTGACGAAGCAACTTCAGGATGTATGAGACATCTAGTCAATTCTACGGATTAGTATATAAAATAACTTTAATATTTAAGCCGAGCTAATTTAAATTTCCCCGTACTCCAAAAAAAATAGCAACAAAAATCGTTAATTTTTTACATATATCCTCTAGAGCTTCGAAAATAATCATTTTAGATTCATCAAATTTGTTTTGCTTAATTTTTGGTATGCCGGTAAAACTTTTAGTATGAGCTTGAGTAAAATTAGATAAGATAAATTTGTAATTCCTTTGCCAAATCTGTTAGTTTTAACAATTTCATATGCTCGTAGATATGTACATACTTTTGTTTAATTACGTGGCATAACATAATATACTTATGTGGAGATACATAAATATCTGTTATCTGATTTTATCTATTCGATTTATTTGCTTTTGTTGTCTTAATGAAAATTTATTAAATGAATTAAGCATTTTTTATGACGCCTTAGCCCTAATGGCTTTCCGTTTGCACGAAATTTTGCGCTTCGTTTCGTGTTTCGTGTTAACATTTAACGCGCCCTAAACCGCACCTCCTCACCCCATACGCCCCCCTATCCCATTTATATAGCAGGAGAGGCCCTCCCTAAAGCATGACAGCCTCTTGGAACTGCCAACTGGTAACCGCAGTCCTGAGCGAGTTAATAAAATTTTATTTGCATTTCAATTCATTTACTTGTATTTTATTATTTTATTTTGATCGTTTTGCCATACAATTGACATGAAATCAAATAAAGAAACTTTATGAAGACCATTAAAAAGAAAAAACAACTGAAGGAAAAACCAATAAATGGACAGACGCTGCAGCATAAGCAAAAGGAAATGGAAAATGGCCATCAAATTGATTCAATCATAAGGAATATGTTTCATTTTTTGACATTTATATTTTGTTTGATTTTTAGCTACAATTGGAATAGAAAATATTATATTAAATCAGGTTACATAATATTTTAAAAAACAACCTAAATATTACTAACTTGATGGGGAGAAATGCAAAACAAACCTTATTCCGTTTTCACCAATTCATGTGAGAATCCACTTTAATTTACTAGATTATATGTACATATACCCGTTAATTCTATAATAAGTTTAAGGGTATATTATATTCGTTGAAATGTATGGAAGAATGAGGCATCTCCGACCCTATCTAGTGTATATTTTCCTGATCAGCATGAACAACTAAGTCGATATATCCATCTTTGTCTGTATGTCTGCACGAGCACCTAGCATTCAGAGACTGTATAGTACGAGCTAGAGAAACCAAATTTTGCACACAGAATTCTAAGACGTTGCTCATTTCCTCGCCCGCATATTGCAAAGATCCATAACACCTACAGTTTTTAAGATAGAACTTTCTTCTTTGTGATTAATTTGATATTTTATTATTACTTATTATCTCATTTAATCGCATCAGTATTGGGTTTATAGAATGGTACATAACACTGTTTTAAGTTTATAAGCAACGCAAGTGCCTAAAAGTATATAATAGATATCCTATAAATTGTCACAATTGGTACATAATAAGTATATATGTATGTACATATTTAAGAAAAATCAAATGGAAAAAGAGAACATTATCCGATTGTCTTTTTCTGTACCTGAGATATCCAGAATTCACAGCTCATTCCGGAAACATGCAGATCAACTAGAGGTGTGTCTAAAACTCATTTCTTTGACTTGATATTTAATTCTAACATTCGGTAATTTACATCGAGGATACTTTATTGGGTGTTACAAATTTCTTAACAAGACTGCGGTCTGGGTCCGGTTACAAATGGTTGAGATAAGGCAAAACAAACCAAATGCATCTTAATAGGATCTTCATATCTTCTGATACTGTTTACTGCTAGTTGGATCTTTAGTCTACATATATAAAATTCTTTGTCCTGGCTGACACATCACATAGGCCATAAGACGGCGTTTTACAAAATTCCACCTGCAAGTGCCTTTAGCAGAGAGTAGAGGTCAGGGAATTGCTTTATATGAAAAACTTTTTTGTTTCTTAAGATATCTTAACCGAACTTACAGATTATATGTTTCTGACTGTCTTTTACCAAATTTGGTCAAAGTCGGATTACTATATCATATAAGATCTGTCGCAAATTAAGTTTTAGTATGAACAACTTTTTTGTTTTCCGAGATATCTCAACCAATCTGACAGAATAAGTATCTGAGTTAGTCCTCAACATGCTGACCAAAGTTTATTCAATTCGGTCGACTATATCATATAGCTGTCTTAAGAAAGATCTGTCGAAAATCAAGTTTTAGTATGACCTTTTTGTTTTCTGAGATATTTCATCATATTATATAAATTAAGAAGATATCTTAACCAAACTTACAGATTATATGTTTGGAACTGTTTCTTACATTCTGACCGAATTTGGTCAAAGTCGGATAACTATATCATATAGCTGCCATAGAAACAATCTAATGCAAATTATCGATTAGTATGAAAATGGTTTTTCTTTCTTAAGAAATCTCAACCAAACTCATACTAAATGTTACTTTAACTTAACTTAATTAACATTATTAACTAAATTTCATTTCCGCAAGCGAAGCGAGCCGGGGGTTGGCGAGCGAAGCGAGCAGGGTGCGGAGCCCTCTAGTATTATATAAATTAAGATATCTTAACTCAACTTACAGATTATATGTTTGGGACTGTCCGTATCATTCTGACCAAATTTGGTAAAAGTTGGATTACTATATCATATATGTTAGCTGCCATAGGAACAATCTAATGCAAATTATCGTTTAATTTGAGCATTTGTATTTTGTTTCTCAAGAAATCTCAACCAAACTCATACTAAAGGTTACTTTGGTGCGGAGCCTCCTAGTATTAGGTATTATTATATTTAATAATTCCGAGATTATTGTTTATGATATGAGGATGTACATGAAAAGGCTCTCGTTACTAATCACGCTGACCTTTAGCATATGTTTGGGTCCTGTTACGAGGTATCTTTTCAGTTGCAACACAAGAGACGAGCGCTTCTTGAGGCTGGCTCCTTTTGTATTATGTTCTAGGAAGGTCTCGTAAATTTAATGATGTTTTTTCTGGTTGTTTCGTTGTTTGTTAAAGATGGAGGGAGGGCGTACCAGATGGTAACGGGTAGTAGGGTAGAGTGTTCGGAAAGGGGGGAAGGGCGTCTGTAAGCCACTTGGCGCCTGCCTAATGAAGGCGTTGATGAGACGACGACGCAAAAAGGTGGGAGAAGGAAGGGTAGATTGCCAGCTAGCTCGGTGTGTCTAACGTTCTAGAAATAACATTTGTTGGTAATAAATTCCAAAGATAATACACCCACTGACGGTACAGCGTAAGGCGGTAGACGTAAGACGGCATTCAACGGCAGCAGCCATAACTCGACTCGGCTATTTATTGCAGCTCCAAAGCGGCATCAGTTGCCAACTTTTACCCATTGTTGTTATTCTTGTTGCTATTGTTGTTGTTGCTGTTGTTGTTGCCTGCCAGTCACTAAGCTAAGCACAAATATAAATTTGCAAGCACAACACACACTAGCATACGCACATAGGCAAGAACACACCTTCCCATTGAAATATTACACCTGCAATTGGCACGGCTGAGAGGTGCGTTTTTCACACCCACACCACAGACAGGGACACAAATAAACACACACATACGCATAAACACTCACATGAGCTGTTAATGAGCTGTATATGTATGTATGTGTATGTGTATGTGTATGTGTATGTGTGTGTGTGTGTGTGTGTGTGTGTGTGTGTGTGTGTGTGTGTGTGTGTGTGTGTGTGTGTGTGTGTGTGTGTGTGTGTGTGTGTGTGTGTGTGTGTGTATGTATGCAGGTGTTTGTCTGAGCATATAATGATGCGTTTATTAATGCCAGTCATAGTCTTTATTAACAAGATGAGACGCCTATCTAAACTAATTTAGGGTTTTTTTTAATTATCCCAACATCTTCTTGAGTTTCATTTTATTATATATTATATATCTAGAGAAGAGACGAGCTGAGCTTTAACAACTTCATTCACATTGAACATTTGAGCTGGTTCGCAATTGATTAAAAAGCGGGTTCGAAGCTATCTTAAGTTACAGTGATAAATATTAAAGATTTAGAAAAGATTTAATTTCGTTAACTTTCTTCTTTCTATCTATTATTCAATAATAGCTCCTCTCATTTCCATCATTATTATACTATGGTAAGATTATCATAATTCAACTCGAACATTCAATCAAATTTTTATTTGACAGACTCGAATTAATGATACTTAAATCGTGATTTTAATTTTAAAACCAATTAATTGGATCAAAATTATAATTCAGAATGTTGTATATCGATTTGATAGAAATTCGGTATGTATAAATTTGAATTAATTTTCGAATTATAGAGGTCAGTTATAAACACATTGCAACCCCGAGAGTTGTAAACCAAAGTTGGTAAGCATATATAAAATTTTATAGAATTGCATTATATCAAAATATATTTAATCTTATCATAGTTGCTATTGGCTTCTATATTGTTTTCTTAAACCTGTTCAAAGTGTATATTTCTGAAATTGGTAGAGCTATTAAGTTGAAATATGGTATACATTAAATAAAAAAAATTTCGAATTCATCTAAGTCTGTTAAGATCAGACAGGAAATGATCTTAGCTCATGTTCCTTAAATTTCGTTCATAAACTATTCAGCTCGGAAATTATTTGACAAATCAGTTCCCCAAATTCTTTCCAAAACAAATGAGAAATTAATTCAAGAATTCCACATGAAAATAATAAACTGAAGCTAAGATTTATTTTCAATTATTAATCAGTTTGCTAATAGAAAAACCCTCGCTTTAGGCCATGAAACCGTCGTCATATTAAATGTATGGCAATGCCACGCCCCCAAAAAAGAAGAGTAGCTTAGCTTTGTTTTTGCTTTCTGTGCTTTCTTTTACAACATTTGCCACTTACTCAAAAGCAGAGCGTGACACGAGTTCGCGAATGGGAGAGGTGTGTGAGGTGGGAAAGGGAAGGAGCTGAATGCGGAATGCGTAGTAAGAAATGGGGAATGGGAATATGTTGCTTCGGTATTACGTGGGCGCATGGGGGCGTGTCATTAGGTTACATGCCTGTAATTACAATTCACAGAGGAGCGCACAATGTGGCGTATTGAGCCAGGTTCTTACCTTGTAAGTACGAGTATGTAAATCCGTGTGCTGCAATGATAGGTGGAGGGGGGTGTGGGGGTAGAGCTGGGTCATCGATGCCAGAGTTCGTGGTCTTCCTCCACACACACACGCACACACACACATACGCACAGGCAGATTGTCTTTGCCAGCGGATAAGATGATGGTGGGGTGGGATGAGCGTTAAAAAAACTCGCTCACCTTTTCTGAAACAACAACAAAATTATGCCATAAAATGTTTTTGCGTTGGTTGCTAATGTCGAGTGCTCACATGTGTATACACACACACAGACACATGTGCACCTTGCCACAAAATGCCGCATTAAAATCACAAAATACAAATACAATATGCAGGGCAACAATCTGTGGTTGCTTCTGCTACTTACAAACCCATAAGCGCACCCGTTACCCACCTATAGCACCACCTCCACCTTCACTCAAGCTGCCACCGTCAGCCTGCCACCGCCGGGAGCTACTACACGTGAAGCAGAAGCAACTTTTATGTTTATGAAAAATTACGTGAAAGCGCCCCGCACTGTGGATGTTGGGTGCATGGGGCATGCCACAGTCGCAGCCAAGTGACTAACTTTCAAAGTTGCCAGCGATAATAGGCGATACAAATTCCGATATGGAATATTTGCCATTATTGCTGGTGGTTCCACTAAAGCTGCAGCTGCTTTGACTAGCTACTAGCATCCAGTATTAACGTTATTAGTCCCCCGATTGCCCCAACAGTTATTTACATGCAGCCCAAGTTCTGTGTAAGACACGCTGTGCCTCTGTGTGGTATCAACATGTGGCACAGGGTGCTTCTGTGATCCATTCAGGCAGCTCATGTAAGCTGTCATTTGCGATAAAAAGCAGGATGATCTCAATTGTATCTCAACCAATGAACTGATACTAAATAAACAACAACAAACTGATTGCCACGCCCCTAACTGACCAAGCAGTTGAGAAGCAAGCGCATTAAATGACCTTTTCAAAACGATTGACCCATGAATAGGAAAGATATTAAAGAATTGGTTTTAATTGTTCATATGGCAGCTATATGATATAGTATACCGATTTGAACTAAATTTGGACATAATGTATAAGACCAACTTAAATGCATACTGTGTCAAATTGGTTCAGATATCTTGAGAAATATAAAAGATTTTCGTACTGAAACCTTATTTTGGACCGATCGTTCATATGGCAGCTATATGATATAGTGGACCGATTTGAACTTAATTTGGTCAGGATGTGTAGGACCAACTGAAATGCATATTCTGTCAAATTGGTTGAGAAATCTTAATAAACAAAAAAGTTTTTCATACTAAAACTTGATTTTTAACCGATCGTTCCTATGACCGCTATATGATATAGTAGACCGATTTGAACTAAATTTGGACATAATGTATAAGACCAACTTAAATGCATACTATGTAAAATTGGTTGAGAAACCTTGAAAAACAAAAAAGTTTTTCGTACCAAAGCTTGATTTTTAGACCCCGTACTTAAAAAAAGTACAGGGGTCTATTAAGTTTGTTTCAAAAAAAATGTGCGTAACAGGCAGAAGGAGGCTGGCAGACCCATAAAGTATATAATTCTTGATCAGCATCAACAGCCGAGTCGATATAGCCATGTCGTCTGTCCGTCCGTCCGTCCGTCCGTCTGTATGAAAATCGAGATCTCAGAGACTATAAGAGCTAGAGACACCAAACTTGGTATCTAGGTTCATCTATATTGCAAGCAGATCAAGTTTGTTTTAGAATTTAACGCCCTAAAATCCAAATTTAAAATTTCATTTCTTAATTACAAGAACAATTTGAAAGCGAGAAACTGCAGATTTTCAACAGATAAAGCGTAAATAGTCCACGATCTGTGTAGAAAATTTCATTGCGATCGGACGGTAAATAGCGATGATATTAAAATAATAAGTTAAGCTGTTTAATTGTGTGAGGGTTGGCAATAATCATATATTAATACTTAGCAGAAAAATGCTGTTAACAAAGCTGCAATTTGGCAGATAAATGTTACACAGCTCCGTGGCGTACTGTGCTAAGTCGCTGAATTCATCTAATTTTATGCGATCACGCAGGTCGAAGGTTCGAGTCCTGCCTCGGGCAAATGGTTTTTTTTTTTATTAATTAATGTTATATTGTCATGTCTTATTGATGTTATATTGACATATACATTATCATTTGATGTTATTATTCAATTTTTAATTAATTTTTCAATAAGATTAATTAACAAGCAATTTTGCAATATATTAGATGATGGCTCAATGGGTTGAGTCCCCATACTTTGTAATCCTATTTTGACATTGGGTTGCGGGTTCAAATCCCGGCTGTGTCAACTCCTTTTTTAAATTCAGCTGATATAGCTATTTGTCGTGTTTATAATCCAGCATGTTCATATTTATAAATGCTAATCTAAAAAATTCTTTTGTTTTGGCTCGTGCTTACATATGTATGTATGCGTGTGCTTAACCGATCTTGGAAATACACATATTGTTGTCTCGCTCTCTCTAACACATATGTCTATTCGACTTTACATTGATTATTTGATATTTTTAAATATTATATAAAACCCTACGACGAATCAATGTTTAACTAAAATATAAATTAATTTTCACCAGTCTTTGCTTTTTTCATACCAAGTACGGGGTCTCCGACAGTCGAGTATGGTCGACTGTATCGCGAGCGAAGCGAGCCGGGGGTAGGCGAGCGAAGCGAGCAGGGGCGGAGCCCCCTTGTTTAATTAGTACCATATAGTAAATAGTAAAATGTATATATTCAGTTAACCGGTCATATCTTCCACACCTTGTGGCTGAGAGACATGTGTCATATATTAAAAGACGCGAAATTACGTGCTACAACATATTGAAATTTAATAAAAATCGTCGGAACCGTTTTCTAATAAATCGCCAAAGTTTAAGCTAAAAATCCTTTTTCCACTTTTAGAATTTTACCTGAGCACTTTGAAAAAAAGTATTCAAGGCACGTCTAGAAGCCCTCAAAAATACCTTTCTAACGACATATAGAACACATCTGTAGCTTAAAATTTATCACGTTTTAGCTAATTACCGCTAAACTAGCTATTTCCCGCTAAAGTCGTAAAACAAACATTTCTAGATTTCTGATAAGAAACAATTCCTCATCAAAAAATCTAAGCTTTTTCAGCGCTTTGATCCAAACAACAGACAAGCAAACTTTTCATCTCATTTTGAGAAGGCTCTTAAAAATTTCATTAATATATCTTTTGAACCAAATGTCGGATTGGAATGATCAAGGTATAATTCGACGCGTATTTTTAATAAGAATTTTTAAAAATTATAAAATTTAACCTAAAGGCTCCAACGGCCCCACTAGCTGCAATCATAAAAATTTTCGCTCTCCCACTTACACCCACTTATCTCATGAAACAGGTGAGTTACCAAAAGTCTTAGTATGCACTTTTGTTAGGTAAAGTCATACCTTTCGATCGGTATATAGCTCAATCCGTTCGGACAGTCATAGAAAATTTTCCATTTTGCGTGTATATATTGCTAGTCGCCTTTTGCACACTTCGTGCTGCTTTCGTCACTAGCGCGGACTGCCGTCAGCAGTGATCTATGAAAAATGCCAACTTTTTAATAGTCCAATACTTTTTAAGTAGTTTTGATATAATGGGTTTGCGGTTAGCTCCGATATACTCTGCACGATAGACCTCTTAAATGGAATTCAAAAAAATGAAAAAAAATAAATGTATTTTTTTCAAGAATTATGCGATTTTTATCTTTATTTTATCATTTGACTCCCAAAGTTTAGTTATGTAAATTAGAATTAATATGAATCTTATTAATATGAACAAAATATTTATGAGTATCATAAATTTTATTAAATTCATTAAAATAAATTATATTAGTTGTTCTAATCATTGGAAAGAATATTATCATTATTATTATTCCTACTTTTTTTTGTTTCTTAAGATATCTTAACCGAACTTACAGATTATATGTTTCTGACTGTCTTTTACATTCTGACCAAATTTGGTCAAAGTCGGATTACTATATCATATAACTGTCATAGAAACAATCTAATGCAAATTATCGATTAGTATGAAAATTGTTTTTCTTTCTTAAGAAATCTCAACCAAACTCATACTAAAGGTTACTTTAACTAAACTTAATTAACATTATTAACTAAATTTCAATTCCGCTAGCGAAGCGAGCCGGGGGTTGGCGAGCGAAGCGAGCAGGGTGCGGAGCCCCCTGGTATTATATAAATTAAGATATCTTAACCCAACTTACAGATTATATGTTTGGGACTGTCCGTATCATTCTGACCAAATTTGGTAAAAGTTGGATTACTATATCATATATGTTAGCTGCCATAGGAACAATCTAATGCAAATTATCGTTTAATTTGAACCTTTGTATTTTGTTTCTCAAGAAATCTCAACCAAACTCATACTAAAGGTTACTTTGGTGCGGAGCCTCCTAGTATTAGGTATTATTATATACACATCACATAGGCCAAACGGCTGAAGGTAAAGAGCTGAAATTTTCACACAACATAGCTGAGACAATTTCATCGTGCAATAAGACGGCGTTTTGTAAAATTCTACCTGGAAGTGTGTTTACCCGAGGTCAAAAGGTCATGGAATTGCTTTGTATGAAAAACTTTTTTGTTTCTTAAGATATCTTATCCAAACTTTCAGATTAGATGTTTGGGACTGTCTTTTACATTCTGACCAAATTTGGTCAAAGTCGGATTACTATATCATATAACTGTCATAGAAATAATCGGATGCGAATTAACCTTTAGTATGAAAAACAATTTTTTGTTTATTACATTTAATAAATGAATTATTTTAAAATAAAAAAAAAAAAAAAAAAAATTGTTTGGCATTCGGCACTGCGCATTAAAGTTATTTTTAGGTGTAAAGAATCGTGACCTTTTTTGCGCAATTTGCCGAATGCCAAAAAAATTTTTCGCTTATGGCGGAAAGATATATGTCATACATATATCAAAAGTTGCGCAATTTTACGTATTACAACATTTTGAAATTTTATAAAAATCGTTAGAGCCGATCGCCTAAATAGAAGCCAAAAAACCTTTTTTCACCTTTTAGCATTTTATCTGAGCACTTTACAAAAAAATTTTTAAGGTACGCCTAGAAACCCTCTAAAATACATTTCTAACGACATATAGAACACATCTGTACCTTCGGATTGGATGTTTCAAATTTATCGGGTTTAACTATTTCCCGCTAAACTAGCTAGTTCCCGCTAAAATCGTAGAGCAAAAGTATCTAGATTTTTGTTAAGAAATAATTCCTTATCATCAAATCTAAGCTTTTTAGCGCTTTGATACAAACAAACAGACAAACTGATTTTTCATTTCATTTTGAGAAGGGCATTAAAAATTTCAAATTAATATATCTTTTGAACCAAATGACGGATTCCACTGATCGAGGTACCATTCGACGCGCATTTGATACGAATTTTTATAATTTATAAAATTTATCCAAAAGGCTTCAACGGCCCCACTAGCTGCAATTATTCAAATGTTGACCCTTCCACTTAACCCCTATGTCTTACGAACCAGGTGAGTTACCAAAAGTCTTAGTATGCACCTTTGTTAGTTACCCTTACACCTTTCGATCGGTATATAACTCGACCTGATCGGACAGTCGTAGCAAATTTTCCATTCTTCGTGTGTATATTGCTAGTCTTTTGCACACTACATTTTGCTTTCGTCACTAGCGCGTTATTTTTTTCTGATAAAAGACATTATATCTTTTAAAATTGCCGCTGTAGTAAAAATATGTAGTGGATATAATTTTAAACCTATTTTAAATTTGATTTTTATTGTTTTGTAGCTTATTTAACTAAGCAAGTCACTTCTGGCCTGATTAAAATGGAATAAATTATGCTGTCAGAACTGTTTTTATGTTTCAGTTGCGTCTCTTGCACTTTTTCATTTTTTATAATTTCAACTTCCTATTGTGGGGCATTTTAAATTTTATGATCTTAATAGAATTCGGGAGGGGCAAAACTTTATGTGGTTTCCAGTTGTTTGGAATAACAAAATCTAGACCTATTGTTGTACTGTAATATCCAATAATTTCCGAATATGAATTTCAATGCAAAAGTCAAAAGATTTCGGGCTCTTTACATTTTGTAGCTTATCATATGTATCTTTACCTTATTATTGTTGTGGTATTAGTTTAATTTTTGTTGCTGCTGTTGTTGTTGTGGTTGTGGTTGTGCATATTCATGTGCTTATCATCCTTATCCTCATCCTCTTTGGGTGCTTTTTAATGTGTCACCATAGACATACATTAAAACTTCATTCATATTGCGGTCGCTGAATGTACGAAACAAGACAGGACTTACTCACTCACTCAAATTTGATTCGAAAACTGCGCTAGATAGTATAACCAGTCCCCTATTTCTCTCTTCGCTTCTTACGTCTCTCTCTTGTTACCCATCAAAAGCAGCGAGAACAAATGCCAGAAATTAGATGAGCTCAGTTGGCTTTGGTTACGTCGTCAGCGAGTGGGGGAGAGTCCTAGTGAGTCCATCTGTCAAACATTGTGCCCGGTGACAGTTTCTGTGGCTCTTTATTGTCGTCGTCGTTGTTGTTGTTGTTGGGTTTGGATTTAGGTTGGGGCTTGACTTTGGTGTGAGGTTCTTGATGATAATGTTGTTTGGCTTTGGCTTTATACTGAAACGGGGGGATGTGGATGGAGATGGGGTTCGGTGGCATGTTAATATACGAGCACGTTTCGCAATATCTGCCGCATGTGGTATGCCTAACACCCCACCTGCCACACGAGCATATGTGGCCTTTTATTAGGATTATGATTACGTGTAAGTGCAGGAGTGCGACCCAACATTAAAATGAAAATAACAGCAACAGCAACAAAAAAAAAAAAAAAACAACAGCAAGAACAGCAAAAATAAATAAACCTCCAGTCACTGGCAGAGTTGCAAAGAGTCTGCCACAGACCGTGCTACTTGCATTTAGTCTTCTCTCTTGCCCCGCACAACTCATTATGCTAATCATATTCATTAGCGGGTATCCGTATAACAACAACAACAACAACAATCGCGGCCCGAGTAATTTGTCACGCTGACAGAGATAGACCTCGAGACCGCCCTTTATCGATCGACAATATCATTGAAATCAAAAGACGTAAGAAAGAGCAGATAAAACAACCGAAAACTAAAACTGTATATAATGAACTTTGAATGCGTCAAGAAAGCAGTCGAAAAGTAAATGAATAAAAAGCTGCAATAACTAATTGGAATCATTGGATGTATAAAGACTGTCGATGAACCAATGACACTAGTTAAAATGCTTCTTAAATGTTGATTATGATTTTTGTAGAAGCTCTCAACATTTAATGCAACAAATAAAATTATTATTAACAGTTGAAAACTTTGAAAGCACAAAAAGTCAATTAAGTCGACTATATACAAGCTACTTGTAACTGCAAAGAAAAACAAGTGCGGCTACAGTCGAGTGTATTCGACTGTCGGATACCCTGTGCCCATAGTCTAATACGCTGTTCGGTACGCCGAAGATTTTATGCCCTTGCGAGCGTTGTATTAAATTGTCGACTAATATTTGTAATGACAGTTATGTAATATAGTAAACCGATTTAAATCAAATTCAGTGGGGTTGTATAAGACCCCACCAGATGCATTTTCTGTCAAGCTGGTTAGCAAAATTACTAATTTTGAGTTTTCAGTGCTCGGCAACGCTCGTTATACATACATATAAACAAACATATGCTGTCTCGCTCGCACATTGCATTGCATATGCAAATATTGAATTAAAACCAATTCTTTAATATTTTCCCTAATTGTGGGTCAATCGTTTTGAAACTTTCAGGGTCATTTAATGGGCTTACTTCTCAACTGCTTGATCAGTTAAGAAGTGCTATCTTAAAATTTGAGCCTGTAAATCGTTTTGTGTGATTTGTGGGCGGAGGGGACGTGGCATATAAAATTGGAAACAAACTTGACCTGCGTATGGTACCCAGTTACCTACATTTCAAATTTGAAGTCTCTAACTCTTATAGTCTCTGAGATAGACGCGTTCAAACAGACGGATGGACAGACGGACGGACATGGCTATATCGACTCGGCTATTCATACTGATGAAGATTATATATACTTTATGGGGTTTGCCACGCCTCCTTCTGCCTGTTACAAACATTCCAACGAAACCATTATACCCGTTTTAGCCCATTTTTTATGGGCACAGTGACCACTTTTGTTCATAAAATAAGGCAATTACTAAGACCTGAAACCCAATTTTGTGACGAACAGTATTTAATTTAATTTTATATGTTGTTAGAATGGAATTTTAATTTAATATATAAAATACTTTAAAAAAAAAGTTTGGCTTTCGGCACAATGCGCTAAAAGTTCACGACTTTTTATACCTAAAAATAACTTTTATGCGCAGTGCCGAATGCCAAACTTTTTTTAAAGTATTTTATATATTAAATTAAAATTCCATTCTAACGACATACAGAACACATCTGTAGCTTCTTTGGATTGGAAACTTTGGGTTTTTTAAATGTATCGGGTTTTAGCTATTTGCCGCTAAAGTCAGAACAAACCTTTCTAGATTTCTGATAAGAAACAATTTCTCATTATAAAATCTAAGCTGTTTTATCGATTTGATCGAAACAGACAAACCGACGAACAAACTTTTCATCTCATTTTGAGATGGCCACCAAAAATATCAAATTAATATATCTTTTGAACTAAATGTCGGATGAAAATGATCGAGGTACCATTCGACGAGTATTTTTAATCACATAAAAAAACCTCTACACGAGGTAAAAGTCTAGTGACGAGAGTCTTAGCCCCAAAATTTCTGATATCAATTTTGTGACGAAATTTATTACATTTAATATATGAATTATTCTAATAACAAAAAATTGTTTGGCATTCGGCACTGCGCATTAAAGTAATTTTTAGGTATAAAGAATCGTGAACTTTTTTTGCGCAATGTGCCGAATGCCAAACAATTTTTTTTTAATATTAGAATAATTCATATATTAAATGTAATAAATTTCGTCACAAAATTGGATATCAGAAATTTTGGGGCTAGAATAAGCTTTCGTTACTAGACTTTTACCTCTTGTAGAGGTTTTTTATGTGATATCAGAAAGTTTTGCAATTGCATATGCTTTTGACATTGAAACTTTCCAAAAGGTGTTGGTGTTTTTAGAAATATATCTCAGTACCATGACCAAGAGTCGATCCCATATAATTTGGCAATTATAAAACCAGAGCACATATTTTCGACCCATGATCTTTGCTGAGTGCCGCCCGACATTGGTCAGGAACACTTTCGCGCCATTTCCAGTTGACACCCTCGTGGAGTGTTCAGTACTTACACTTGGTATTTGACCGATTATTTCTATGGCAGCTATATGATATAGTGGACCGATTTGAACTAAGTTTGGACATAATGTATAAGAACAACTTAAATGCATATTCAGTCAAACTGGTTGAGATATCTTAATAAGCAAAAAAGTTTCTCGTACTAAAACTTGATTTTTGACCTATCGTTCCTATGACAGCTATATGATAAAGTGGAACGATTTGAACTAAATTTAGACATAATGTGTAAGATTTAGATGAATACCCTGTAAAATTGTTTGAGATATCTTGAGAAACAAAAAAGTTTTTCTTACTAAAACTTGATTTTTAATCGATCGCTTCCTAATGACAGCCATATGATATAGTGGACCGATTTGAACTAAATTTGGACATAATGTATAAGACCAACTTAAATGCATACTCTGTCAAATTGGTTGAGATACCTTGAGAAATATAAAAGATTTTCGTACTGAAACTTTATTTTGTACCGATCGTTCATATGGCAGCTATATGATATAGTGGACCGATTTGAACTTAATTTGGTCTGGATGTATAGGACCAACTATAATGCATATTCTGTCAAATTGGTTGAGAAATCTTAATAAACCAAAAAGGTTTTCATACTAAAACTTGATTTTTAGCCGATCGTTCCTATGACAGCTATATGATATAGTGGTCCGATTTGAACTAAATTTGGACATAATGTCTAAGACCAACTTAGATGCATACTCCGTCAAATTGGTTGAGAAACCTTGAAAAACAAAATAGTTTTTCGTACCAAAGCTTGATTTTCTAATTAGTACCATATAGTAAATAGTAAAATGTATATATTCAGGTAACCGGTAATATCTTCCAAACCTTGTGGCTGAGAGACATGTGTCATATATCAAAAGTTGCGAAATTTTACGTTTTACAACATATTGAAATTTAATAAAATCGTTAGAGCCGTTTTCGAGAAAATCGCCAAAATGTAAGCCAAAAAACCTTTTTTCACCTGTAGCATTTCACCTGAATACTTTGCAAAAAAATATTCAAGGTACGTCTAAAAGCCCTCTAGTATACCTTTCTAACGACATATAGAACATATCTGTACCTTTTTTGGTTTGGAAGCTATGGGTGTTTCAAATTTATCGCGTTTTAGCTATTTCCCGCTAAACTAGCTATTTCCCGCTAAAGTCGTAGAACAAAAGTTTCTAGATTTTTGATAAGAAACAATTCCTCATCAAAAAATTTAAGCTTTTTCAGCGCTTTGATCCAAACAAACAGACAAACAGACAAACTCATTTTTCATCTCATTTTGAGAAGGCCCTTAAAAATTTCAAATTAATATATCTTTTGAACCAAATGTCGTATTGGAATGATCGAGGTATCATTCGACGCGTATTTTTAATAAGAATTTTTAAAAAATATAAAATTTAACCAAAAGGCTCCAACGGCCCCACTAGCTGCAATCATAAAAATTTTGCCCCTCCCACTTACACCCCCATATCTTATGAACCAGGTGAGTTACCAAAAGTCTTAGTATGCACTTTTGTTATTGACCGTCATACCTTTCGATCGGTATATAACTCGATCTGATCGGACAGTCGTAGCAAATTTTCCATTCTGCGTGTATATATTGCTAGTCGCCTTTTGCACACTACGTGTTGCTTTCGTCACTAGCGCGACTGCCGTCCGCAGTGATAAGAATTTAAAGTATACAATTTAACCAAAAGGCTCCAACGGCCCTATTAGCTGCAATCATTATTATTTTGCCCTCCCACTTACACCCACTTATGTCATGAACCTGGTGAGTTACTAAAAGTCTTAGTATGCACTTTTGATAGAGAAAGTCATACCTTTCGATCGGTATATAACTCGATCCGATAGTCGTAGCATTCCATTCTTCGTGTATATATTGCTAGTCGCCTTTTGCACATTTCGCGCTACTTTCGTCATTAGCGCGAATTGCCGTCCGCAGTGATCTAAAAGTTTAAAAACTTAAAATCTCTTAAATGGCCTGAAAGTTTTTAGCTAGTTTTGGTGAATGTTACTTTAAAATAGAAACAAAACTTATAACTTACAATAATTATTTGGATAGTTACTAAAAACTATTAAGTATTAATCCAACAATTCAGTGCTATTTTCAGTTAGTGTCATTGGGGCATTAACAGATGGACGTCACTGTGCTAAGAGACTATCGTTGTTCCTTTCGATACTTTCAGATATTTTCTCGTGTGTATTTAATGTGGTACATCGGCGGCGTTGTCGATGTGCTCATTGATAATCATACTCGTAATCAAGCTAATGATGCGACGGACGATAAGCTGCTTCTGCGCTGACCCAAACACAGTCCCATTGTCAGATGCCTCTGCTGGCTCTGTCTTCAAGCTTTTAATAATGATGTAGCGCTTGACCGTTGGGTTAAAGTCGATCGCATTGAAGTGCCGGTTTCTTCAATTGGTTCTAACATTTCTTAATGGCCTGTCACATAGCCAAGTGCAAGATGAACAGAGAGAGACAGAAAGAGAGAGAAAAACTGATGGAGAGGAGAGACGGACTAGATGGAAGCTGGCAGATGAAGATGATAGCTCAACGGCGAAGCATTTACTTATCCAACGCAATTATCTCTTAACGTAGGGCTGGAGAAAACGATTGGCTCATCGAATCAAAAAGAGAGGGGAAAACTGTAGAGCCAGTTGCCAGTTAGATAATGAGTGCAATTTGCTTCTGTCTTGGCCACTAAATGCTCGCATTAGTTTAGATAAATAGCTTAATTAATACATTTTGTGTGCTCCGCAATGGGCGTCCGGCCCAATGGCCACAATTACAACAATAACGACCAGCAATTATTAGCCTAATGGCATTATTTGATTTCCGCAAGCCGCTGCAATCAGAGAAAGAGTGCTCCAATCGAGGCGTGCTAAGTGCTCCATATTTGCACTTTACAAAAGGTTAGAGTCCATTGCCATTATCGATACCCTATAATTACTACAACTGTGACTGAAAACCCTAAATACAATTATAATAGCATCTTATAGATAAATTTTAATTATTTTGACATCGAATATAAGTCAGAACAGTGTGAACCGAAGTCCTGGATTCAAATCTTGCTTCACTTTAACAGTAAAGATATTATTAATTATATATAATAATAAAATATTTAGAATCCTTAAATTATTTGTTCAACATTTTTGTAAAAAAAATGATCTAAACATGAACTGTCGAAAAAAGAATAAATAGCTCATTATTATCAAAATTACCAAATGTTTAATTAAATCATTTTTTTCAAAAGCAGTTAATTAAAAAACCGGTAGGCTTAGGTAACATTTGAGATAAATTTATCTTTTAGAAAAATCACTGTGGACGGCAGTCCGCGCTAGTGACGAAAACAACACGAAGGGTGCAAAAGGCGACTAACAATATATACACGAAGATTGGAAAATTTGCTACAACTGTCCGATCGGATCGAGTTATATACCGATCGAAAGGTATGAATTTAGCTTACTAACTAAAATGCATACTAAGACTTTGGATAACTCACTGGTTCATAAGAAAAGTGGGTTTAAGTGGGAGAGGACAAATTTAATTGGTTGCGGCTAATGGGACGCTTTCGTCACTAGCGCGGACTGACGTCTGCAGTAATAACCTTAGAGTTTTTTATATTTTAAGAGTTTAAAATTCCGACTTTGACCAAATTTGGTCAGAATGATGAATGACAGTCCCAAACATATAATCTGTAAGGTTGGTTAAGATATCTTAATTTATATAATATAAGTCACATTAACCTTTAGTATGAAAAACTTTTTTGTTTCTTAAGATATCCAAATCAAACTCACAGATTGTATGTTTTGCGACTGTCTCTTACATTCTGAACCAATTTGGTCAAAATCGTTCAACTATATCGTATAGCTGTCATAGGAAAGATCGGTCGAAAATCATGTGTTAGTATGAAAAACTTTTTGGTTTCTTAAGATATCTTAACCAAACTTACTTTGGGACGGTCTCTTACACTCTGACCAAATTTGGTCGAAGTCGGATTACTATATCGTATGAAACTAACCATTGGTATGAAAAACTCAGCAGCTGTATGATATAATAATCCGACTTTGACCATATTTGGTCAGAATGTAAGAGACAGTCCCAAACATCTAATCTGTAAGTTTGGTTAAGATATCTTAAGAAACAAAAAGTTTTTCATACTAAAGGTTAATGTGACTTATATTATATAAAAGTTTTCAATACTAAAGGTTAATTTCATCCGATTATTGCTATGGCAGCTATATGATATAGTAATCCGACTTTGACCAAATTTGGTCAGAATGTAAGAGACAGTCCCAAACATCTAATCTGTAAGTTTGGTTAAGATAACTTAAAAAACAAAAAAGTTTTTCATACAAAGCAATTCCATGAGCTTTTGACCTCGGGTAAACACACTTCCAGGTGGAATTTTACAAAACGCCGTCTTATTGCACGATGAAATTGTCTCAGCTACGTTGTGTGAAAATTTCTCTTTCAGCTCTTTAACTTTAGCCGTTTGGCCTACACGTTGATATGTCAGTCAGTCAGTCAGTCAGTCAGTCAGTCAGGACAAAGATTTTTATATATATAGATTAAAACAAGTAAAGGGTATCCTATAATCGGGAACTCGACTATAGCCTTTCGCGCTTATTTAAACTAATATTCTTAGTATTAGTAATTTGTCCATAAAAGGGTCATATTTTAAGAACAAAATATGTAAGATGAATGTTCTTGATTAAAGAAGTTGGTATTTTTTTCAGTGTGAAAATCGTTATCAATAGCACCTTAGAGAAAAAGAGCTTAAACTGAAGCCAATTATTTGTGTCTGATGGACGCAGCGATGATGGAATAGCTCTTCAATAGAAAGTGGATATTTGCGGCAGCTAGTTAAGCATTCAGTTGGTTGTTCAATTGTCAATGGGTTAACTTTGCCTGCCCGAATATGTACAAATGTTTTCGATTTCATTTTGTTTCAGCCGTAGCAAATCTAAGCGGTTTCTGTGGCTCTAATGACTGCCATAGATAGACAGAGCCAAAAAAATAAAAAAACAAAGAAAATGCCGACAATCGACAGCAAGCGGCAAGCAATCCAACGGCAACCGGCAACCGTAGAGTGGCGAGCGGCAGAGTGAACGCCCCCATGGAGACGACGCAATGGGCATGACTAATGCAAAATGTCTGACCATGCTCATAAACACCTCATCAGAGATCATTACAAAGCCTTCGACGAACTAAATTCGAAATAAATAGGTGCCGGGTGCGAGAGTCGTAGAAATCAAAATGAAAAATGTCTCAATAAATTTGGGGAGACGCCGGCAGCAATGTCGTGGCATAAATCTTAGCTCCGATCACAGCTCGTTAAAAAATTAAATTAATAAAACTTAATTTGCACACAAGGCAAAAGAATTGAAGCCATCGCCCAAAATGATCAAACGAAACAATGGAGACCCACAGACCAAATGACCAAATCTGCGCTCCAAATTAGCTGCCCACCAGTCCAAAAATTGTTTCGACCTATGTACTTTTTTTTTGTTTTTTTTTTTGCTGTGTATTGTTTTATTTTTTAATGATTTTTTTTTGCTTGCTTCTTCTATCTGCTATTTTTGTTTTGTTTATTTTATTTGAGGGCGTTTCGCGGCGCAAGTTTTGATGACTGTTAATTGCGTTGACGATGTCGTCGGTTCGCCCCTGATAATGATCGATTTGGCGCTCTTTAAATGTGTCAAAAGCAACGCCGAAATCACTTTTGCGGATTGCGAAGCGATCCGCCTTGTGGTAATCATTTTAAGTGCCACGCCCACTCAATGAAGAGTTTAAGTGACGCTTCTTGAACTCTACACCAATTAATTAACCATAGTGCTACGGGGCCACTTAAATATGACATTAAATATTATATACTAGGGGCTCCGCCCCTGCTCGCTTCGCTCGCCAACCCCCAGCTCGCTTCGCTCGCGGAAATGAAATTTAGTTAATAATGTTAATAAAGGTTAGTCAAAGTAACCTTTAGTATGAGTTTGGTTGAAATTTCTTAAGAAAGAAAAACAATTTTCATACTAATCGATAATTTGCATTATATTGTTCCTATGACAGCTATATGTTATAGTAATCCGACTTTTACCAAATTTGGTCAGAATGATGAATGACAGTCAGCTACGTTGTGTGAAAATTTCAGCTCTTTAACTTTAGCCGTTTGGCCTACACGTTGATATGTCAGTCAGTCAGTCAGTCAGTCAGTCAGTCAGTCAGGACAAAGATTTTTATATATATAGATTTATATTTTCCTAACTATTTAACAAAATTTTGTTTGATATTTTTGTTAAGTAGGCGCTTAAATATTGTGAATAATTATAAATAATCATATCTAATCCAGAATATAATCAAATTTTTTTTTTTTGATAATTTTTAGGTAATTTCAATTATTATCTAGGAATTTTCAGTAATCCTGTTTATTTCTGATTACTTATAATCGTAATCAATAAAAAAAACAAATAAAAAAATATTCCCAAGGTGATTATATAATCATTACAATTCTTTTAAATTTATAATCTAATTGATTACTTATTTTAATCCAAACTTAACAGCTATGCTTAAACTGCTTCTATATTTTTATTAATAAAGTCGCCAGCAGTCTACATAAGCAAGTCTCCACATCTATTGCTGCCACTCTTTGGAAACAGACGCAATTTGTTTACATGCGATGCATGAGACACAAATCAATTACGCGCCCTCTTTAGTTTCCACGGATCAGATTAATAAAAATCCAAAGAAAACTCCACCACATGCAGCGTCTGCCACCAAACAAAAAAGATGAAAAATAAATATTAAAAAAAATGGAAATATAAGAAACGAAACGAAATGTAAACTGAGACACGGTAGTTTTTTGGCTCAATTCTTTTTTTTTTTGGGTAAAACAAATTCATTACGCAACAATAACAACAACAACGACAACAAAAACAACAAGAAATGAGAGGCAACTACAGCGCAACGGATGCAGCCCATGACAAATGAAGGGCCGCCCAGCGGGTGCGCTAAGCCAATAAAGCGAACCACACACAACGAATATTGTGGAGAGGAGACGAGCGGAGACCCAGAGATGGAGTTGCCCTCTCGAGCTGAGTCCAACTGAGACTTGAACTAAGAGTCTGCTTGGTTTTAGTGTGAAAAATTTGTGAGAAAAGCCACACAAGTTGCCAAGTCGACGTGTTTGATTGAGTTGCATTTCCTATAGAGAGAGATAGCTGTTAGAGAACGAACGAGAAAGATCGACTTTCCATATAAAAAAAGAACAGTAACTTTCAATGGAAAATTGTGCCGTAACCTTAACCGTAGACAACTTCAAAAACGCGCTTATGACGACCAAATGTTGACAAAACAAACAAATAAACAAGCGACCGACCGACTGGCCGACTGACTGACAGGCTGACTGACAGTGAGACGGGCGGAGTGCGGCGCCGGATTCAAAGGAAACCCGAAGCCCATGGGCTAAAGGAGGCAGAAGAGGCAGGAGGCGGCCGAGCGATGCTAACAAAGTTGCGACTCAAATTACAATCCCATTCAAAATAAAAAATAGTCAAGAAGCATTCCAAAAATCAAATGCAGCATTGAAATCGATTCCGCCAAACAAATTTCTGAGTCGAACTATCTGCTGACATGCACGTTACGCTTGTCATTATCCTTTTTGTGTGCGTTTCCTGGCCGCCTCTGTAATGCGAAACCGCAACAAAAAACGAAAATAAAAATGAAAAACTGAAAAATTTGGAACATTCGAAAATTAAATGGAAAGTCAAGTGCGGTTCCGACTCATTTAGACGCACCGTGAAGAGGAGGAAGAGGAAGGCACTTAACGAGTATCTTAAAGGATAAGTGCTGGCAGGGATTGGCACTTAAGTGTGTGCAGGACAAACGAATTTACATAAAACTCGCATTTCCCATTGTCCCTCATTCTTTTGGCGCCCATTAAATTACGACACTTAAATGGACACTGGTCGGTCTGAATTGGCTTTGACTCTGTGTCACGCCCTCAAGTGCATCCTCTTTCAGTGCATCCATCCACGATGAAAAAGGTCGACACACACACACACACACACGCACACACTAATTGCGAAAAACTGTTTTCGCTTCGCTTGAAGAACTTCGTTTTGTTACCAAGTGAAGCTGGAAATTTGATTTTCATGTTTTGGATGTTTTGGTATAGCCCATAAACTTGGCTAAGTTATGACCCGCTCTTGAAACGGTTGATATCCTTTCTAGGTGGGCGTGTCCAACATTGTCACAAAATAAAGCATAAGTCATCTCAATTGCAATTTGCCACAAGTGGCAGGCAGCTCAGTTGCATCTGTCACTCGCATTGCTCTAAATTGATGACAATAATCATGTAAAGTACTCATAGTTCCTACCATAAATATTCTCGCTCTTTCGATGTCTGCTACTTTATCAGGTGCCGAAGGAAGTTAGCTACAATCATGCCTTTTATCTTTTTAGATAAAATAATTAGGTGTTGACTATCTGACTGATTTCAAATGAATAAATGAGGAGTGGCCATCTAACGGCTCACATATCTCCGCTAATTTTAGATGTCGACTTTACCGTCGTCGAACAAACAAGAACGACGCATAGACAATGTGTGTTTTGAGACGAGCTGGCGTTCGACGTACATTGGTAGAAAATAATTAAATTCAAATAAAGCTTTAATCCTGTACTACGAAACATTTGCTGAATCCTAAATAACTCAAGATACAAAATTCTATCAGATACGAGTAAGTATGTCATCTGTTTGGCAGTTGCTCTAAGATAATGCTCTAATGTTGTCGTTGTTATTGCAATTGTTGTTAATGCAGGAAAAACTCGACAACCCGACAAACCGACAACCCGAGAAAGATATGTTCATTTTGATCCGGCAGCCGAGTGCAATCACCTAGACAATGACGGTGAGAGAGATCTCCCCAGACATGGGCCTACCATCTAGATGCAGATACATATATTTGCATCTGCAACTGCATGGTAAATGTATCTGTATCTTTAGCTGTATATGTGTGGTATAGTACATGGCATTATTTGCTTTCATTACATGCTCGTAAGACTTTGCCCCGGGACTTTGGACTTGTGGCCTGTGTGGCGTCAGCTGTCTATGGTCTGAATGTCTGGATGCCTGGAATCTGTATCCGAATCACAATCCGCATCGGAATCTGTTGCCAGGCCCCCAAATAGATGCAGTTGAAAAGAATTGTTCAGCCTATGTAACGTCTCGGCGTTACCCAAGAATAGCTACAAAAGTTCTCGCGCCCCTCATTCTCCCTATATATCTCTCTCTTTCTCTTCACTCCTCGCTTCTCTCTACTCACTTCTTTGCTTCTCACTCTGCGTTTTTCGCATTAAACATGTCAAATGCTCGTCTGGGTGCGTCTGCATCATCGTCGACTGCAATTAATAAAGGTGCGACACGGCAAGCTGCTTGGCTTCTAGGGGGGGCAACTGATCGCTTACCCACCCTCCATATATGTATATATATACACTCCACATAGGAATATATGTATGTGTGTATATATACATATGTCCCAAATGTCTGCGTCTGCTCTTTAAATAGATCGTCATCTTCTCTTTGTCTCGTTTTGGAACAACAACAGCCGCTTCCTGTTGTTCCAGGCTGTGTGTTAATTTGTCGCCCACAGGGCTGCCAAATGCCAGCGACTTAAGTGGTAAGCTAAGACCCGACACCCCCAACCCCACCAACCCCACCAACCCCCGCCCGACTGGTCTATCACACTCTCAACCTTCATGGTCCCATCTTGTTATTTATTTGGTGCGTCTGTATGTCATTTGATGAGTCGACCGACTGGAAAAGCATCGTTTCCGTCCCTCCCGAAATGCGGTCTTTTTTATGACTTTGGCTTGCAACATTTTTCAATGTTCCAGGGCTTACCTGGACCTAAGGGGGAGGCGTACTGCCGGGAGCGATTATTGATCTCTAACCATAGATTGTAACATTTCCGTGCCTATTTTTGGACACATACACACATTACATACACCCCAAAAGAAAACACTTCCGTTAATGCATTGATATCACGTGCCATGTTGACAAGTATTGTCAAAGATATTCACACACACACACTCGAGTTAAAGCTGGAGCATGAGGTCTTTAAAAAAGTGTAAAAACTCACCAGGATTTTCGAAAAGTAGGTATTTTCTGACATCAAATTTATAGGAATTTAGTTAAATTCACTGTATTTATTTAATTTTATCTTATTTATAATCGAATAAGACTTCAAATAGTTGGAGTTAGAATTGCTATTTCCAGAGCTCAAATACATAGGTACATATAACGAGATTATTTACAAATTAATGATTATCTTTACAATGAAGCATTTGAAAATTTATTTCAGTTTATTTAGGCCAGTTTTCTCACGTTGCCTACAACATTACAATCTAGAGTGTGTAGCAGAACAAGATCGTTTCAAATTTTTGCCACGGCACCGACCGCCACCGCAAATCACAAAAGTTATCCATCAAACTCACGTTTTTGAAGGTACAACTCTCTTCTTGGTAAATAACGTTTTGCTTTATTATTATCTATTATTGTTCTTAATATCATCATTACCAAGTACATAAAACGGTAATTAATGCAGTTTAAGTTTTTTAAGAATCTCATACGCCTAAAAGTATGCAGTAATTTCAATTCCGTTCCGCGTTGCCATTAGCAACACTGAAATCATCTGAGTAGGCGAGTGTTTACCCTTTAAAGGGTGGATGAACCGCCCTTTAATTTATAACCTGCCTTCAACTAAATTTTTGACAAGAAAATCAAATTGCTCTTATCAGCTATCTTAACTAGATTGTAATGTTGTAGGCAACGTGAGAAAACGGGCCTTAATGTGCTATTTTGTTAAAAATTTTAACATGGTAATTTTTGATATTTTTGGTGTGTGTACATTAGAGTGGGTCACTTTGTTTGGACCAAAAAAATGCACCAGGCGGTTAAGAAAATTTCCCAATGAAACCATGGGTCTAAAGTCAAAATCGAGCTTCCGATTTGTAACGACAAAATTTGTTTATTTTCGTCTTTAAACTTCTCAGAATCAAATTTAAAGTATAATTTTATACTAATTTGGGTACCAGGAGTTGAGTAAAAGTGAAAACTACATATTCAATTTCATTTTGCATTTTTTTTTGTATAACAATTGAAATTAAGAGTTCTACTTGTACTATAATTATTAAGATAAAAATGGAAATTCTAATTATTTTTGTTTTAAGTAAAGTAGGAGCTTAAAATAGTTTATTTTTTAAATATATAAAATAAAAGTAAAAGCTTATCTTGATTTTAGGATACCCCATCAAGAAATAGCAGTATATTGTGTTTTTTAAATTTGTATCCCTTAATAGCGATCCGTGCTTTGAAGCGTAAGTTGGCCAAGTGCTTTGCACCTAGAACTTGTTGCTTTATTCATTTGTCTCGACGAAACGAATACCTCATTTGAACAATCAAGTGCATTCGTTGGGCATTAATACTTATATACGTAAATCCATTTGACAGACAATGCAGGGCGTATCTCTACTAGATAAAGAGCATCAGGAACTGTCGTGTAAAATGCCCATACTCATTGCCTTTGCCATTTCCATTCCCCTACCCTTACCAGTTTCTACTCTTCGATTTAAACGCCTGCACTTGAGTGTGACCAATCGCAACCCCATTAAAATGTCATGGAATTTCACTTAAAATTCCTTGCAATTTTCCCCATTGGGGCAAACAGCTTTTTGTTTTGTCTCAGCCGCCGTCGTTGCCGTTGCAGCATTGGGGCAATATCAAGTGCGGTTGCCATAGGTTCAACAAGGAGTAGGAAAGTAGCGGTGTAGGGGAACAGGAGGACAGGGGATGTTACGCTGTTGAGGTAGCACTGTGGCAAAAACTTTGACTGGCATTCTATTGCCCGACGCATTTTCACTAGCATCGCACGTGGAAATGAAGTGCGTGCGGTTTTCGTTTAACGTTTTCCACTGCAGATCCTACAGTTTGCCACACCCCCTGCCCCCGCATTCTGCCCCAGCCCTCGACTGGAAAAATTTCAAGCCTGTTAATATGCGTATGGCTGCTGTTGCTGGTTTTTCCTATTCTGCCTGCAGAGCGTTCTCGCATTTTCCGCTTTTCCTTAACGTTGTCGCTGTCGTTGTCATTGATATGGCGCTGGGCGGCATCTTCGTTGTTGTTCCTGATCCTGTTGTTGTTGCTTTTGTTGTTTTGTCGCCTGTTGTTAATTGTCATTGCGTTGCTTTAAGCAGCTCAGCGGCAGCAACGTTAACTGCAGCGAGCATCGATTGTTGTTGTTGTTGTTTTGGTTGTTGTTATTGCAATTACAATTACTGTTGCTGTTTTTGTTGCTCCTATACCCAGCAGCCACTGCAAATGTGCACAAAAAGGGTGTTCTAGTTTTGTGCTTATTTTCAATTTAATGTAATTAATAAATAAAAATGTCGAGCTACCTCTTTAATTATAATGGCTGAAAAATCAACAATTTGTATTACTTTTAAATAAATTAAAATATCATATTTAAGTACTTGACTTTAAATGATATGCTAATGAACAATGCCGGGAACAATTATTAATCTCAAAGCATAGATTGTAACATTTCCTTATCTATTTTCAAACACACACATATGAAACACTCCCAAAAAGAAAAACATTTTCATTGATATCAGAGCTGTTAAATAATGATTACTAGTCATAATGATTAGTAATTAGATTAATTATTTTTTCCGGGTATAGTAATGATTAAAATACGATTATTTCAATTTTATAATGATTACTTTTTGATTACGATTATAAGTAATCAGAAATAATCAGGATTACTGAAAATTACTAGAAAATAATTGAAATTACCTAAAAATAATCAATAAAAATAATCTGATTATTAACAATATTTAAGCGCCTACTTAGCACAAATATTAAACAAAATTTTCTTCAATAGTAAGGAAAATATATCATATTTAATGTCATATTTAAGTGGCCCCGTAGCAGTCTGGATATAGGGTTTGAATCTCACTCTTCCCAAGGAAAAACGTATTCTCGGAAAAAAAAAACAAATCGATGTAGGAAATTGGTCTGCATTATTTTTAATTTTTAATTAATATACGATTTGAGAATTACAGAAAAAAAGCGGCGACTCTAACCATAGTTCTACGGGGCCACTTAAATATAACTTTTTAACAAAATTTTGTTTAATATTTGTGCTGAGTAGGCGCTTAAATATTGTTAATAATCAGAAATAATCATATCTAATCCAGAATATAATCAAATTATTTTTTTGATTATTTTTAGGTAATTTCAATTATTATCTAGTAATTTTCAGTAATCCTGATTATTTCTGATTACTTATAATCGTAATCAAAAAGTAATCATTAAATATTCATAAGGTGATTATATAATCATTACAATTCTTTTAAATTTATAATCTAATTGATTACTAATTGTAATCCAAATTTAACAGCTATGATTGATATTATGTGTCACGTTGACAATTATTGTCAAAGATATTCATGCATGTAGCTCTTTAAAAAGCTGTTAAAAACGCTTCGAATTTTGTACATACATATCTTGGAGTTATGCACAAGTTTTAGAGAAAGTATTTCCTGATTTAAAACTCAATTAGAGCTTGATACTGCAAATATGGAAGTTAAGTTCCCGTGCTTCATACGCATGATTAAGTTTATTTAATTTATTTAATTTATTTAATTTATTTAATTTATTTAATTTATTTAATTTATTTAATTTATTTAATTTATTTAATTTATTTAATTTATTTAATTTATTTAATTTATTTAATTTATTTAATTTATTTAATTTATTTAATTTATTTAATTTATTTAATTTATTTAATTTATTTAATTTATTTAATTTATTTAATTTATTTAATTTATTTAATTTATTTAATTTATTTAATTTATTTAATTTATTTAATTTATTTAATTTATTTAATTTATTTAATTTATTTAATTTATTTAATTTATTTAATTTATTTAATTTATTTAATTTATTTAATTTATTTAATTTATTTAATTTATTTAATTTATTTAATTTATTTAATTTATTTAATTTATTTAATTTATTTAATTTATTTAATTTATTTAATTTATTTAATTAATTAATTTAATTAATTTAATTTATTTAATTTATTTAATTTATTTAATTTATTTAATTTATTTAATTTATTTAATTTATTTAATTTATTTAATTTATTTAATTTATTTAATTTATTTAATTTATTTAATTTATTTAATTTATTTAATTTATTTAATTTATTTAATTTATTTAATTTATTTAATTTATTTAATTTATTTAATTTATTTAATTTATTTAATTTATATAATTTATTTAATTTACTTAATATTTTTAATTTATTACATTTATTTAATTTATTCATTTATTCAATTGATTCAATGTATTTAATTTAATTTATACATATGTACATATGGATGTGCGAATACTTGATAGGTGGTCTAAGGACCTTGGAACAGAGTGTTTCGCTGTCGAGCAATTTCCACAATAGTGTGCTTACTTGTTACTCCTGCAATTGTTCTTGTTGTTGTTACAACTGCTGTGTTGCTATTTTCACGCGCGGTTAGCGGTTGTAATTGCATTGCCAAGTAAACGACGCACTACATATGTGTGTGTGTGTGTGCCTGAGTGTAAAATGCAAATGTGTGTGTGTGTGTGCTGCGTTGGCGTAAGTGAAATTTATTTCAACAGCCCCCGCCTGACAGTCGGCATCTGTCGTTTTCGCCAACTTAGACGTACATAACCCCCGCGGGCAAAGGCACACGCACATGCCACACGCACAGTGGGCCAAGGTCTGTTGAAAATTATAAGTAGTTGTCGTTAACAGCCTGGCAATTTAATTAAATGTGGCTACTCCTGTCGCACATCTATATATATAAAACTGTCCTCACTGACTGACTGACTGACTGACACATCAATGTGTAGGCCAACACAACATAGCTGAGACAATTTCATCGTGCAATAAGACGGCGTTTTGTAAAATTCCACCTGGAAGTGTGTTTACCCGAGGTCAAAAGGTCATGGAAATGCTTTGTATGAAAAACTTTTTTGTTTGTTAAGATATCTTAACCAAACTTACAGCTTATATGCTTGGGACTGTCTCTTACCTTCTGACCAAATTTGGTCAAAGTCGGATTACTATATCATATAGCTGCCATAGTAATAATCGGATGAAATTAACCTTTAGTATGGAAAACTTTTTTGGAAACTTGGCGGAGCCCCCTATAAGAATATAAAAGGAAAAGGGAAGATCTCTGCACAACAAGGAAAAACCATTCATATAAATAAAAATTCAAAGGTTTTTTGGCTTCCTTTTTGGCGATTTTTCGCGACTTTTGATATTTGACACATATCTTTCGGTCATAAGGTTTGGAAGATATGACCGGTTAACTGAATATATACATTTTACTATACTAATTAGAAAATCAAGCTTTGGTACGAAAAACTTTTTTGTTTCTCACGATTTCTCAACTCATTTGATAGAGAATGCATTTAAGTTATACATTATGTCCAAATTTAGTTCAAATCGGTCCACTATATCATATTGCGGTCATAGGAACGATCGGTTAAAAATCAAGTTTTAGTATGAAAAACTTTTTGTTTAATAAGATTTCTCAACGAGTTTGACAGAGTATGCATTTAAGTTGGTCTTATACATTATGTCCAAATTTAGTTCAAATCGGTCCACTATATCATATAGCGGTCATAGGAACGATCGGTTAAAAATCAAGTTTTAGTATGAAAAACTTTTTGTTTATTAAGATTTCTCAACCAATTTGACAGAATATGCATTATAGTTGGTCCTACACATCCTGACCAAATTAAGTTCAAATCGGTCCACTATATCATATAGCTGCCATATGAACGATCGGTCCAAAATAAGGTTTCAGTACGAAAATCTTTTATATTTCTCAAGATATCTGAACCAATTTGACACAGTATGCATTTAAGTTGGTCTTATACATTATGTCTAAATTTTGTTCAAATCGGTCCACTATATTATATTGCTGCCATATGAACAATCGGACAAAAATCAAGTTTTAGTTTGAAAAATTTTTATGTTTCTCAAGACATCTCAACTAATTTAACAGAGTATGCATTTAAGCTGGCCTTATACATCCTGACCAAAATTTTGTTCAAATTGGTCCACTATATGATATAGCTGCCATAGGAATGGTCGGTCAAAAACCAAGTGTTAGTACTGAGCAGATATGGGCACGGGCCTCCTTTTTGAAGCCCGGCCCGGCCCGGAAAAATTTTTAAAAAGCCCAGTCCGGCCCGATCCCGTGCCTAAATTAATATATATAAAATATTTTAAAATGATTTTTCCTTTTTTTTTAATTAATTTTAATTTTAGAGCGTCAATTTTAAACATATAGATACGTATCGATATCTATTTGACATTAACTGTGCACCATACAGACAAATTTTGTGTGTTTTCGGGCCTACCGGTCTTCGGGCTTTTAGCTGAGGCCCGGGCCCGAACGAAAAAAAGTTCGTTTGCAATTTTTAGGCACGAAGCCTGTGCATTTTTTGAAGAGACCCGTGGGATACGAAGCCCAAAAATGCCCGTGCCCATCTCTAGTACTAAGCTCTCATTGAGGGTGCCGACTGAAAATGGCGCTGCAGTGTTCCTGACCAATGTCGGGCGGCGCTCTGCAAAGATCATGGGTCGAAACTATGTGCTCTGGTTTTATAATTGCCAAGTTGCATTGGATCGACTCTTGGTCATGGTACTGAGGTGCATTTCTAAAAACACGCCTTATCATTATTATTATTCCTACTATTCCTTTTGTTAGCCATTAATATACGATTATTATTTGAATCACATAAAAAAAGCTTTACACGAGGTAAAAGTCTAGTGACGAAAACCTATTCTAGCCACAAAATTTCTGATATCCAATTTTGTGACGAAATTTATTACATTAAATATATGAATTATTCTAAGATAAAAATAAATATTCTTTGGCATTCATGATTGTTTATACCTTAAAATATACCTTTCTGTGTACGAGTATTTGCTGAAAAGTCTTTCACTGAAAGAATTTAATTTCACGTGAGATTTGAGATATATTCGGCAGAATTAGAATACTGTAAAAACGAATAAGTTGATTCAAGAAAAAAAACATTCTTTTCAAGAAGATTACTCTAGAAATGGTTAAAAATACATCTATAAAGAAAATCATTTTATTCCAGAATACAATTTTACATTTCAGTAAGCTACGACAAATTAAATAGTCAGATTATACAGTTAATAAGAAATCTCAATACAATTTCGTCTGCTGATTAAAGAAGTGGAGATTTTATGTTTGAAGTTACAGCTAAATTTGTTCTATTTTCACATTGCGCGAGAATATCTGACGTTGTACAAATGGGGGCTGAAATTTTCTGGAATATTTTATTTATCAATTTTAAAGAAGTATGTCCATTATAGGTAAGATTGGGTTAAAATCTTCAATTTTATGAAACAAAACATTTGAAAATACCATTTCTCTCTCATTAGGCTTTGTTGAAAGCTAATTCTCAAGTGATAGACATTTTCATTTTCATTCTGCAATATGACTTATAAAGTGGCACTTGAAACACTGATTGCCGCACTGACTCGATCCACGTTTAGTTGAGTTGGGCTTTGGGTTGATGATCTTGTGTTGATCTTGGGCAAACAATACACGTTCAGATTAAGTACCTGACACGGTTGGAAGGCAACGGAGCTGCTGCTCTCTTCATTGAGATTTGGCTGGAGGGCGTGCGGCTTTCTAATGCCAAATCGATATTCAAACATCGAGAAACAATTAAGAAAAATCTGGCAATGATATTGAGTATTTGCAAAGTAATTCGGCATAGAATTAATGAGTATTCGATGTGAAGAAAGCGTGAAATTTGAAATGGCAACATGCGAGTTGAACTTTTGCATATCATTCCAATCCAAGCGTTCGGATCAGTATAAAAGCTGAGGAGTTTGTTGGCCAAGTCAACAGTCATCATCCAGCCACAATGATTCGAGGTGTTTATATTGGCCTGCTGCTCGCGATCGCTGCAACATCTGCCTCAGCAGCTCCTTCTGCTGTTCCTGCCAATGATGTGGATAAATCCCGATTGGCGGGTATCTTTGTCAAGGATGGCAATGAGAACGGACAGCTGCGCTTCCTTGCCTCCGGCCTGAATGGCAATCTTAATAATAATAATAATAATAATGGACTCAATGCGGCACTCAATCAGTATATCACCAATAAACAGGACATGCTGGAGCAGCTGCGTCCATCAAATACAAATAGCGGAACAGGGCTCGGCTTGGGTTCGGGTCTCGGCACGGGCTTGGGTGGCACAGGAACAGGTGCCCTCAACTCAGGCAACGGTGCCATCTATGTGAATCTGGGCAGCGGCGCGGGTTCGGGTTCGGGTACGGGAACAGGTACTTCCCCCACAAGCACAACTGGCACTGGCGTTAGCAACACTCAGGCCGCCTTGAATCAGGTCATCTATGGCTCTACACCGGTCAACAATTTGCTGCCACAGATCATTGCCCAGGGGGTGGCACAACGTCAGCGCCCCGCAGGCGGCAACACTCGCCGCGGTGTCGTGCAACGTCGCCGACGCGTTAACAACAATGGACAACGGCGTCGCCGCAAGGGCAACAAGAGCAAGAATGGCAAAAAGCGGCCCCAGGTCGTTGTTGTGCGTCCCAATCGCGGCTGAAAACTCCAGCTGCCACACACAACTCAACTGCCCCTCAGGGTATTATAATAAGCAACAATTTTTTTTTTTTAATCAAACTGTTTTTTTTACTTCGCCTATGCAACAATTAACTTATTTATTTATTCAATGAATTTTATTATTAAATTCCACAATGAAACATAGAAATTGTATAAAACGTTTTTTTAATATAAACGTTTTTCAGCACTGAAAATATTTAAAGTGGGTCAAAAAATGGGTATTTAAAACATACAGCTGACTGTACTCGATTTAATGAACAATATTTAATACCCAGTTAATTAATCTTTACGAGCCCAAACCACTATTAATTCGCACGGCATACTTTTTGAGGTATGTGCAATGTTTAACAACCGATATTTTAGATGTTAGTAAAGATAATACACCCAAATATATTTGTTTTGAAAGATAATTTTATTCTATTAAATTAAGATAAGACAAGTTTTCTTTTGGTCAACAACAGCAACAACAAAATTAATTTAATCAAATGCGTCACATAACTGATAAAAAAAAAGTGATCACTTTTAATTCGTACGCTTCGTAAATTGATTTTTTACTGTACCAATTAACATTACATTTTATAATTTTTCTTATATTAATATTGGGTAACATCGCCTTTGGCCTTTATAATACATTTACAATGTGTTAGAATTGAATTTAGTAAATTTTGCCATTGATCTGTTGAAACAGAGTGCCAAATGTCTTGCAATCTTATTTTTAAATCATAAAGCTTTCGTTGAGGGTTATTTCTTAGGTTTCTTTTCATTATTCCCCATATATTTTCAATTGGAATAAGATCTGGTCTATTTGAGGGCCAATCCAGGACATAAACTTCGTTATATACAAACCAATTTTTAGTCCGTTTGGCAGTGTGAGATGATGTTACATCCTGTTGAAATGTGTATTCACCACAATCTGCGTGTTTTGGAATTGATGGCAGCAAACTTTCTTTGGATATATTAATATATTTGTCAGCATTGGCTGTCCCTTTAATGAAATGTAGTTTTTCTACACCTTTGACAGACATACATCCCCACACCATTATGCTTGCTGGAAACTTAAGTTCTTTTTAGGCAGTCTTTATGGTATGCTTCTGTATTTTCCGGATGACCCTCCTTCATGAATCACCGACACTCATATCAAATTTAGTTTCATCGTTAAATATTATATAATAGAGTTCCATTATCATTGAGTGCAAAACATCATTTCCCGAGCCCCTTGTAAACGGCTCTTCCATTGACAAAGCGTAAGCAACAGCTTTGCCTTAGCCTAGCCATTCCTAGTTAAAATACTGAGTATGTTGAATACATATGTACATACTATAACACAATTCATACTTTATTGATCCGTTTAACACTTTTTCCAATTTTGCTTGACCACTCACAGGTCACATTTCTAAACGATTGGCGACGATCGTTCTTCAAAATTGTGGCTAGAGCTCTTTTGTCGCGAGCTGTTATAGCAGATTTTCGGCCTCAATTGGCGGTTTTATTTTCTACATTTCCGTTTTTTTGAAAGAAGCTTATAATTCCTTGAACTGAAGACTTTGGCAGATTTATTTGCTTGGCTATTTCACCAAATGTCTTCCCAGATTTATAATAATCAATAATCAAAGTCCTTCTTTCTGTGCAAATTGGCTTACCACGTGCCATCGCTGCTAAAACTTAAATAGCTTCAAGCAATAACATAGTTTTCACATTATGCATTGTATAACTGCTTTCAGATTATACCTAGATATAGAATTTATTACATTGCTTGCATTTGTTTTGATCTTAGTTGCATTCTAAGCGAAGCTTATGCAGCGTACGAATTAATAGTGGTCACTTTTTTTTTATCAGTTATGTGACGCATTTGATTAAATTAATTGTGTTGTTGCTGTTGTTGACCAAAAGAAAACTTGTCTTATCTTAATTTAATAGAATAAAATTATCTTTAAAAAAAAAATAAATTTTGATGTATTAGCTTTACTAACATCTAAAATATCGGTTGTTAAACATTGCATATAGCTCAAAAAGTATGCCGTACGAATTAATAGTGGTTTGGGCTCGTATATTGGATGAGATCTAGTGAATTATTATATTATAATTGATTTTGTTTTTCAAAGAGAATGAATTTACAATTCCAAGAAAAATAACGAGCGGCTTGAAAAAGAGCTTCTTGGTGTCTCATATATAATTTTGGCTGCATTCTCGCCATGTTCTTTTTTTTTTTTTTTTTTGGGTATATTCGAACTTTAAAAGTCTACTTCATCAGTGGAAAGACGGTTTTCTAAATGAAAGAAAATTTATCAAATATTTTAATTTATCATACAATCAAATTGCTTTCTCCTGAAAAATAAATTTTGGACCGCTTTTTTGGACAAAAATTCTCAATTCTTTGACAAAAATTTTAATTTTAATAATTTGTTTATCAGCGAATCAACTTATATTATATAAATATAGATGTACACACACATATATTTATATACAGTCATGGAAAAAATAATAGAAACGGCTTTTTTTTTTCGTATTTTCAAAATATTGTTCAGTGAACATTTTTCAAGTTTCTTAATTTTTATTCAAAGCCTATACAGTAATGTATAAAAATATAACAAAATAATAATATTCAAGTATTTTATTATAATAAAATAAAATTTTTTTATTTTTTATCATTATCCCACGTTTCCTCTTTAGCATAAAGTAGCATTATACCAACACCCGAATGAGGAAAGCATACCCACAACTTGATGTTTTTAACCCCAAGCTTTACAGCTTTGTTTGAGAACCTTGGGTCGGGGCAGTATTCTGTGGTTTCCTATCATAACTAAATAAATTGATCTATGTTTCTTCTGACCACAATACATTTGTCCAATTTGGACGGAATAAATGCATCTTCGCGAAATTTACTTATTTGGTGATATTTGTTTAACTAAGGTATGGCCTTTTAGGCCGACATCAGTCAGCCTATTTCTTATAGTGTGATTACTGACAGGTGCATTCAAATAATTTTTTAGATCTTCCGATGACAGAAAGTGATATTTTTTGACTTTCGGACCAGAAGGTTGTCCAACTTCTCCGATACTGCGCGCTTTTTCCGAGTGAAGCCCAGTGGTTTTCATGGATGAAACTTGCTCCAGTACCGAAAAATTGTATTTCAAATAAGAATGCGCCTGTCGTTTCTATTATTTTTTCCATGACTGTATATTTTCGGATAAGTTGAACGTGCTCGAAAATCTTTATTCCCTAATTGAAGGTTATATTTTCTTAAATGCTCTTAAAGTTAATTTTGATTTTCACGATTAGAGAACTTGAGCTTTTAATGAATTAAATTTATAAATTTTTGTATTTATTTGAATGACTTAAATATTTTTAAATACGTCATGTATGCGTGAAAGTATTAAATATTCGTCAGTTGTTAAATAGTAATGTTTTTAAACCTGCTCAGCGTTTGCAATTCGTTTGCTTTAATGGCTTTGACACCTTTTGGGGCACGTGCCGCTTTCGCAGGTCCTGGAACCCGGTAACTGGTGACCGGGTGACTGTCGAGTGGACAACTGGCGCTTGTCGTGCTTGCTGGTCTGTTGATTTAGTTGCCTTGGCTTGGTCTGGTCAAGTGCAAGACAAACGGCCGCTGCAGGTGGTGGGCCAATGCCATGATAAATGTTCTCGTACTCGCACCACCAACTCGTACACCACTCGCAGTTGCATTGACTGCCTTTTGTATCCAATGTTCAGTTGCCTGGTCATGTGGGGTTAGTCTCTCCCATGCTGGCCATGACTGTAATGAGCCTGTAAGTGGCCCTAATCAGTGTCATAATAATAGAAATTAATCACTGACTGGCGCTATGGCGTCCAGTTGCCTCAGCCACCTGCCACCGCATGCCACATTCTTCTTGCCACTTGCCACTGCTGCAATTGAAAGTTATAGTTGTAGTAGCTCAAGGCTGTGGCTTCAAGTTCAGGTGTATGCTGAGTGGGTGGATTGGGTGGTTTGAGTGGTTTCCTACTCACTGTAGATTCCTGCGGTTTTGTGCAGCGTGCTGCGCATACTTTGTAAATGTTTTGTAATGATTTGATTTGAAATTCATTTGAATTATTGCTTGCTTCCGGCTTCCGGTGCCTTCGAAATACTTTCCTGTTTCAGTTAAGTTGAGCCAGAGCCGAGCCAAAGTCAGAGTCAGAGCGCCACAGGCGGCCGCACAGTTGTATGCTATGACTTGCACCACACCGCACCACCATCCTTTTCATATGATGTATGTACGAGTAAGTTAGTTGGCCCGCTCCCTAGTTACATACGACTATTTGCCGCTCTCTCTCTCTCTCTCTTTGTTTATCTCTATAACTCTCTCTCTCTATCTTTTGCTCCCGTTCTATATCTTTCTTTCTCTCTACTTTTTGTGTGTGTGTGTGTTTGTGTGTGTGTGTGTGTGTGTGTGTGTGTGTGTGTGTGTGTGTGTGTGTGTGTGTGTGTGTGTGTGTGTGTGTGTGTGTGTGTGTGTGTGTGTGTGTCCCGAGTCCCGAGAGTTTATTAAGTACTGCCAAGTATATGCAAGGCAGAGCCCGTCCAGCGTCGACGTCGCTGCCTTTGCGGAACTTTGTTAATATGCAAGTGAATGGACATTTCCGGTAGCTACCGAACGTGCCCAAGCCCAGGCTCATGCCAGAGTCCAGAGTCCAGAGACCAAAGAGACCGGAGAGTCTCAGGCACAGACCCAGACCCAGACTCACACTCTTGGTCAAAGCCAAGCCCAACAGCGAAACTTGTCCAGCTATAGGGCATAAGCTCGGCCCCTGGATAGCACACAAACCCACTCCTATGAACACTCACACACACACACAGACGAGCATGTCGACTCATTGGTTACATTCTGATATCCTTTCATATTCCGAGTTGTCTGGCAGTTGCATTGACTTTGAGTGAGGACTGGGATCGTACGTGTATAATCGATTTTTTATATTTTACAGTATACGAATCTAAGATTAAAAGATAGGTTTTTTGTTTTGTTCTTTATAAGTTTTTCTGTCTACGCTTCCTTCAAAGTAATTGCAGAAAGGTATTTTAGCTTCGATGTGAATTTGCACTTTTACCCTTCCAACGTTTTTCCGATTTCTCTTTCTTATTAAAACAGAACAATTAAAAAAAAGTGGCATACAGGCGTTTTTACTTGCCAGCTCTTTTAATATTTCAAAAGAATTTCTAGTTTAACGTGGTGAAAGTTTAAACATGCCTTACAGCCCTTAAGTTTATATTTTGTTTTTGTTAATACTTTAACATTTTTATTTGTGTTTTGGTTTTTCGCGATGAAATGCGAGTCCTTACATTTAAATATATATTAAATTAAATCAGCTAAAACATTGAAGGCGAATGTATTTCATATTGATTTCTAGCGATCTCACAACAAAGAGTATTCAGAACCTTTATTAATCTTTACATGTCTTAAAGAAACTACAAAGGATATTCTAGCTTCGTTCTGGACCTGTCAAATGTTTTGTTTGTTACGAACTAACAATAAGAAAGGCTTCGTCATTTATCAGATCATTTTACGGCTTATATGTAAAATTCTCGGTATTCACTTTACATAAGATAACTGAAGAAGAGTATTCCAGATTAGTTGTAGACCTGCGCATTTTATACGTTTTTCTGGCTTCGCTCATGTGTAATTTTCAATTAAAATGATTTGAGCAGGCAACTTTGAACACTAGCCCGCTCGAGGCTTTTGGCCACAGAAATACTTTTGGCAAAATCATAAATCATGCACCAGGCAGCAGGCAGAAGCTACCAAGACAAGAGCAGGCAAGAGGGGTGGGAAAGCTGGAGAGGATTGGTGGATGGAGGACAGTGAGTCAGTAGACATGAATCGCATTGGAAATCGACGTCAGAAGCGGGCACCAAAAAGCGTTGACACTGCGGTCGAGTCGGGGGGAGTGGCAAGTCGGTCAAGTTTCGCTTTACTTTTGAAATAGTTGCAAAGTGGAAAAGTTTGAGCCGCATGCCCCATCATGCCGCATCATCAGCTGCCTTCAGCAGTCGGCTTCTCGTATCGGAGAACCCACAACTAATGACAGTTAATGCTTGAATTTGGCATGCAGAATGCTAAAGTCAGAGTCTAGATCCCAATGCTGATGCCGATGTCGATGCCATTCCCCCCCGCCGCCAGCATCACACCACCACCCTTCTCAGTGGTCAGCGTGCGGTCAGCATCCATAATTGTAGTTTAGGTTAATAAATGGCCGCCTTTGTCATTTATCAGGCAAGCACGAAACATTTCTGGGGCAACATTTCGAAATACCCAATTGACATACCAAAAAAAAAAAAGGAATATTTATTTTTCGATCATTATTTATCTTTTTTTCTAATTTATTTGTATATTTTTTACTCTCAAGTTCCATTTGGAGTTTAGATTTTGTACAGTTCATAAAGAATATCTTTAGATTTTATGAACTAATAAATATTTCGATTATTTTCTTATAAAAATGATGATGAACACTTTCTCTTTACTCTCTTTGCAGGTTAAATCAGATTCTAATAAATTTACTAGATTTTTAGAAATGCAGAGCTTTATTTTACTCAGATAGGATCTAGGAAATATTGTTATAATAACACTACGTTTTCATTTACAATTTCATTTTGCAAGTTTCTTCTCTAAATTTACGTTAATCTTATCATTAGATATGGTATTTGTTTTCTTGTCCCTAAATATAGACTCATATATCAGGGATGGATTGATAGAGTACAGTTCACTTTAATTTGCGAATATTATTATTTTAGAGTGCAGTCTTATTTACAGATTTATGATTATTCTTATGGGTTTTAAATTTAAGTTCAGTGGTTAATGTGAAGGAGTTTGATTTTAATAACATTTCATCTGTTTTCCCCCATATGGGCCATATATGTTAAATTATGGCGTCGTTTATATCAACTTCCATGAAATAAACTTTTGTAATTATGGTTTAGAAAAATTCTAGATTTTGCAAATAATATTTTCCACTTAATAATTACTCGGACAATTGGAGTTGCACGTTCAATTATTTGGTTATAAATATTTACAGGGCAGTTCCTAGTCGTTTATACTTGTTTAGATGGTTATCTTAGCTGTTTTTCTTTTGGCCACTTGACGTTTGATTTACTTAGTCACCGCTTGGCCGCTTCACAAGCCAACTGTAAGCCAATTTTCGGCTTTGCGGCCTCCGCTTCAAGTGTGAGTGCGATTCCGAGTGCGATCCACGAGTGCGAGCGTGAATGTGAATGTGAGTGCGAATGCGAATGCGATTGCGACCTTGTTGTGAATGTTTTTTAGCACACTTGTCTACTTGATTCGTATCGACTTGAATCGAATTGCGGAGACACGTTGTTGTTATTTTCGACGATGTTGTTGTGGTTGTTGTTGCTGTCCATTCAATTTTTGCCTTTTGGCTTGTTGGTTTTTTAGCTGCGACTCTCTAGCTTGACACATTCTTGCTGATTGATTGATAAATGACTTTTAAAGTTAATTACTAAAATCAAGATATGTATGCTTGTATGTAGACACATGTGGGGCACACTGAATATCAAACAAACGGTGGCATGCTGTTTGAGGGTATCTCTAAATATTTTAAATTTAATTTAAATATTTGTAAATAATTTCAATGTTGTAAACAGAAAGTATACCCTGTGATTCAAATCCAAAATAAACCGAATGAATGATGTTTTAATCTTCTCAAAATCATTAACAACTATAGTTATAACAATATCACTGCGGACGGCAGTCCGCGTTAGTGACGAAAGCACCACGTAGTGTGCAAAAGTGACTAACAATATTATACAGGAAGAATGGAAGTTTTGCTACGAATGTCCGAGCAGATCGAGTTATATACCGATCGAAAGGTATAGTCTTAACTTAGAAAAATTCATACTAAGACTTTGATATCTCAAATGGTTCATGAGATAGGGGGTGTAAGTGGGTGGTGCAAGATTTTAAATGATTGCAGCGGATGGGGCCGCTGGAGGTTTTCAGTAAAATTAGTTTTGTTTTTATTATTCTTATCAAAAATACGCTTCGAATGATACCTTAATCGTCCAAATCCGACAACTTGTTCCAAAGATTTTCAGTGAACTTTCCAAAATGAAAAAAAAAGTCAAGAACGTTGTCCGTTGGTTTGTTTGCATCAAAGCGTTGAAAAAGCTTAAATCTTTTGATGAGGAAATATTCCTTATCGGAAAACTAAAAATGTTTGTTCTACGACTTTTTGAAAAACACGCTAGGTTAGCGGGAAAACGGAAAAACCCGCGAAAATTAAAAGCCTCATAGTATCCAAACCACAGAAGCTACAGATATGTTCTATATATCGATGGAAAGGTATAAATTATAAATTATTAAAAAAAAAGTTTGGCATTCGGCACAATGCGCAAAAAGGTAACAATTATTTATATCTAAAAATAACTTTTATGCGCATTGTGCCGAATGCCAAACTTTTTTTTTTAATAATTTATATATTAATGTAATTTAATATTGTTCGGCACAAAATTGTTTATTAGAAATTTTGTGGCATGCAGAGGGTTTCGTCACTAGACTTTTACTTCGATAAGAAGTTTTTTTTGTAAGATCGATATTAACATGAAATTGCATTTAAATGTAAATGTCCTTTCATCGAAATATTGATAAGCAATATATTTTCTTAAGCTATTTACATATTTACATTATTATACCCTTTAACCCATTGATACCTCCCCTTTTCACTTTCCCCTTCTGCGACTTAGTTAAAGCATATTTTAAACAATGCATTGATAAGAAATTAATTGATTGATGCCTTTGACGGTGTCTTACATAATTGCAACACATTGTCTAGCTACAAGAAAATGCGAAGAAAGGGTTTCTGCCCCAGCTGCCCCATTACTGACTCCCCTCACATGCTTGGCCTTGATGGATGATTGAATTTTGAGGCGTGCGCCAACTTCAAGTACAGTTAATTAGGCGCAATCAATGGACGAAGCGAGAAGCGGCAGAAAATAATTAAATCTAATTAATTTGCAGCTGTCAAAGAGAGAGCGTGAGATAGAGAGAAAAACAGCGAAGAACAACAAAATTAAGTAAAAAGAAAAAAAGAAAAAGAAAAAAAGGAAGAAAAGAAAAAGAAGCAGAAGAAGAACTGAGCTGAGTAAAGTTATGTTGAGTTAAGTTAAGTTGAACAGCCATTGCTGGAAATTGAAAGGCTTGAGGGTTTCACATCCGTGCTAATTGGGAAGAGTTGGCACCTTATCGATTTGTAGCCACGTCATGCAGGCATTCAAACATTCAGACATTTCCCCAACCAACCATCCAACCAGCTAGTCAGTCAGTCAGTCAGTCTGCAGTCAACCAAGTCAATTTGCCAATGCGCCCAAATTTGTGCGTTCTAATGATCAAGCGAGGGAAAACTCCCCCTGTGGGTGCCTGTCTAAGACGTGACGTAAATCAGCGTTTTAAGTGTTTTTTGAGCTGTCAACGGCAACGTGGCAACTTTGTTTGCTGCCTGCCCAAAAAAAAAAGAAGAAAAATGAACCAGCATACAACTACACAAATCAAGCTGCCAAATTTATTGCCAACAAATAAGATGACCTTCGAATGCTCTTCATCTTGAACGAGTTCTAAGTTACATTTTGTAGCACCAGAGTTTGAAAAATCATATCAACTTATACTCGAATTCTGAACTCCTTTCTGAAACATTTCGGTTTCAATTAAGGAAACTTATGAAGTATCGCTTTTTTGACTGATGTAGAGGATCCCCGGATATTCTTTTTTTCCTATTTAATTGAAGCTGTAAGACCCAGCCTTTATTCTGGAGATTAGCCGACATTCTATATTTTGAGATGAATCGGACTTAAAAAAAAAAAAACACTTCTTCAGTTTTGTTGAAGAATGGATCAAGAAAGAGAAGAAAATAGCGACTCGAAAATCGTATACATTGACTATATTTTTAGTTCGTGAGGTAATATTTAGAATTTAAGTTTGAAAAATATCTGAGATCCCTGATATCTGATATCGCTTCCCACACTGCCTCGTTGAAATCTGTAATAACCCAGTCTTGTAAAAATCCTGATATGACACTGAAAATGCTTGGTGTAGCAAGTAGCGTGCTCATTATAGTAAATAATGTATCAAAATATAAAATGCCAAACATTTTTTTTGTAATAATTTATATATTAAATTTAATATCGTTCGTCACAAAATGGGATATCAGAAATTTTGGGGCAGGAAAACCCTTTCGTCACTTGTCTTTTACTTTGTAAAGAAGATTTTTTTTGGAAAAAAATTGGAAAAATTGGAAAATTTTGGAATTTTATATGCTTTTTTAGCGCTTGATACAAGCAGACAAACGGACAAACAAACTTTTCATCTCATTTTGAGAAGGTCATTAAAAATTTCAAATTAATATATCTTTTGAACCAAAAGATCGGATTGGAATGATCAAGGTATCATTCGACGCCTATTTTTAATAAGAGTTTTTAAAAATTATAAAATTTAACCAAAAGGCTCCAACGGCCCCACTAGCTGCAATCATTAAAATTTTGCCTCTCCCGCATACACCCACTTATCTCATGAAGCAGGTGAGTTACCAAAAGTCTTAGTATGCACTTTTGTTAGTTAAAGTCATAAAGTATATAACTCAATCCGATCGGACAGTCATAGCAAATTTTCCATTCTTCGTGTATATATCGCTAGTCGCCTTTTGCACACTTCGTGCTGCTTTCGTCACTAGCGCGGACTGCCGTCCGCAGTGATATTCGTACGAGTAATAATAAAGATTTGAAATAAAAGTGCGTACTTATCGAAAATGGTACACACTCTATTCAACAACTAAAGTTCCACTTAAAGTTGAAATTCTTGCAAATCTTGACACTCTAATATTTCTTTTGATTGTCATTTGGCCGGGAAACATATACTCGCAATATCCTGTAAAAGGAGAGAGTAGAAGAGTGCAATGGTTTGGCGAATGGCACTAAGCAGCTCAGCAAAGTGTATGACAAGTGTGAAGTCCACAACAGAGGCAACAGTTCAACATCTAAATCAAATTAATCCTTGCGAGAAACTTTTAACTGCCCCCTTTCCCTGCATCGCCATTCTTATACCTCCACAGGCTATTCCAATGCCTGTTGTGCCTTTTGCCAGGCGTAGTTTTTTTCCATGTTGTTGCTGTTGTTTATAAGCTCGTCTTGGCCTGGCTTGGCTTGCCTCAAGTGGCAACTTGTTAAATTTACGCAAGGCTCGAGTACTGCACACGCATACACAATTAGGCAGGCTGCCAGATAGTGGGAGAGGAACAGAAGGAGGCGGAAGAGTAGCAAAAACATTAGAGTGGAAAGAGAGGGCAAAGAGGATCAGGGGAAGGTCTGATGTTGGCTCAGCTACGCAAACAGCAAATCAAAAAACCATTTGACGCACTTTTGTCATCAACAATAGGGGGCGCCGCAGTGTATGGGCGCGGCACCTGCTGCTGACACATTGAAACTGCCAATAAGTCTACGCCTTTCGCCCACACCCCGCTCCCGGCCCAGAGGAGCCAAGTGCAGACGCCTTCCTAGCAAACAACAACAAAAACAACAAGACCAAAATAACAAATTGCAGCACACACTCAAAAAAGCTGTCAATTCATATGAACGCAAATCGCCAGGCAACATGAGAGAGAGAGAGAGAGAGAGGGAGAACGCATGCTTTCTCTTACCAACCTCAGTTCCAGCTTTAATGAACGTTTAAGTCTGACCAAAGGCTTTAGCATAGACGCAACAGCTGGGGCAGTGTGACCAGATCTGTGCAACAATCACTTACCAGTGAAAGGTAAAAGAAATAATAGGGGACTGTCACTTTTGAACAGTATTGTTAATTAGTATTTTTGGTAGATACTAAACATATATAATATTGATATAATATTTTTAACTAATAAGTGCTTTCTCATTAGAAGCCGAAAGTAATAAAGTGTACTTTTGAAGTTGGAATATTTAAGTCTTTGGTCAACGAAAAAGCAAGGTTATAATTAAGCCGTATTATAAGTTTTAAATTAAAATTTACAAATAACAATTATTTTTCAACTTTTAGTATAATGCATATTTGATTAAAAAATATAAGTTAATTTTTTAAGAAAAGTCGAACAGCCTTATAATTAGAATATGTTTATTTCATTTCGCACAAATTATGATCATGTTATTGAACTTATATCTTAACGGAAAAGTAAATACAGAGAATAGTTATATGTTTACTTCTATGAAAGAGAATAATTATGTATATCTGAGTAATATTCACAGCTCACTTGCAGAGCTCCTTAGCTGAAACTCTTGCTCCCATAGACACACACTAAAAACTAGAGAAGCAAGTCAAGTAGTTGTTCGATATATAATAGTTATAAGCTGGAGTACAAATATCTTACAGCCCGTGGAAAATATTGAAACAGGTTTCAGTCAACGATAGTCCTGCGATAGTTCACGATAATTCATCGCCTGTTAGATTTCACTGTTCACAGTCATGATTTTATGGTTAGTCCAGGAAATTTACTCAATCCCTTGTTGACTTTGTCGGCTACAAAATATTTTGGTCCAAGCAATTCTCTTCTTTGTCCCCTTACTCTTCCCTTTTTCCATCTTCCCTGACTCCTCTTGCTTTCTTTTGGGTCAAGTGTTGCCTTGGATGCTGCTGCTGACGTAGCTAAGTTTTCATTTTTTTCTCCTTCTCTTTGGAGTAGGAATGAAATATCAAGCAATTTATATATATACTAGGGGGCTCCGCCCCCGCTCGCTTCGCTCGCCAACCCCCAGCTCGCTTCGCTCGCGGAAATGAAATTTAGTTAATAATGTTAATTAAGGTTAGTCAAAGTAACCTTTAGCATGAGTTTGGTTGAGATTTCTTAAGAAAGAAAAACAATTTTCATACTAATCGATAATTTGCATTATATTGTTCCTATGGCAGCTATATGTTATAGTAATCCGACTTTTACCAAATTTGGTCAGAATGATGAATGACAGTCCCAGACATATAATCTGTAAGTTTGGTTAAGATATCTTAAAAAAAAACTTAAAAACTTAAAACTTTTTTGTTTCTTAAGATATCCAAATCAAACTCACAGATTGTATGTTTTGCGACTGTCTCTTACATTCTGAACCAATTTGGTCGAAATCGTTCAACTATATCATATATATATATATATATATATATATATGTATATATATATATATATGTATATATATATATATATGTATATATATATATACATAAATACATGTGTGAGCCTGTATTGTTGTTGTATTTGTTGTTGTTGTTTTGCCAGCAGCTTTCCCTTTGCCCAAATCTTTCAGCTAGTGCTCTTTGCTCCCGGCTTGGCCTTTTTGCATATCATCATCAGCCAAGTAAAGTTTGCTGTTGCTTTTTGCTCGCCTTCCCATTTGCTGCCCCTCACCTTCCCTCTGTTTCCACTCTGCATCTGTTGTTGTTTGTTCTCTTGTATATTTGGTGTTCAAAAGCCCACACATCACTTTTACAAATCCCTCTGGCTCTTACCCCTGACCAATATGCCACGTCTTTGTGTGCTTAACCCCCCCTGTTATACCACTTTTTCCCTCTCTCTACCCTCTCCGCTCTCCTTATCCCCTCCTTTGGTTGACTGGCCGCCCGCTCGTACATCAACTTGAAGTTCTTGTGTTTGGGTTAAGTGAAAAGTGATTGAGCAGATTTTTGTTGCGAATCTTTGGTTTCATCTCTTACTAACTCTCTCTCTCTCTGTCTCTCTCTTCCCAATCTTTTTCCCTCTCTAGTCTTGTTGTTGTACCCGCATGTTGTTCACTTCTTTCAGCTGCTGTTGTTGTTTTTTGTTTTCGGAGGCACTTTCGATGAAGGTAGCCAAGTGTTTTACTGTGTTAATTGTTGTCTTTGCTTCGCTTGTTTTATCTGCTCTCTGTTTCGTTTCTGTATTTCCCACTGCAAAAAGATCTGATAGTGCAAAGCATAAAAAAAAAACCAAACAAAAAAACAGATAAAACAAAAGATACATGAAAATACAGAAATTTGGCAATGTTGAGTAATTGCGATGGTCTTGATTGAAGCTTCCACGTAAATGGATCCATTTCCGGCATTCTTTCGGAAAACATTTGCAAATGGAAGCGTTGAAACCTTGACTCAAAGCTACTTAAGCATATATGAGTAGGACCAGCTTATTCATCAAGTCCATCAATGAAACAATCTTTAATCATTGCGTTGAGTGAAGCGTTGTTCGTATACGTATGCATAAATTTTCAATTATTCATTTTAGTTGCCGCATTCAACATTTCTCAAATCAATCATTGCATCATTCACTTAGTATTAAGCTTATTGACTTATTGATATCACTGCGGACGGCAGTCCGCGTTAGTGACGAAAGCACCACATAGTGTGCAAAAGTGACTAACAATCACTGCGGACGGCAGTCCGACTAAGACTTTGATATCTCAAATGGTTCATGAGATAGGGGGGTGTAAGTGGGTGGTGCAAGATTTTAAATGATTGCAGCGGATGGGGCCGCTGGAGGTTTTCAGTAAAATTAGTTTGTATTTGCTTGGTCACACTGTTTTAGTTATGTTCCACAAACACACGAAATAATTGCCTTTAAAGCTGGGTATCCAGCACCCCGGAAAATAAAAATTCCTGTCAAACTTCATATAAAAAAAACTGTGCCAGGAATTTTTAGTTTACGTTTTCGTTGCCTGTGTATCCAGCAACTTCAACGAAATCCACAAATTTTTATCGATAGTTGGCATATCGATAGCGTGTGTGGACTGAGAGAACAACTGACACACAGCTCAGGAATATATAGTTTACAATTATTTTGGAAGCGAATTGTGAGCAAGTCAGATATGGAGCCAAAAACTGAGCGCAAAACAAGAAAAAAAAGGTCGAAATTACAAATCTTCTACACATGAAGGTGCAGCAGCATGGAAATAATAAATAAATATATATGCAAATTACTAATAAAATTCTTTATTATTGGCGCACACCAGCAGATTGATTTTGGCAAGGTTTCTTTAAAATTTGGGGTAATCCTGTACCGACCACGAAAGGCTTCAGCATCAGTATCTGCTGGGCTTTCAATTTCAACAGTGCCGCTATATTCCCTTGGCCTATCTCCAGCACTGCGGAAAATTCCTGCCAGGAACGTAACTCTGTTCTTTGTAAACAGTGTCAATTGTGAAATTTCAAAATAAAATCTAATGATGAACTGATTGTTTTGGTGGCAGCATATATTGCTGCAAAAAAAAGGAGGAGGTAAAGCGCAAACGGAGGCGCCACAAATGTTGGGTGAACTCTTACTATCTGCACAATTAACATATATGATGCGAGTATGCCCAAGGGAATATAGCGGCACTGTTGAAATTGAAAGCCCAGCAGATACTAATGCTGAAGCCTCTCGTGGTCGGTACAGGATTAAGGCTGACTCAGCAACTTAAAATTCCTTGTCAGGAATTTGACAATTATTTCGTGTGTTTGTGGAACATAACTAAAACAGTGTGACCAAGCACCTAATAATAAGGAAATGCTTACCTAAAACTGGCATATTTTTGACCATTCACCAAAAACGTACATGGTCACTCTGACAAATCAGCTTTACTCTATAAACAAACAGTGCAAATATAAAGAAAAATAAAATAATTTAAAATGAGCTCTGATGATGAAGCTATTGTGTTGGTTGCGGCACATATTGTGGCAAAAGAAAAAGTATCGGTTATCTGCCAAAGGCATGGGCGTGCCTCGACTGCTTTTATTAATGCAATTTTCTCCTCGCGTTGTAAATTCAAGTCTCCTTTTTTTGTTTTGCGCACAGCACCTTGACTCTCCATGTTTGACATTTGAATAAGTCCACCAGGAATAATTGCTTGATATATTTTCCTGATAGACTCATCAGCTGTTCTCTCAGTCCACACATGCTATCGATATGCCAAATATCGATATGAATTTGTGGATTTCGTTCAAGTTGCTGGATACGCACCAAACGAAAACGAAAACTAAAAATTCCTGCCAAAGTTTTTTTTATATGAAGTTTGACAGGAAATTTTAGTTCCGGGCCTGCTGGAGAGAGGCCTTTACTGAATATACACATTTTACTTAGAATTGAAAGGTGGCAGCAGCAATAAAGTATTGTAGCAGGCAGCTTTAGCTGATAGGTCTTGCGCTGTAGAAATAACCAGTATTGCCAGACAGTTATGATTTCTATGCAGATATAACCAGTGCTGCCAGACAGTTCGTATTCCAACAATGAGTGCTTTAATTTGTTTAAGTGAATTAAACTGTTTGGATCATCCTGCAGCTGATTTTAATTTATTAATAATTTTAAAAGAAAATAACAATGTCAGAACCATATGAAATCTCAAAAACTTCTGATATCTTCCAAAAAACTTCTAACGAAGTAAAAGGCTAGTGACGAAACCCCTTCATGCCACAAAATTTCTGATATACAATTTTGTGACGAACAATATTAAAATAAATTATTATATAAATTATTAAAAAAAAAAAGTTTAGCATTCGGCACAATGCGCAAAAATGTTAAAAATTATTTATATCTAAAAATAACTTTTATGCGCAGTGCCGAATGCCAAACTTTTTTAGACCCCGTACTTAAAAAAAAGTACAGGGGTCTATTAAGTTTGTTTCAAAAAAAATGTGCGTAACAGGCAGAAGGAGGCGTGGCAGACCCCATAAAGTATATATATTCTTGATCAGCATCAACAGCCGAGTCGATATAGCCATGTCGTCCGTCCTCTGTCCGTCCGTCCGTCTGTATGAAAATCGAGATCTCAGAGACTATAAGAGCTAGAGACACCAAACTTGGTATCTAGGTTCATCTATATTGCAAGCAGATCAAGTTTGTTTTAGAATTTTGCCACGCCCCCTTTAACGCCCTAAAATCCAAATTTAAAATTTCATTTCTAAATTACAAGAACAATTTGAAAGCGAGAAACTGCAGATTTTCAACAGATGAAGCGTAAATAGTCCACGATCTGTGTAGAAAATTTCATTGCGATCGGACGGTAAATAGCGATGATATTAAAATAATAAGTTAAGCTGTTTAATTGTGTGAGGGTTGGCAATAATCATAAATTAATACTTAGCAGAAAAATGCTGTTAACAAAGCTGCAATTTGGCAGATAAATGTTACACAGCTCCGTGGCGTACTGTGCTAAGTCGCTGAATTCATCTAATTTTATGCGATCACGCAGGTCGAAGGTTCGAGTCCTGCCTCGGGCAAATGGTTTTTTTTTTTTTTTATTAATTAATGTTATATTGTCATGTCTTATTGATGTTATATTGACATATACATTAACATTTGATGTTATTATACAATTTTTAATTAATTTTTCAATAAGATTAATTAACAAGCAATTTTGCAATATATTAGATGATGGCTCAATGGGTTGAGTCCCCATACTTTCTAATCCTATTTTGATATTGGGTTGCGGGTTCAAATCCCGGCTGTGTCAACTCCTTTTTTAAATTCAGCTGATATTAGCTATTTGTCGTGTTTATAATCCAGCATGTTCATATTTATAAATGCTAATCTAGAAAATTGTTTTGTTTTGGCTCGTGCTTACATATGTATGTATGCGTGTGCTTAACTGATCTTGGAAATACACATATTGTTGTCTCGCTCTCTCTAACACATATGTCTATTCGACTTTACATTGATTATTTGATGTTTTTAAATATAAAACTCTACGACGAATCAATGTTTAACTAAAATATAAATTAATTTTCACCAGTCTTTGCTTTTTTCGTACCAAGTACGGGGTCTCCGACAGTCGAGTATGGTCGACTGTATCGCGAGCGAAGCGATCAGGGGGCGGAGCCCCCTTGTTTTTTTTAGAAAGGTTCGGTCAGTGATCCGTTTCTTATTGCATAAAAACCCGAACCAAACCGGGTCCTACGAGGTTTGTGCAGAACCGGTTTGCAGCCTTGGAAATAATAGTTCAGCTATTTAAAAAAAATAGAAAATTGTGATTTTTAATTCAGAGCAATTAGTTGAGTTGGTTAGTTACATCAATCAACAATCAACATCGGATATTGGGGCATATCAATGCGATTGCTCTTGCCGCTTATCGATAGCAGAAAGAGTTTCTTGAACGATTTCGCAATTGGCCCCATTGCCTGCAACTTGCCACTTGCCGCTTGCCGCTTTTTGAGAAGCATAAATCAAAAGCGGAAATTGGCAAACGCAACGAAATGGCGACGACGCATTTGTATGCAACACGCTGATAAGATGACTTCATTAGCAGCTGCTGTTGCTGTTGCATGTTCTGATTGTTTGTCCCAGCTGGCCGAGACCAGATCCAATCAAATCGACAGCACAGCCGACAAAAGAAGAATTCACATCAAGCATTCGTATACGGATTTAATCCTGGGGTACAATTAGTCCGCATGCTAATGAAAGGCGCTGAAAACTGCAAATGATACTCTCATTTTATCTCTCTCTCTCTCTCTCTCTCTCTTTCTCGATCTCTATCTCTCTTTTACTCGCTCTTTCTCACTCTTGTGTGTGCACTTCATTAGGTACAATACGAGGATGCGACCATCAACTCATAAATGTAACCTCCCTCCCTCGCCTCGCATTCACTTCATCTCAAGTCAATCCCCTTCCGGCCCCCCTCCACTCACTATAGACCCGCAGCTAATTAAGTTTCACTTCATCTAAAGCTGTAGCTGGTAGCCTAGTTAATGTCTTCAGCTTTATTGGTTGTATATTTATTTATTTCTTAATTCCATGGACCCATATTTATCTTCGTTGCGTTTCTGTTTCAGTTTCTGTTCAGTTTTGTTGTATATCATTGTCGTTTGTCGTTTCGTGATAATAAAGATTTATGCGCCCAGAAAGAGAGAGAGAGAAAAAGAGAGAGAGAGAGAGAAATATCTTAGCTCTAAAAAACAGAAGCCACAGACGTTGCCCAGTTATCAGGCCAAAAAGAACTTTTTTGGGCATTGCGGCAAAGACGAATGCATTTTTAATTAGCGGTTGCTGAACAACAATTTTCTCAGAAAACTTCTTGTCAATCTGCCTGCAACAACAATAACAACAACAGCAACAACAAGAACCACAACGGCAAAAACTTGTGGCAGTTGCAGCTTAGTTTCCGTTTCAGTTTTCTTCACCTTCAAAAATGCATTTTTATCATGCAAATTAGGCGGCAAAGTTGAATGAAATGAAACAGAACACAGAAAATGAGAAGACAACAACCACAACAACAATTACAATATGATGAACAAAATCTAATCATCAGCTTCCGGCGACTGCTTGAAAACCAGATCCTTTTGCCCCAAGTTGCCTGCAACTGTTGTGCTGTAAATTATGACATACTCGCTGAGAGGAAAAATGAGGCAGAGAGAGAGAGAAAGGAGAGATTGCGGGCGTTGCATGCCTCATAAAACATTGCCTACAGCACTTCCACATGCATAATTCACAGGCGCACCATTCTCTCATTGTTGTTGTTGCACTAGAGTGTATCATATTTTCTTTAGGGGTCTCCAACAAAATCCAATTGAAAAAGACAACAAGACAGAGAAAGAGAAAATGTGAGGTAGGGAGAGAAATTAAGTAAACAATAAATAAAATTATCTTCGATACACCGAAAATTTGATATCCTTTTGTTCAGAGCGCTTAAGACAAATGTATCATCTGGGAGATTAGTTGAAATATCCCAAAAAACAAAAAAAGCTTTTAAGAAAAAATTGATTTTCGATCGATCGTCCCTGTGGATGCTATTTGATATTCCTTATCAGGAATTATTCCTTATCCTTATGGAAGGGAGAGAGAGTTCTTTTTGAATTAAATATTTATTAACCATATACAAACAGACAATCTATTTGGCTGAAGTCCATATATTTATAAATTTGATCGTTTCATTTTCTAGATTTGTATTATGGTGCCTCGATAAATGACTTCATTGAATATTTTATTAAGGTTTAATAGGTTCAATATTATTATGAAGATTTATAATCAGGGATTAAAACCTTAACCGAATTATTTTACTTCTTAATTCGTTCTGCATTTAAATTTTGTTCATTTTAAAAAATTTTTAAATTTCGAAATTTTTCGAAAAATGATAAGGGTAAAATTTCAGTGAAAAATTTCTAAAAAATTCAAAATTTTCGAATTTTTTAAATGGAAAATTTAAATGCAGATCATATTCAAATTTACATTGCCCATGGAAATTGATTAAGTTTTGACAAAGTTATGGCAGTTCGAAGTTATTAAAAATCAGTATAATCAAAATAATCGAAATGTTCAAAGCAAATTAACAAAATTTATATTAGATCCAATTATAATAAAATCGACAATACGGTGGACCAGTCCAGTAACCAGATAACATTATTTATCAGCCTAATTACGGCATTAAATCTTTTTTCATGTAAAACAATGAATAAAGCTTCTTGTTAGGTCAATCGAAAACCTTAATTTTTATTTTTTTTTGTGAACCGAAACCATACTGGTATTTTTAAACCTAAACTTACAAAAAACCGATAGCCGTTACGAAACCGATACTCCAAGATTTTGCAAAACCGATAACCGAAAACCTTAATTCGAGCATAGCCGAAACCGTAACTGAAACCGATATTCGTTTCGGTTTTAATCCCTGTTTATAATGCAGAAATATCCCTCCCAGTTAGTGCATTGGCTTAAGATATCTGTGTGTCATGTAACATAGAACATGTCATAGAACTTATTTCCCTCATTCATCTCATTCGGAGATACATATGGAGACGCAACAATTAGTTAACCTTACAAGCAATAAGTCGACCTTAAATGGTTTTAAAGTTTATATGAAAATTATAATTGCAATTTAGTTTACAGCTTAAATCCTCTGCATTAACAATAATCGTTGTAATAAATATTCTCTAAAAATAGATATCAGCTTACTAATTATAATCAAATAAAAAGGTTAAATATATATATATGTATATCAGTCGAATTATGGCTGTTATCAGTATTTGGCACCACATTTAAAGTCGTAAATATGAATTGAAAGCCAGTCTTCCGACTTATCCACCCATCGGCGGCGGGTCTCATTTAGTTAAATGCGGTGAAGCACAAAATGTCTAACTGGTCATATAGGTGACATATGTACAAGGGGCTGAGTTTGAGCCATCTCCGACCTAGATTTTAGAGATTTCAAGAGCTAGAGCTTCCAAATTTGTACCCCTATAATATTCCCATAGATTAAGTTGGCTTTTGAATTTTCAGGTATTTGAAAAACAAATTAACTCACCTGTTTTAAGGCTACACTCTTGAGATTTGACACACATGTTGTGTATTGTAGTCGCGAATTGCCCTGATTAGATTCGGTATTTTTTGGCCAGTAACCTATTTTCTACCCTAGAGTGTATCAAGTTTAATCAAAAAGTGAGGGAAAATATATATATAAAGACTAAAAGAGTATTTGCTGATGATTACGGGGTATTTGTCAGTCGGCAATCCACAAATTAACTATTTATTTTGCATATGTGAAAAATATGCCCAGCTTAGGAGCCCTTTGGAGGTCACATTAAATCGCAATTCCAATGGTACAAAATGCTCATGTTGCTGTTGTTGCTATAGTTGCCATTGTTTTATTGTTGCTGTTGTTGCAGTGCAGCACTGCAGTAGGCCGTAAATTTATGTTGCATTAATTTATTGCATTGTTTTTTCTATGGGGTCGAAACGAGAACAAATTCAAAGCGAAACCAAAACCGATACAGCAACTGAAAGAGAAAGAGCAAGAGAAACTGAATGTGAAAAATAACGAGAACGAAAACTGCAACAGAAAATGTTCGGCAAAAATGGAAATCAACTTAAAAGATATGTCTCTGAGTGAACTAGGGACTGGAGTAGGGGGAGTGAGGGTCTTCAAGGTTCTCTCTTGTTGCACATTAAGTTGTCTGGCATTTTTGTTGCTGTTGTGGCAGCTGCTTTGTTGTGCTTGTGCGACGCTTATCTGCATGCGGCGCAATTATTTCAGCTTGTCACACGTCTGCAAAAGTATTGTGGTGGTACGGTGGTGCGATGGTGCAGGGAGGATGTGGCAGACTGCGCTTTGCCTTTTGCTGAACTTTACAAATTGAAATTAATTACTTTGTGCTATTGTCCAGCCGCCCGGAGACGGACAGGAGAAGCGGGAAAAGCAGTTGCCTTTGGCTGCAACAACAACAACTGCACCACAACCCTTTCCCCTTCCCTCTTCCCTCTTCCACTTTCCACTTGCCTTACTCGCTATGTTCTACGTCAACTCCTTCCCTTCTCTCCGCACATTTTTAGTTTATTTGTTTGTTTGCGGCACATTGCGCTAGCCCCTACCCCCTTCCCCACCTACACACACACACTTTTATTGCATTTGTTGTTCCGCATGCATTTGTCATATTTACACTGCTTTCCCTCTCTGTCAACACTGCCCCCCCTTCTGCAATGCATACTCACCAGTCGAGTGCTCCCAACGCGCGCTCCATTTAGTTTTGTGTTTCTTGTCTAACATCAGTTTTTGACCGCTCTCCCTATTTCTCCCCGTCTCTCGACGATGCTCTTCCTCAGTCTCCTGTTCTTACCATTATCAACCTGTTCCCTGGCCCAGTTTAGCAACCTTCGTGTTACATTTTGTTGTTGATTTCGTTGTGCAAGTTTTGCAAATTTTGCCAGATTTTGGGAACTAAGCAACGCAACGTCCCCTTTCTCACCCTTCATCAAACTCCAGCAAGTCTCCCCCCTGCACCTTCTAGCTCTCTCTGTCTCTCTCTCTCTCTCTCTCAATTTTCAGTCTACTCGCTACTGTTGCTGTCACTGGTTACAAGAGAGCTCATTGCTTAGATTTTTTACTAAATACAATAGAAATTGCTGGACTGGACTTTAACCGTTTTCCCCCCATTCCTCTCCCCCTCACAATCCCCTTCTCACGACTCCTCTGAGCACAGCTCATGCTGTCACTTTTTCATTGCTATTTGTTAGTTTGCCGTATTCTGTTGCAAAGTTCTTTGTCGTGTTTACTGTTTGCCATGTTGCGCATACGCCGCGTATGCCAGCCTGCTTTTCCTTCTCTCACTCTAGCACTCTTTCACTCTCGCTCTCACTTCGTCCGTCTCTTTCCCGGCATGTTGTAGTTGTTGCCTGTTGCCTGTCGCCTGTCGCCCGTCGTTGTTTGTTGCCGTAGCATAAGACAAAATGTTTTTATTAGCCAGGGCTTAATAGACTTTGACAATAAAGCCACACAGCATCCATTTCAAATGGAATGTTTTCGCATCAAAATCGCGCCAATATAGGATTTAGACAACGTACAGTGTTGGATAATATGACAAGCAAACAATATGTGCCATAAGACTAACAATCATTGTATTATAAAACGCTGCAACATTGAATCATTTTGAATTATGCGCAAACTCTGCGAGCTGATACCCTGTTAAGAGTTCTAATATTCCACCCATGGGGGTAATTTATACAATTTTTGATTTCATATAGAGTTTATAAAATAAGTTTTGGTCGGATCTGGTGTTATTCAAACCTTCTTGGGGCTTAATTTTTGGCCATGATCAGTCGTATATCGTACCTTATAAGTATAATCAGAGATGGGTATATAAGCAATACCTATACTTTTTAATTAGCATTGAAAATAGTAGTGCTAATGAAATTTCATTTCACTAGCATTGAAAAAAGTAATGCTAATGAAATGGACATTTCACTAGCATTGAAAAAAGTAGTGCTAATGAAATGGGCAACAAGATTTTCTTTTTGCTTTGTTTTAGTAAAGATCAATTCTAAATAATATTTTGAAAATTGTACCTGTAAAATAAAATTGAAATATTGCGGAAAAAATGCGCAAATTATCTTTTGTTTGGCGAGAGAAAGGGGGAGATAAGTATAAAGGAAGTGACGGAATGATGGCAGTCACATGGAAAATGAAAATGCCAATTCCATTGGAAAGTTGAACATTTGCAAAAAGCAATAAAGTGGAGAAGGGGAAATTAATCAGTTGCAATGGTAGAATTCATCATGAGTGAACTTGATGTGCTCCCAAAACAGTATTCTCAATATGAGAATCTATATACATATGTACGAGTATGTGTAGCATGTGTGTGCGGGTGGGTTTGTGTAGTGTATGTCTGTTGTAACTTCTTCAATTTCATTCAGAGAGCACGCACATAAATTGCAGTTGTTGTACTTGAACATAAGTTATATGTGTGAACTGCACACAGAAACACACACACACGAGTCTAAACTCATGAATATGAACAGGCACAGCATCTGCATCTTGTAAATGTGTGTATATGTGTGTGTGTGTGTGCGTGTGTGTGTGGGCAGGAAAACCAACTGTTGCATGTCTCCAACTGAAATATCGCGCATAATTGCTGCATATTTCTTATCTCCCTCTCTGTGTGTGTTTCGTTGCGAGTGTGCCATTTGTCAGCGCGTTTTACAACACTTTTCTAGTGTTTTGTCAGTCTACCAGTCTGTCTGTCTGTCACTTGGTCAGTTAGTCAGTCAGGCAACTGCTTGTCGATTGATACAATTCTCAGTTTAACTTAAAACTTGTGACCAATTTAAACTTCTGCAAGCTGCTTTCTTTGTCAGTTTTTGTTTATGTTGTTGTTGTTGTTGTTGTTAGTGTAAGTATTGTTATACTCAGTACCCAAAAGGTTACGGAGTATTATAACTTTATGCAAAAGTATGTAAAAGACTAATGCAGGCATCGTCAACTTTATAAATTACATACATAGTTTTAACAAAATTTTAAATTCACATATTTGCTTTTTATATTTATTAAATAAAATTAAGTTTAATGTATTATATTATACAGGGTGCGCCATCTTTTATGTCGGAATGTAAATATTGAATAACTTTGTCATTAGTGAACCATTTGACTTGAGTAGACCAGTGTTGAAAACCTCAGTTCAGCACAATTTTAATCATGAATCGCTTCACTCCGAAAGAACGCGCTGAAATAGTGACGCTTTACATTGAAAATAGTCGTTCAGTTGTGTTAAGCAAATTTTGATGACTGACGACGCCCATTTCACACTCTCTGGCGGCGTTAACAAGCAAAATTGCCGAATTTGGGGAACGGAAAAACCTCACGAGATTCATGAAACACCATTGCATGATCAGAAAGTGACTGTTTGGGCCGGTGTCTGCGCCAAAACCATCATTGGGCCATTTTTCTTCAAAAAGGGCACATTTTGCTGTGTCCAATCAAGGCGGCCACTTGATTGATGTTGTTTTCAAAAATTAGTCTGAAGAAATTGTACAGAACCAAATTAAATAAAAATATCTCATACTTAAAAATCGGTTGTTTATTTTCAAAGATATTCAATGTTTACATATCGACATAAAAGATGGCGCACCCTGTACATATATTTTCATCGTTTAAATATTTATATTTGTTTAAATCAAGTTGATCTCAGAGATTAGAGGTACCAATTTAGTGGTAAGACTGTCACCGGATGCACACAGTTCTATATAAATTTATATATGTTTATAAAACTCTTTGTACTGACTCACTGACTGACTCACTGACACATCAACGTGTAGGCCAAACGGCTAAAGGCAAAAATAAGATGAAATTTACACACAATATAGATGAAACAATTTCATCGTGCAAGTGCCTGAAATTCAGGTCAAAGGTCATGGAATTGCTTTGTGAGAAAAACTTTTTTGTTTCTTAAGATATCTTAAACAAACTTTCCGATTATATGTTTGGGACTGTCTCTAACATATCATATAGTTGTCATATGAAAAATCGAATGCAAATTAACCTTTAGTGTAAAAACTTTTAGTTTTTAAGATATCCAAACCAAACTCACAGATTGTCTATTTGAGACGGTCTCTAACATCCTGACCAAATTTGGTCAAATTCAGATTACTATATCAGCGAGCGAAGCGAGCGGGGTTATAAAAAAATAGTGTTTATAATAGAGTTCACATTATGGGGCGTAATTGATGAACGTCGTGCTATTCTTAATATTTTAATTTTTTTACTTATCTATTTTTTATTTATTTAAATATTTAATTTGATGAAGCAGCTGCAATGATAAGCATACTGAGTCTCTCACAGTCGATCATTCTCGACTGAAGCGTTCTAAGTTGTTGTTAGCTAGTGCCATAAGTCATCGATGTTCAGTAAAATGTTTTTGAGCAGCACTTGATTGGCGTTGATTTGCCAACAGCTGATTAACAGTGGCCTAAACGTTTGCGTAACCAAAAGATCCCAACAGACTTTGAGTCGAGATCGGGAACCAAGTCGAGAGCCGCATCGCACCACTTTTGCGGAAAATTATAGAGTTTGCCGCAGTTGCAAAACGCTTTTACAGCTGCCACAAAGAGCACGCTGACAGCGACGTCGACAACGGCGCTGACGTTGACGGTGACGCTGAAATTGACGTTGACGCCGCTTGGCGCTTGCGCAAACGCCTTAAATTGCAGGTGGGCAAATGCAAATTGAAATCATTATTAATTATAGCGGCAGTCGAGGCAGTTGAGGTAGCTGAGATGGTTAAGATTGTCGAGGCTTCCGTCCTAGACCCCAATAAGTCTCCACCGCCACCGCCGCCGCCTCCTTCCCTGTCACCGACCCCTGCAGTTTGGCAAGCGAATCAACTCCAATCAGATTAGCGCCAGATTTCAAAAGACAAAGGCCAGTCCCAGACAGCTAAAGACAGGCGAGGGTAGAGGAAACGGGTGATGGGAAGTTGGACAGAGAGGGAGAGGGATAAAAAGAGAGAGGGGAGCACTATTTGCCTGAGAACTATTTGCAATTTAAAGCAACTTAAGCAACTTTTGGAGCTCTAAACTCCATTGTAACAATAATGCGCTGTGTGAGAGAAAATTGCGTAAGCCAACCAAGGTCTCTTTAGAAAATTGAAGAACTTCTTAAGCTCTCATTGGAGTACAACTATAAACTGAGCTAATTAGCAGCGATAATATTGCCAACAAAAGCAAATGTCAACTTATATTACTATCAAATTAAACTCCCTTGGAATATTTCTAAAACTAAATGCGAATTGTAGATGGTGAATTATCTTGATTGCTTTCGAATTTATTGTTTGTCTCTTCATTATTTTGTCATCAGGTTATACAAATAATAGTATTTAAAAATAAAAAATAAATTCAATAAAGATTAAAGAGCTTTAGATTTTCAATATTTAAAACTTGTCCTTGCAACATAAGATGAATTAACTAACTATGAGACAAGTGCGTATAAATTAATATTTAATTTTCTAAATCATATTAAATATTTAATGATAGATATAGGTATAGATAAATAATATAGATATATGAAAGATATAAAGATAAATGTAAAGCACAGGGAAAAGGCTCGATAATTTGGTTAAGGGCCATTTTATCATCTTGCCGAAAGCCCTATAGTCTACATCTATGTGTATTTATATAAGGTGACGTCTTCGTTGACAGCTGAGGTAGCTAAATATTTTGACGTGCTCCCTCGACTCTCAGAGAGAGAGAGAGAGAGAGAGAGAGAGAGATGTTAGAACGAGAAAGCAAACAGTCGCCTCCTTTTGGATTTATTTTGAGACGCATAACAAAAATAGGACCCCCAAAAATTCTTATCGCAAATCCTAGTATTGTCGTTAAAATTACTACCCGCTCTTTACGTCCATAGCTGCTTTTTGTCCTCATCCTTGGGATCCGCAATAACACTGTTGGATGTTTTGGAGCATTGCAGTATTGCTTGGACATTTTGTAATAAATTACAATTAAACTCAAATAAAATGAGAGAAAACAATGAAAAGTGAGTTACACAAACTCTCTCGACGACGCGTCGTTTGCTTTCGAACTGTCAAAATAGCTACCTCAAGGAGAGCAACTGTGTGAAACACGTCACCTTACATCAATACACCTTGGTCTAGATAATCTAGCCGGTAAGAGAAATTGTATTTTATTGTCAGAAATTTAGTTGCAGCCTGGTGATAAATTGCAGGGCAGATCATTCACCCTGTAAGGGCTTAACATTCGCCTTCTCAGTGTTGCTAATGGCAACGCGAAACGGAATTGAAATTATTGCGAACTTTTAAGCTGCATTAATTATAAATATGGTTATATCTATTTGATGTTGATGATATTATGAACAATAATAAATAATATTAATGCAAAACATTATTTAACAAGAAGAGAGTTCTACCTTCAAAACTGTGGGCTCGATGGATTTCTTTTGTAATTTTCGGTGGCGGTCGGTGCCGTATGCAAACATTTGAAACGCTTTTGATCTGCTACACACTCGTAGAAGTTTACAGTTTCGAAGATCTAGACACAATTTACATTCAAATTCATAGATTTCAAATTTGGCGACATTTTTTAAAAAGTGTTGCCCGTTCTTAAATACTGTGACTCATTTTGGGGCACAGGGATGCCACACTGTCACAAATACCAATTGTTATATTAAAACCAAGATGAGAGAACGAAAAATGTAAAAACCTGCTTTTAGAGCAAAGTGCCCTGCTAGTACAGTAGGCTTTGAAAGTAGGATGAGAAAACGGCCCTATTTAAAAGTTATTAATGCTTTTGGATGCTAAAATGTGAATTAATAATTGGTAATTTGAGTTGGCATGAATAATACTTAGAATCAGCATTCACAGATTGCGAGTTAAATATTTGGTTTGGCATATGAAACTCAAGTGGAAATTGGAGTTCATTCGTAGTCCACTTCGCCTCAGCTGGGAAGGGAGTTCTTCAACGGCAAGAGTAACATGAGCTGTGTTTATGGTTGTGGCACGATCGGACTGTTGCAAATCCGCGTCTCGACACTAACAATTGACGAGAAGTTGCAAGTTGCAAGCAAATCGGGCAGCCAACAATCAGCACCAAATTGACAACAATAAAGACTACAAGTTGCAGTTGCAACGATGCGGCGCGTGCAGCACCTGTCAAGCTGCAACAGCAACGGCGGCAGCAACGGCAACAGCAGCAGCATCATCCACAGATCCTCGCAAGCTGACGATGTGCACGCAATGCTCGTTTGCATACTACGTGGCATCCCGTGCTGGACATGCTAATTTTCAATTGGTCACTCCAACTGGAAACTGGCAACCTGCAACTGGCGGTGGCAGCTCCATGGGCGCATTTCGAGATTGAGTTGCCGCCTGTTGTTGCCACATGTTGTTGGCGGCTGTTTGGCTGTTGTTTGGCCATGTGGCAATTACCAAACAACAAAAGCGCTTGGCACACGGTAGCTGCCGCACGGCAGAATAACAACAATTTGCAGCAGCATGGAATGCACCACAGCCGCCGCAACAACAACTGCCCACAGTCAGATTCAGAGTCGCCATCGTCATTGGCCATCGACTTGCCAATTTCATTATAATGATAATGATAATGATGATGACGATGGCGATGAGGCAATCGAGCACTAGGCAATGGCCATAGACCTGTGCAAGACCTGCCTCTCCTCACGTCTCATCGCTCCCCCCTCACCACTCTCCGATGCTTATCCGTTTTTAGAATATCAATTATAAGTCATTTACTTGACTTGCACGTCCGCACTTTGTTCGGTCCACTCACCCAGTTACAGTTTCAGTTTAGGCCCCCCCCCCCAACTAATCCCCTGTCTCCATCATTATTTTGAGTAGCCCCTACCTCCTCTCTACATTCCTCTCCCTCTCCCTCTGTCACACCTGTCTACCTTTTGCGTGTCACGAGTGTGAAACTGTAAAAGTACTTTTAATTTAAGCTCATTTTAATTGTGAGAACTTTATTCCATTTATTTCCAAGTCGAGCCCAAAAAAAAATCCGAATCCGAATCACATTAAATTTTCAACTTGATTTTACAAAAAGTTTCCACTTCTTGTTTTTCTACCTTCTTTTCAAGTCACAATTACGTTGTCATTTAGTTGGAATTACATTTGATGAGTGTTTTCACTTGGTATTTTCTCCAATTAGTTGGTTAGTTTTGTAATTTAATAGCCAACATGAGTTCTCTATGGAGTTTACAAAAACCCATTGCTAATGACATGAGAATGAGAGGGATTACTTAAATCAAAAATTGCGATTCACAGAGAGAGAAAAGAAAGAGCTAGGGAAATGAGGAGTAAAATGTTAAAATTGTTTGGCAAATAAAAGCACTCTATATATTGGAGAAAATACTGACTTATCAAATCATTAACCTTCATTAAAATTGGAAATTAGAAATTTTCTGATCTAACTATAAGTCCATTTGTGTAAAAACCTAGAACATTAAAACTATTTTAAATAAGAATTCGACGCTAGTGAAAATTTGAATTTTTTATTGTTAATTTGACAAAATGGAAGGTAAATGTGCGGGTTCTCTTCAAAATAACAAACTGAATGAATTTTACAGCTTTAAAGTTTATTTTAAACATTTTTTTATTTTTTTCACTCGAAGGAAATAAGTAAATAGTTTCTTCAAAATGATCAAAGGATCATTGATACAACTAAATACGAACTGGAAAATATAAACTTTTAAAAATTATATCAGCTGTGGAGTAAGCCAAGTTGACTTCTTACTTCGTTGTTAAGAATCTCAATTGAAAATTCTCAATCAAATAACTTTATTTGCCATGCGTTTTCGGTTGATATGCAGTTAAAATAGTTTATCGGAACACAAAACTCTTAAGGATGCAAGCAAAAAGTATTTAAAAGGCAGGCCAACACCTGACTGTTGAAGGTGCCACGCCCACAGGGAGACAGAAATAAGGGAGGGGAAGAGGTAGAACTTGGGCGCCCTCCCAAAGTGAATGTTGTGAATGTGACTGCCGCTTTTATGATCGCCATTAATTGAGTTTTTATCGGTTGTGGATTATGTCCGCTACTCTTATGGCTAACTGTCTTATTGCTTGGCTCAGTTTCCTGTTGGGCTTTCCCTGGGGATTTGGAAACGGCAATGGCAAGGGCAACGGCGCCTGCTAACTTGGCCAAGATACTGCAGAGGCAACAGCATCAGCATCAGCAGCGTTTAATTGATGCGCCAGTTAATTAATTGTAACAAGTCTTGCACAGTACAAAACACTGCAAATGATACGAACCATTTATGGCAGATGGCAACTGGTCAAGATCTGTATGAAGGGTTAAGTTACGTTTGTGTCTGCGCGGCGATATCTGTCTGCATTTGTGCGGGGATAAGTTCAATAAAAATCGAGCTCATAAGCATAGGCAGCTACGTTAACTGCTTGACAGAGCCCACAAAAAAAGGCAGAATCATAAAATAAAATGAAAAACAAAAAAAAAACTAAATCATTGAAGGCAGCAGCCGCAGACTGAATGCGATCAGAGACCAGATCTGTGGCATGGTTGGGGGACTCAAAACTGGATCTGAATCTTAACCTGGATCCGTCACTTCCCTGCGACTGCTACTGCGATGGGGCAGCTTGAACTGCGTTACATAAAACAGCGTGTTGATGCCAGTTGAATGAACAAACATAAAATGAGGCAAAAGCAAACTTAAGGCGAACCAGAAAAGAAAAATTTTTAAAAAGGCGAGCTGGAAATACGCTTTAAACTAAATTCAAATTTTTCAAATAATTTAATGCATATAATAAAGCAAATAAAGAAGGACATAATTTTTAGGCAAAAACATAAACACTCTCTATTATTATAAAATGAAAGTATTGTATAACTTAAGAAAGTAAATAAATGAGTTATAATATTTTTATAAGGTGTAAAAAGTATTTTATCTAAAAGAACTTCTTCAATTCTTGTCATATTAATTTGAAACTTAAAATAATTCAATTTGATATGTATTCTTATATTTTAAGTAAGTATGGATAAAACTATGTTGCTTTAGTATATTATTTATTATATTTCAGTTGAAAAAAATGGAGAAGAACCATTATATTGATACTATAAATAATAATACTTGAAATAAAACGGATTATACTATCATTAAAAGTATACGAAAAACTATTTATTTTCACGGTTCGAGTATAATATTAAATGTTCTGCATTTCATTGAAATCAGAAAATACACTTCAGCGAAAGATACAAATAAAATTAATTCATATAATTTTATTATGTTTATTTTATTAATACAGATCTTGATTAATATTTATTTGGCTTTATTTTGCTGTCTGTCTTAATACTTGCGAGATTATTGCTATGTATGGCACAACTAACTCAGAAGCTAATAGACTCTGCAGCAAGACCATTAAAAAAGTTGCGCTGGGCAAAAGCGATGTATGAACGAAATAAGAAAAGGGAAAAAACGAAAGACTTAAGGCACAAACCTCGACTAGCATAAGTGCATGTGTGTGTGTGTGTGTGTGTGTGCAAGTGAGCATGAGTGTGAGTGTGTTGTGCTCGGAGTAACTATTTAGGCCCGGTTTAGAATCAGTGCTCGTTGCCCGGCAGACATTCCGATGCAGCAGGTGTTTAGCATAAGTAATTGATATTCTACACACAATCACTGAGGCAGCAACGGCTACAGCGGCAGCAGCAACTCGACGTGGCATGAAAATCAGACGCAACAACTTTGGGTGCAACAGCAGCGGCAATGGCAGCAAATTAAATGAAGCAACTTGAAATTGCAAAAGCAAACTGTAGTTGATTTGGCCAGGAGATGATGCAGAAAGAGGAAGAGAGAACTTGTTGTCTACTCGCATGTTGTTGCAATGAGACGAACGTAAAATTAACTTGCCCCATGAGGCTGAAATCATTTCAAATTAAATGGCCAGCCAACGCCTCAATCTGCCCCCATTACCCCCGCCCCATCGCTTACAAATCAATAGCTGAAGGTTGCGATACTGACAAAGAGCTAAAGCTAAGGCAAAAGCCACATCATTATTTATTATTATTAATATCAATTTACATAAGCGCTGAAAATGCGAGCAAAACTTCACACAAATCAGAAGCTTATTGGTACCATTTAGCTGTTCCATTATTATTCAGCGATTTGTTAGCGTCCCAAAAACAAACTGGCACCCAGACCGAGACCCAGACCGATCTACAACACTTAACATACCCCTCACTGACCACTGGCGTCAGTTCCCCTTTACCCGGTGCCTCCGATGCCTCCTCCTCCTCCTATAAGTTGACGCGCTCATTTTGCATTTGGACTCTCGACAGTCAATAGTCGATTCTCGCTCGTATCGACACTCAACTCAATCGTGCGCCATAAGTTTTCTTGTAATTTATGTTAATTTTTCACTTTAGTTTAACATAAAAATCGAAACGTCTAAACAAATGCCAGACAGTCGAGACAGTCGCCCAATCGATAGCCACACTATGTATGTGTTATGCCAATAGACAAATGCGACTGCAAATGCATATCAACAAAACTATTGTATTTTACACATTTGTCTCAGTGGCGTACGTGTTCAATCCCCCTTGTAACAAAGGGGAGAGTGATTACGGGTCAAAATAGAAATAGTTATGAGCTATTCTGTTTAATATCGATACAGATAGTAATCATACTATATTTGAAGGGTGGGTATTTACATAGAAGCAAGGTTTGTTAATTGGCCGGTGTCTTAAATCAAAAATAGTTGTTTTAAATATTTAATTTATTAAGGAAGGGAGCTTTAAGGTCTAATGGGCTTACGAGCAAAAAGTTTTCTCTATTTTTAAGAATTATTGACTATCGACGAATTGCTTTGATTGCCAATTTAATAACTTACTCGATTACTCAAAGTTACAGAATTAATAATGATGTTGATTATAATAAATATTGAAATCAATTATTTCAAAACTTCTCTGAATAATGATTTTAAATTATTTAAGTAATCAATATAATTATTGCAAACTTTCTTAACTCAATGAGTCAGTTGTTATTTTATTTATGATCCCTAATTAATGTACATCATATACGCCACTGTCATTTCCAATATCGGTTACCAAATGAAAAATTGCATATCTGCAGCCCAGTTGAAAAACAAGAAAATCCAACGCCCACATGACACGTAACGAAATCAACTCAAACTCAAATCGAAACGAAACGAGACGAATTGATTTGAAACGATTCGAAATGAGGTACGTCGAATGGATATACGATAAATATATACATATGCGAGTATGTAAATGGAATATGAAATCGTGGTTCAGTCCTGGGTCAGTTTTGAGGTTTTAGCATTGACTTGGAGTGCGGCAAGCAATTAATGCAAAAGGTCACTCTCAGTCGTCGACTTCGTCTCCCTCTCCGTCTCCGTCTTTAACTTGGTCTTGAGTCTCGGTCTCGGTCTTGAGTCTTGGTCAGCGTTAAATGATTGTAGTGAACTGACTGTATTTTGCAGCTGCAACAACGGTGGCAACACTGACAACATTGGCGAATCTGTGAGCACCCAACTGAGTAGCTTGAAAAACCTGTAAGAAACGCGACGCCTGGGGCCCATAAGAAATATGTTCCACGATTGGAACTAGCTGCTTGCAACTTACCTGTCTGTCAGTAGTTTCTTGCTGTTGTTTTTCCCCCTATTTTTTTTTTTTTTTTTTATTATTTATTTTGTTTTTATTTGTGTGCGACTGTGACATGTCCAAAACATTTAATTATAACAACGTTTTGCAAGCTGGCAAATGTTTAACTGGACAAATGGCTATAATTGCCGTTGCAAAAACCTTCACTGGCTTTTAATAATCGGGTCTCTATGCGTGGGCAATGGGTTTTGGCATTAACCCTTCTGTTTTCCATTATTATACTGCCCCATTTATAAGAGTAAAGTACCCAATTTCTCTTACTTGACTTTCGATTGTCCCTCATACTGTCCAACTGTATAACTGTCTGTCTTGGCCTGTTTGTGCTCATCATTAGGCTCGAGTGGGCCCGTGATCCATGTATGACCTTTTCTTGTTTTGATTACCGAATTAGGCTGTTGTCCCTTTTTATATATGTATGTATGTATATATGTATGTACATATGTACATATGTATATATTTTTTATTTTTTCTGTTCTTTTCTTTGCTTTCCTGACTGAATCGCATGAATCACAATTTAGAATGATTCGCATTCGCCGTTAAGTAGCCGGCATTCGAATGAAACTCGCAGTTGAAATTTCTGTCGAACCTTTTTTTGTTACACCCTGCAGTAGGTCGTTAGAAGTGGTTATACTCGACCGTTATATTGTTAATCATTTAATCATCATTGTCATCATTTGTTCATTCATAGTTTGACTTATCAAATTTCCTTTAGCATATCCGATCCTTTTAAATTATCTGCCGAGGGGACTCAAACCTGAATGGTAGCTCTTTCTTAAATTTCTTATTATTTTTTTTTTTAAATATGTATATCTATTTAAAATGTATTATTATTTTAAATTTACAATTTGATTCAAAACACTGAAGAATTTTAGATGCATTTTTATTTATTATTTTTTTTATTAATAAAATGATTTAGATCTATATTTTGTAATTAAAATATTTTACATAATTTTATTAACTACATATTATTAATATTATGAAAATACATAGGGAATTATTTTAATTGATTTGAATTATTTGTCAAACTTTACAGGGTATCTGTAAAGTCGCATCTAACAATTATGCGAGCTGTTACTGCATTCATGTTGTTCTTGATGCCATTTTCGTTTGAATTTTATCTTCGATGACTCAACAGAAAATGCTGCTTTCATACATTTTTGGGCATTTTTATTAGGATTGCCACGATGATGGCAATCAGTTGTAGGCCCTAGGTCATTCAGCCGCAACAGGATAAGGGCCACAGCCTTGACTTCCGTTCCGTCCATTCCGTTCCGATTCCTTAACTGTATTCCAATGATATACTCCTAATGATATTCCCGTTTATTCCCTTTCTCTTCTTGTTGTTGCCTTGTATGGCTCACTTAGTGCCGGACGTGTTCGTGATCTGCAACAGCTGAGTGTTGTATTGTGTCCGAAGTCTACATGTGTGTGAGTGTGTGGCACACTCTCGCCGTGATAAATGTATCGTCATCCCATTTCTTTTCATTTTCTCTTAGTTATTTTCTTCTTTTTTTTGGCTAGACGCCATTTCCTTTTAATTTTGCACTGCAAGAAATCTGTTGGCCGATAAGTAGGGTTGTTCAAATGACCGTCAAAGTTGAGGTATTTGACGATATGGCCCAAGGGTTGCATTAGCAGTAGTTCACTTAAGCATTCGGAGATTGTATCTGCAGTCTTGGACTTAACAATTATAAGTAGATCTTGCCAAAAAGGAAGTCGAAATTGCCCAAAGGTTGAACTGAATGTAGCATCTAAAGGTACTTTCTCTTCGATATGACATATTTAGTAATTATGTCTTGGACTTGCTGAATTTTTCATACGTTTAGATTGCTTTCTTTTATTTACTTTGAATTTAGACTATTTACTTTCATAAAAATTTTTAGGTTGTTTGAATGGAAGACAAACTTAATTTATTAGTGTGGCATTTTATATACATAATTTGACAACAATCAGTGCGGACGGCAGTCCGCGCTAGTGACGAAAGCAGCACGAAGTGTGCAAAAGGCGACTAGCAATATGGTCGAGTTATATACCGACCGAAAGGTATAATAAAAGTGCATACTAAAACTTTTCGTAACTCGCCTGGTTCGTAAGATATGGGGGTGTAAGTGGGAGGGGCATAACTTTTATGATTGCAGCTAGTGGGACCGTTGGATCCTTTTGGTTAAATTTAAAAATAAAATGTTTGGCATTCGCCACATTGCACAAAAAAGTTCACGATTCTTTATACGTAAAAGTAACTTTAATGCGCAGTGCCGAATGCCAAACAATTTTTTTTTTTAGTTTATAATAGTTCATATATTAAATGTAGTAAATTTCGTCACAAATTTAGATATCAGAAATTTTGACTTTTAGACTTTTACCTCGTGTAGAGGTTTTCTTATGTGATCACCATTAATTAGATCTTCGACATCCCTTCCTTTGAGCCACTCAGAATTACATTTATTGTATTTAAATGTAGAATTATTCAAAGTGCCAGTTGACTTCTCCTCAAATTTCCGAGTGTATTCTATGATTGACTTTTAAAATATTTCTAGTATTCTTGCATTTTTGATAATCCAAGTGGAACTCAAACTACTATATAATTGTTCAATTGTTCTATGTACAGATAAGGTCTTAGTTAACTAACTTTAAGATAATTTGGCGTAAAATTGATTGAAACAAGTGTCAAATTAAAAAATATATCCCAGATACAATTTAACTTGACCATGAAAAAGGGGCGTGTACACATGTGTAGGCCGCACCTTGAATAACTCTTATTTTCTCTCTGTATTTTCGATATTACATATTTAATAATTATTTCATTGACTTTCTGAATAATTCATAGCTTCAGTTAAAATGCAATTTCAATTTTTCTGGGTTAAACAAAGAAAAATGTTATAATAACACAAATAACACACACTAAGCACACAACACACATTAAATCCCTGGGTATGACCCTAGGTAGTAAATCAGATAGTATTTCAATTTCAATTTCTATTCGTAGTGTTGGTAGTATTCATTTATCCAAACATAAATAAGTATCTCTACTTTGTGACAATTCTTCTTGTTACCTCTGGCATTACTCTCACCCTCAATTTACACCTACCCATATTTCCCCCCCTTGGTCTACCTCCCTTCGGGCACCCTGATAACAACTTTGAGCTGTAGGTAAGCCAAACACACACACAACAGAAACAGAATGAAACGCATAAAATTGCTAACGCTTTGCAATTTGCAACACCGAATTTGCCATTGCCATTGCCATTGCCCCGAAATGTTGCAACATTTATGTATGTTTGGCCAATCAATTAGGATATTAGAGACACGTTCACATTGCGAAATGACAATGTGCTAGGGGCAAGTCAGGGGAAGGGACTTGCGAATAGCGTATGGCACCCTACATTCTATTATTTTTGCTTGGCCAGTTACACACACGTATTTCAAATTTAATTCTCTATGCCGTCAGTCGCAAGCCGCATGCAACATGCCACAACGCGAGTACGTTGTCACTGGTGTCCCCCTCCGCCCCCTGCCACGCTAACGGATTGAATGACATATTTGATTTTCTTTTGCTGGTCATTTGCTGGCTTTTGTTTTCCTATTTTCTTTTGGATTTTCTGGGCCAAATTGATATGCTAAGTAGGCTCAGATAGGGAATGAGAATGGGCAACAGTCATATAAATTAGCTACCCGAGTTACTGCATTCCATTTCTATTTCGATCCTAATTATCACAGCTTTTTATCAAGTGACAGGCGGTCGACTAATTTCAAAACAAATGCCCCAGAGGAAGACGCATTTCCGTTTTCTGCCTGGATCCATCGATTGGATATTAGAGCCCAAACTCAGACTCAAGGCCTACCACAAAGGTATGAGTATCTCTGGGTATATTGTGTATTTGGGGGCGTGGCAGTCTTTCGGGTCGTTGATAAACCGCAGCGACAAAGGCAGCGGCAACAAATAAAATGCGTAGGTAATAAATAAAAATTGTTTTTAAGCAACTTAATCGAATTTGTGTTTTGTGATTGACTTCGCTGTCTTATATAACATATGTACGTACATACTATATAGCCGCGAGGGCAGTTATATTTGAAATTTGAATTTTTCTTCCATTCATCGCAGCTGAAAAAAAAAAAGTTTTTTTAATGAAATAGTTAGAATATTAACGTTTATTTTACTGATATATAGACTCAAAGATAGAACAGATGTGCTTGGACTTGGAATTTCGAACTTGTAAATAGGAAGACAAATTTTAAAGAAACTCTTGGAACTATAAAAATTAATTGATCGAACATATAACAGATTTCGTTAATGTAAATTTTAATATAGGAAAGAATAGAATTTTTTTCTAGATATGTTTTCAATAGAATAAATGAAAAAGAAAATAATTTCATAAAAATGAAATAGTTTATAAAGATATAAATTTCGTTTGGAATACTTAATGCCTTCTAATACGAAAATATTTGATTCCAAAATGAGATATAAGCGAAAATAGACATAAATCATAAATATGTACATATATAAAATTTATATTATGATAGAAATGGTACCTCATACGAATTCCGAATATTTTTTGAGGAATTACAAAAAAAAAGAATAAAAAAACTAAGAATAAAATTGTAGGAAACCAAAATAAGGACGAAAATAAAGAAATCATAAGAAAGGAAATTCAACTAAGAAACAATTATTTTGGCTTCCAAATTTGGATTTTCGAATTATCGTATTCTGAATAATATTTTTCGACATTCGTATAGAGAATCTAATGAAATTTCCTCAAATATTGAACTACAAAAAAGATCTGTTAAAAATAAACTTAGCAAAATACGAGTGCTATCGATATATATTCTTGTCAATGAAGCGGTGTGTATTTTGGCGCTTACCTCTGAAGCGGCCCTCGCGTATTTGTGAGCTATTTTATTTTAATGCGTGCGCCTTTTGGCCTTTGACTTTGACATAAAAATGAGACGCTGCCTTTGACTGAGGCATGGTCGAGGGAGAGGGAGGGCGAGGGGGAAGAAGGAAGAGCGAGAGCCCCAAATGGTTTTTATTGTTGTTACAACAATTTTTATGGCGCAAGTGCTGGTAAAATTGCGTTGTCGTTGTTCTCGTTGTTGTTGTTGTTCTTACTGTTGTTGTCGATGTTGTTCTCGTTGTTGTTGTGGTTGCTGTTTGCGTCCTGGGCCGTTGTCATTTTCCGTCTGTCCTCTGACGTTGTCGCCTCCATTGTCCTTGTGACTTGTGGGCACCAAATTGTATGTATTTTGGTTTTAACACATTTTGGTCTAATGGAGTGTCGTTGCTGTGTGCCACGAGCTTCATAAACTGCCAGCCTCACTTTCCTCACACACTTTCCTCATGCATCGCACACGAAGTAACATGCGAGAGAATCCTCTTTGCATTCCGATTTGTGATTTGACTATTCGCAGAGTTGGCTTGAGTGCTTCGAGTGTTTTGTCTTTTGGAGACTTTTGGCCAACAACAAGACTTTACTGCCCACAAAATGACCAAACGAGCAAGTGAAAGTTAAACAACAAATATGACAACAACAACAGCTTTTAACAAGCATTACAATCTGAGCGTCAAAGATTACACATGTTAGATGTTGCAATTGTCGTTGTTATTGTTGTTGCTTCTTTACAACATTGTCTTAAAAATATGCTTACTTAAAAAAACAGATAAAAAAATACTCACTCGATCGCCTAACGCTGGAATCCCAGCAATGTTAATAATGTAAACAATGTTTTTTGGTTTTTTACAACACACAAAAACAACAACCGCAACAACAACAATATCAAGAGCAACAAGACATCTCTAATTGATTGTGGTAGATTGTTAATGGATGTTAACTAATTCGAATTCGAAAGGCAACTCTAACTACAACAATCACAACAACAAATTCCTAAAATATTGCTTTCATTTCTAAGATCAGATTCATCTAAATCATGTTTTTTGTATCGGGGGAATTTCAAAAAATAAACTTGTTCTACATATGATTAAAATGTATCTACATACATTTCAAATTTCAAGGCTCTTGTTCTTTTAGTTCAAGTTTGCTGAGTTAGCAGAATCTATAAATATTATTTGTTTGGATCATTGTTTTTTTTTACATTCAAACCATCTTTAAAAGTCCATCTTACTAAGTCCATTTGCATAATTATTATCGATTAATAGGACTCACCTTTTGTCTTTTGAGATCATATATATTCAGAATACTTCTTTATATTCTTTTTACTTAAATTATAAAATGCTGATATTTTTTATTCGTGTATTCAAACATACATAAAAAAAACCATAAAGAGGTAAAAGTCTAGTGACAAAAGCGTATTCTAGCCCAAAAACATCTGATATCCAATCTTGTGACGAAAAATTAAATTGTATTTAATTTGGTTATTTGCTTTATTTTAGTATACATACTAGTGTATGTTTAAAGATTAAATTAAATTAAATATGACAATGTTTTGTACTAGAAAAAAGTACATTTTGGGTTTTGATCAGGATTTTGGTGTACTGAAACTAGTATGTTTCGTTCTTTTACATACTTAAGTTAATCCTAAAATGTACTTAAAGTATCCCACAAAAATCTTATTTTAAGATTTCCGGACTTGCGAAAACCGAACTTGAATTAAGATTTTTGTTCTTAGTCTTGGAAATACCGAACCAAGACAGCTTTTAAGATCGTTTGTACTTGAATATCGCCTGTTTAAGTGCGAAAATCTTGATTTTTTTCTGAATTTATGTATAGTACATGCATAAATTCATGTCAGCTTAAAAGATACTTGGGCTATCAAGATGACATTTTGAATGTAGACTGATAAGTATTTGTAAAAAAATTAAATAGATTGATAATATAAGAAATGGGTATAAAAACGAAAATTAATCTGTCGTAAAATGAGCTGTAAGATGGTAACACAATCAATGCTCCAAACTTCACAGATCAATGCAGTATCTGTGAGGTTTCTTGCTCGTATCTAACTACAAGACAGCATATGCCACATACTCGTATCAGCACAAAAACAAGAGGTAACAACAAAGCGCGTGTGTTGCCACTTTGAGTTGGGTTCACTTAAAGCTGGAGTTGGAGTCAGGTGGGCTCGATTCACGGTAGACATGAATGAAGGAGCTGCTGCGATGTCTTTATTGCAACAGCAACAGTAACAGCAACAATAACAACAGCAGCAACAACAACAAGTTGCCAATGACGTGTGGGCAGTTGGCTGCCGTTTTTCGCGCACCAAAAAAAAAAAAAGAAAAGAAAACAAAGTAAAGGAAAGAAACAAAATACAAGAAAAGAAAAAATGAAGTTGAAGCAAAGCGAACTTTGCGCACGCGCACGTCATGCGAACGGCGCGCCGTGGCGGGCTCAAATCCAAGGGAGAAAGAGACGGACAAGGAGTGGGAGTGTGAGTGTGAGAGGGAGGCAGCTAGAAAGACAGTAAGTGTGCTGAATGTTGGCTACTGTCTGCTGTGAGTGTGAGTGTGAATACACAGAAAGAAAAATATCCGGGACTCCGGGATAATATCAATCCAATGCGGTGTCAGAAAGAAGTACGGTAATCCCGGATTTTCTTAAGCCAAGTACTATATACTTGATTCAAGCACGATTTTTCTCAGCAATATTTTGATTGTAGGGGTTCTGTAATTGTTTTGTTTAGTTAGATCAAATATTTTAGTCTTCTTCGACTTTTTAATGTTAAGTCGATGCGATTTTATTCGCATATGGTTTTAATTTAATAATAATATCCTGAATATATACTTTAAGAATTTTAAACTTGAATTTTAGAATGATTTATTTTTCTGTGTACTTATTACCGCAGTGCTAAACTTTGAACTTTTCAACTGCCTCTGCCTTCAACTCCTTTGCTTCTGCGTTGTCTCTGTCTCTGTCGCAGTTGACGTGGCGTCGCTGCCTGCAGGCCAAGCATGTTGCAGCTTAACATAATTATGGCCAGGTTCCAGTTGCAAAGCTCAGAGACACCTTTGCGGCGCAGTTGAGCCCTTGCAGTTCCATCAATTGCCTTTGGTTCTGTCTTCGACTTGGGTTTGGGTTTGGTTTTGAGTTCTGAAACCTGTAAACGATACAAATCACATACAATGAAACCGCAACCTTTCTGGGGTTGCTCTGCCTCTTTTTTAAAACGTTGTTGCTGTTGCATGTTGATGTTGTCGCTGGCAACGTTTGCGGCAACAGCAAATTGAAGCACCGCAGCAACTTCTCGCATGCATTTGTATTTGTATGGCTTGCAGCAAAAATGCGCCCCTATCATAGGTCCAGTTGTGAGAGTACGAGAAGTAGTTACAAATACACGTACTCATCGTCTTTACTGTCAAACCAGTTATGCACCGATCTCCCCTCGCACTATTACTCGATACTCAACTCGTTGGTCGTTCCTGTTGCTTTCATATATTTATATGAAAAGTGATTTCTTTGCATTAAATGCAACCTCCCAAAGCTACACTGTACCAAAATGCACACTGATTGATGATTATAAATTTTAATTGATTTTTGGAGAGACAATATGAAACTAAACTTATGTCATACTGATGTTATAATAAACATTTCTTAAAAATATATTTATAAATCTCTGCCACTAAAATATTTACTCAGAAATATTTAAGCAACTTAAGATAGATAACCTTCTATTTGGAAAAATTTATAAAAGATTGACTTTTTTCATTCAGCTCACAAATTTAAGTTTTAATGAAATTTGTCAACTTTTTTATAACAAACTAATGTATTTCCAGTTATGTATATTGTACAACTGATCGAAAAATCAAGTGATTTTCATTTTTTTTTACCAATTAAACAATTGTAATTCAAGTATTTATAACAGTCTGATGTTTTTATAAGTAACTAAATTAAATAAAAGTTTTAAACTGTTTGATTTCAGTTTACATTTAAATCATGAAAATGGCTAAGAAATAATTTAATCTCAAAATAGAATAGACATACAGTTAGTCAAGAAAATGTTTTGACAAGGCCAGGGATTAAAACCGAAACGAATGTCGGTTTCAGTTACGGTTTCGGTTATGCTCGAATTAAGGTTTTCGGTTATCGGTTCTGCAAAATCTTGGAGTATCGGTTTCGTAACGGTTATCGGTTTTTTGTAAGTTTCGGTTTAAAAATACCGGTTTAGTTTCGGTACACAACAAAAATAAAAATTAAGGTTTTCGGTTGACCAAAATAAGAAGCTTATTCATTGTTTTACATAAAAAAAGACTTAATGCTCTTTTTAGCCTGGAAAATAATGTTATATTGTTACTGGAATGCTCCAGCGCAATGTCGATTTTATTATAATTTGATCTCATATAAATTTGGTTTGAAAATTTCGATTATTTTGATTTTACTGGTTTTTTAAACTTCGAACTGTCATAACTTTGTCAAAAGTCAATCAATTTATATGCGCAATGTAAATTTGAGCATGATTTTATCTCTTAATTCGTTCTGCATTTAAATAATTTCCATTTTATAAATTCGAATTTTTTCGAAAAAGTCAAAAAAGACAAAGGTGTAACACTGTAAATTTTCGAAAAAATTCAATTTTAAAAAATTTTAAAATTGAACAAAATTTAAATGCAGAGCGAATTTAGAGATAAAATCATGGTCAAATTTACATTGCCCATGGAAATTGATTGAGTTTTGACATTGCTATGGCAGTTCTAAGATATCAAAGTTTCTCAGTAGCTGCGACGGCCAAAACCGAAATTAACCCTTATAAATGAATCGGTTACTAAACGGTTATTTCGGTTTAAAGAGTTTCGGCTTATGGGTTTCGGTACAGTGGAAAAACATTTTTTCGGTTACGGTTTCAGTTACGGTTACAAATTTCAATCGGTTTTCACCGGTTAAAGGTTACGGTTTCGGTTAAGGTTTTAATCCCTGGACAAAACAAAAATCCACTTATTTGCTTTCTTATTTTTATACCCTGTTTAAAAGATAATTCAATGGAATGAAAATTATATTTAGTGTTTTTGTTTTAAGAAATAACACAAAAATTCATAAAAAAAAAAATATATCACAGCGGACGGCATTATTTTTAGGTATAAAGAATCCTGACCCTTTAACGAAATGTGCGGAATGCCAAACCTTATTTATATGTATATTAGAATAATTCATATATTAAATTAAATATCGTTCGTCACAAAATTGGATATCAGAAACTTTAGGGCACTGAAAGGGTTTCGTCACTAGTCTTTTACTTTGTTTAGTAAGTTTAAGGTATCAAACCTTTCGTTCGGTACATAGTTCGATCTGATCGGGCAGTCGTGTACATTTTTGATTTTGTCAGAACACTTTCTTGACTATCTGTATATAGTCTTACAGTATATCCTGTATATACCAAATTTTACGAAATTTTTACATTTAGTTTAGGTTTCATCTGATTTGCTTTCAAAGTTATAGTGAAAAGATTAAATTTTGTATAACATTGATAATCATAATTTACATAGCAATTTCTGTCAGTGTAGCCGCAGTGTTTGGGGTCCAGAGATCCCGATTTTGTGACCGGGACACTGCTGTTGCCTCTGCTGGCTGATGATGATTGGGTATAATGGGTTTTATGGAGCAGCTGCTGCTGTTGCTGTTGTTGTTGCTGTTGTTGTTGTTGTTGTGTATGTGGATGCTGTTCGCTCGCTCGCCACGCTCGTTGTTCAAGTTTTGTGGCTCACACCTGTGCCCGGGTCTACCTGACATTTTGAAATATTGCCATTGATTTGCTGGCAAAGAGACTGCAGAACTGATTTAGTTTGTGAATCGGATTTCGTTGGTAGTCCCATTAGGTTCTTGGTTCCCATGGCAAATGTTGTTTGTTGTTTCGTTGTTCGTTGTTGTTAGCATTGTTTGTTCTACAATTAACAACAACAATGAGCGCGCGCAATGTTTTAATTTGGGTCAAGCAATTGGCGTCGCTTTGGCAGCGTTCATAATTTCCATAAACGCCAAGAACTCCCCTCTGCCCCAGTCCCCTTCCCATCCAAAGAGTCCAAAAACAATATGTAAAGTAACCGAAGTACATATGTATGTATGTATGTGTGCTGCATATATATGTAGGTACATACATACATATGTATGTATGTATGTATTTATGTATATCTAGTGCTTTAATATAGTCGTAATTTACAGCAAATCAATTGATGGGCACGACAATGCATGTCCAAAGAACGACAAGACCAACACACACACACACACACACTCAAACACACAGGTATTAAACCATAACAGAATTCATTAACATTTTCGGCACGCACAAATTATTAATCTTTTAGCATAAACATAAAATTCTCTCACTCATCAAACAGACTCTCCCACTGCACTGACACACACACAAGCATACATATTATTCAGCTGTTTCTTTTTTGTCAAAAAGTTACAAAGTCGATCACACTCTATGCTAGGAACGCAAGAGAAAGGTCGAGAGCGAGAGAGCGGGTGATTGATAGAGCGCCGTGTTTGATCATATTTATGATCGTACATGTTTGCGTTTGCTTGAGGTTCGATGGTTCGAACAGACATGTTTGAATTGAGTTTTCTACTTGTTAATGTTGTTACTCTTGCTTTAATTGTTGTTGTTCCTGTTGTCCATTGACTTGTTGTATTTGTAATTCTGGCATCGTTAAAATGCAACCAAGAAAATTATATGGTATATTAAACTTAATATATAAATAATTATAAAATAAAAAGTTTGGCATTCGGAACATTGCGCATAAAGATCTTGATTCTGTATACCTAAAAATAATTTTAATGCGCAGTGCCGAATGCCAAACTTTTTATTTTATAATTATTTATATATTAAGTTTAATATCGTTCGTCACAAAATGGGATATCAGAAATTTTGGGGCAGGGAAAGACTTTCGTCACTAGACTTTTACTTTGTTAAAAAGTTTTTTTTGGAAGATATCAGAAATTTTTGGAATATTATATGATTCTGACATTGTAATTTTGCTATAAAATTATCGAAATGCTTACTTTAAATAAAAAATAAATAAGGCAGCTATATAATATAGTAAACCGATTTTAACCAATTTTGGTCAGGATGTATAAAACCAACCCAGATGCGTATGTTGACAGTGTGATCAAGATATCTAAAAAACAACAAAGTTTTTTATACTTAAACTTGATTTTATACCGATTGTTCATATGGCAGCTATATGATATAGTATACCGATTTGAACTAAATTGGGACATAATGTATAAGACCAACTTAAATGCATACTGTGTCAAATTGGTTCAGATATCTTGAGAAATATAAAAGATTTTCGTACTGAAACCATATTTTGGACCGATCGTTCATATTTCAGCTATATGATATAGTGGACCGATTTGAACTTAATTTGGTCAGGATGTATAGGACCAACTATAATGCATATTCTGTCAAATTGGTTGAGAAATCTTAATAAACAAAAAAGTTTTTCATACTAAAACTTGATTTTTAACCGATCGTTCCTATGACCGCTATATGATATAGTAGACCGATTTGAACTAAATTTGGACATAATGTATAAGACCAACTTAAATGCATACTCTGTAAAATTGGTTGAGAAACCTTGAAAAACAAAAAAGTTTTTCGTACCAAAGCTTGATTTTTTAATTATTACCATATAGTAAATAGTAAAATGTATATATTCAGTTAACCGGTCATATCTTCCACACCTTGTGGCTGAGAGACATGTGTCATATAACAAAAGGCGCGAAATTTTACGTGCTACAACATATTTAATAAAAATCGTTGGAACCGTTTTCTAATAAATCGCCAAAGTTTAAGCTAAAAATCCTTTTTTCACCTGTAGCATTTTACCTGAGCACTTTGCTAAAAAGTATTCAAGGAACGTCTAGAAGCCCTCTAATATACCATTCTAACGACATATAGAACACATCAAATTTATCACGTTTTAGCTATTTACCGCTAAACTAGCTATTTCCCGCTAAAGACGTAAAACAAACATTTCTAGATTTCTGATAAGAAACAATTCCTCATCAAAAAATCTAAGCTTTTTCAGCGCTTTGATCCAAACAAACAGACAAACAGACAAACAAACTTTTCATCTCATTTTGAGAAGGCCCTTAAAAATTTCAAGTTAATATATCTTTTGAACCAAATGTCGGATTGGAATGATCAAGGTATCATTCGACGCGTATTTTTAATAAGAGTTATAAAATTATATAATTTAACAAAAAGGCTCCAACGGCCCCACTGTATGCAATCATTAAAAGTTTGCCCCTCCCACTTACACCCACTTATCTCAAGAAGCAGGTGAGTTACCAAAAGTCTTAGTATGCACTTTTAGTTAAAGTCATACCTTTCGATCGGTATATAACTCAATCAGATCGGACAGTCATAGAAAATTTTGCATTCTGCGTGTATATATTGCTAGTCGCCTTTTGCACACTTCGTGCTGCTTTCGTCACTAGCGCGGACTGCCGTCCGCAGTGATTAAGAAAACTGTTGTGGTAGAACTAAAGAGCAATAAAATAATAATATTTCATATTACAGTAGATTGATTTCAGTCCGATTAAGTAATTTTTGTGTTCGATTATTATTTAGTTTTTAATATTATATTATAATAAATATTAAGCAAATATAAAATAATTGTATACCTTATTAAAAGAACAGTGTTGATAGGAAAAAACTGGAACAGATTGATAATATTTCATATAGATTGAGCTCAATCCAATTAAGTGATCTTTGGGTTTGAGTTTTAAAGCGAAAATAAATTGACGGAATAAAATGTTTGTATTTCCTCTATACATACATAAGTCTCTTCGTCTATTTCTCTTACTTCTTGTAATCCTCATTGTTTGATTTAAAAGCACTTTTAGTGGATCACATTGTGAATCGATATTTCCATTTTTGCTTATTCTTTTCTCTCTACTCTTTGCCCATTTTGACAGTTGGTAATGGTTCTTGCCACATCCTTTTACCAACATTCAACGTACTTGTGCAACTTCAGTTGAATGCCCAAATGTTTGCACATCCTTTGTAGTTGTTGTGTATATGCTTAGCTTTCCCCCGGAGGCGTCAAGTGGTGGCACTTCAGTTACAGTTCCACCGCTCAACGCCTCCTCCTCCTCCTGGACTCCACTTCCTCCACCATCATCTCCATCTTCTGCGCGGCTCCGTCGAGTCCAGATTGAAGTTAAAGTGTACTAAGAGTCAAGCAGAGCTTCTGTTTGCGTTTGATGCCTGTGGGGCAAGTGAAATTTTGTGGCCATCAATGGGGTCCAGCTGTGCCACCTGTAACCCGCCTGCCAAATCTGGTGACTCACCTGCTACCTCATCTCATCTCATCGCATCGACGTTGAAGTTGCTGTGCTGCATTTTAAAATTAATATTTGGATTTTAATTAGCAAGAAATTTACTTTGGGCTATGGGCAGGTTTCGTTCAGCATCGCCAGAGAGACATCGCGAGAGAGACAGAGAGGTAGATAAAAAGTGTGACAGTGAGTAAGAGAGACAGAGAGAGAGAGAGAATGAGAGGGAACTATGGCTGATGCTTTGTATTTGTGTTTGCATTTGCTGGCTGGTTGGCTGACTGGTAACTGCATGTGCACACCTCCAACTTCCTATGTGTGTGTGTCTGCGTATGTGTGTATATATTTAATTAGTGTACACATGCACAGTCGCATCAATAGACGGTGTGTGTGTGGGGCGGGGACAGGTGGGGCGTTAGTTAAAAGGGTACCCTATCAAATATGCAGCATTTGTGAGTTACAAATTTAATTTTGTTCAACGCTATGAAATGCAATTTCCTATTACACAAAAAATATTGTTTTACTTTCATCTAATTTCTATTTTATTTTTATTTCGGTATATTGTTGGTTTTATGACTATTTGTTTCTTATATTATCACAATGCAAATTATTGCTTAATACTTTGGCATTTGTTGAAAATTAATTGTTTGTTTTGTTTGCCTTGGCAACAAAAGGCCGATCGAAATTGCCAAAAAGCCTTTGGCCAAATATTAATTTGCCAATTTTAAAGTAGAATTTGGTAAAAACTCGTACACGTCCGTCTGATGGCCCCATCCCCCTCTTTTGTTGTGCTCATCACACACAACACTCTTCAGTTGTCAGCGAACACGCTGCGAACATGTTTGAGCTGAAACTGTTAACTTAACAGTGCGCTATAACAGCTGCAGCACGTTCAGTAGAATTTTGAAATGAATCTTTGCGGCAACATTTAATTCAGATCAAGATACAAGATCAAGATTCTTGGGTGGCACTTTCACGGTGAGATAGAAGACTATATTTGTCACCAATCAAGTGTCAACTAAAAATTATCGGTGTTTCAGAATCTTATTCTGGTTGGAATCAAATCCCTAACGCATCAGCTAGTAATTCCGGTAAAAGCGGCGCTAAAAAATTTGATCAGTCTTCTTTGACTTCCATATTCAAAACAATACATCTCAGAAATAAATTGGCCTATCTCCAAAATTGGCTTACCAAAAAATAATGGATTAATTTAATTACACCATTTTATTGATAGGAATAAAAACAAAATAAATGTCCTAAGCCATTTACATTCCGCGAGCGAAGCGAGCAGGGAGCAGAGCCCCCCATTAAATGCATAAAATTCAAAATATTTTTATTAATGCGATAAAATATTAAATGCGTTGCGACGTTATCGCAATATGTACTATGAAATGTTATATAACGCATAATAATGCAACTTTAATGAAAGAATATTATTACTATACTTCTGTAACATTTTCTAGACGGAAAGAAGGATGAGGAACAAATACATACATATCTGATATTCGAGCAGGTTGCAGTTCATTTTGATTCTTGATGGGCGACGCTTTAATTAAAAAACTGTCGCAGGAAAACTTGGCAAAAAGGACTTGGACAAAAGCCGGACCCTGACCGCCAAAAATGCCAGGGAGAATGAGAGAATTTTCTAAGCCATTTTTGGGAAATGGAAATGGTAACGGGAAAGGCTGCGGGCAACGCGTCGTGTTATAATTCAAATAATAAATTCTATTTTACGGCCCTCAGCTCTGAAAATGGCTAACAAATGGCCTCGTTGTCGTGCCGCGACCAGTTGAAATGCGAAAATGCAGACAGCGAAAGAGTGAAATTGTAAGGGAAATGGCCTGACTGTGCACCGAGAGACGCAGCAGGGAGCGGGGCAGGGAAGAATAAATAAAAGGACAGAGGGATTGGAGGATTGGAGGTTTGGAGGAATGGAGGGAATGGGTCGAGTCAACTTACCTACTGTGCCAGCCAGGGCTAAAATCGATTTAGCCAAGTAAAACCAATAAAAATTATAAAGCATATAAATTGCCAACCAAAATGTTTGTTGTCAAACTTCCAGTCCAGAGAAATCACATTAGGGTGGCGCCAATCAAATTTGTGTATTGTCAGCAGGCTTGGAGAACTCAGAGGAGGGATGGTTCCTGGGGCGAAGGAAGCCTTTCGGTTTTGTAGCTCGAAAAGCGCTCGCAAGCAACCACCAGACACGAGTATTCTGGACCTCAATCCAGAAACCAGACACAAACTGCGCTTCAACTTGTAAGTCAATCCGTCAGTCTGACAGTCAGTCATTCAGTCAGTTGGTAGACATCTTCTGATGTGGCTGCAACTGTTGTAGAGTACCACAAATGCTATCCGGCTTTTAAATGTGCCAGCCCCCTCTCCGAAAAGTCGACTCCAACTGCCCGGCACTTATTGAAGCTGGCAGATTTATTGGAATTTTAAATTCCTTTGTTAGTCACCAAGGAATCTAATAAACGCCAATAGCTGAGCAACAACAACAATTGCGAGAAAAACTCATACACAAAATAGGATTTTCCTATTTTTGGGGCGAAAGTGTGTTATGTTCTTCCGTGGAGCCGGGGGCTCGCTTATCTTGCTGCTTTCCGCGATAATGTATACGCCCCGTAAGCCCAAATGTATGCTGAGGCTGCCTGCAGCTTATCGAGCAATTAGCATAAGCATATCTTGGCATAGTAATCGATTTAACAGGACACTTTAAGCCATTCACACTCATGCTACGCGAATCCTTGCTGGGAAGTACAAAATTTAAATGTTGCATGAGAGAGAGGATTTATCTACGAGGTACTAACTATATATTGAATATAGAGGGTTTCAATATTTATTATTAGTTATTTTTTAAAAGTATTATAAACAACTCTTACATATTGTTTTTTTTTCCTTTTTTTTTGTATTTTGTTTTCTATAGTGGCAATAATCTATGTAACTTAAATCTTTGTATTTTAGTAACTAAGTTTTTTTTTTTGCCTGAAATATACATATTTGGAATCTTGTATATCTGTGCCTTTATATTTAAGTATTCTTAGAACTGAACTCTGTCTGCTCGGTATCTTTTTTCAATCTCATCTGTATCTATATGCTTTAGTACCTATACTTTTTAGTATCTTTTGCTGCATTATTTGCTCACTTAGTTAATTTATAAGCCTTATTTTTTTTGTCTGTAGCTGCTTTATTACTCGACTGAAGTGAGAGAAGGCTAAAGTTTAATTGGAAATTGGGTTGCCTGTTGGTCGCTGGTGCTGAAAGTTTCCTTTGCTCCTGATTTTCATATAGCACTCAACAGATGTCGGATCGCTGACGCGCTTACACATGAACAAAAAACCAGGAAAAACGGGGAAAAATGTCGAAAATAAAACAAGTGCAACAACAACAACAACGAAGCAACCAAAACAAAATGGCAGCCTCGTAAACAACTCGCTAAACGTTTTGGCGCTCATTTTGCAGCCGTTGCTTAATTTTTTTCCCTCATTTCAGTTGCTGATTCTGATGTTGTTGTTGTTTTTGTTGTTGCTGTTTTGCTTGAGGCTCTGGGCACAAGTGAAAGTTCAACGGGACCAGGGCAATATGTGGGTGGGATTGGAACCTTAGCTGGAGAGCTGGAAAACTGGTCGGGTTGATGGGTTGTGGCAGCTGCAAGCACTGTGGCAAAGGTGGCGCTTCGGGAGGGATCGGAGGCGTTTCTGTGGCTGCCACGCATACGCCACATTTCGCACATTTCCCCCAATTTCCCATTTTTGCTTTGTCTTGTTAGCATTTCTTTTTTTTCCTTTTGCGCTTTTTTTATTATTATTTTTTTGTGTTTTTTTTTTGGCAGCACAGATTTTCCGCGCATTTTGCCGCCTCCTTCTGGTAGATGTTGTTGTTGTGGTTGCTGATGCTGTTGTTGTTGTTGTTGTCGAGTGTTTTGGGCACCGCCAAAAACAAAAGGCGCGCACATTAAATTATGAAAATAAAATGCGATGCGACCTCGATGCGCGCCTTAGCTTCCCGTCAAAAGGTCGTCGGCTGGCAGAGCCATTGAATAACTCGACTCAACGATGACTTAATGAGCAGCGATATGGATATAGCTCAGCTCAGTTCAGTTCAGACTCTGCACACACGTATACAAGTATCCCAACATTGCGAGTATCCCTTGGAAGGGAAGAAAGGGAGACAGCAAGTTACACGAAGTGATTGCGATTTTGTTTTTCAGTACTTTTTATTTAAAACAAAAAGAAGAAAAACTTACATTTAATGTAACTTTTTAATTAAATCGTTATACTCGTATATTCAGTTGTGTGTTTTTTCTTCATATTCCTCATCACTGCGGACGGCAGTCCGCGCTAATGACGAAAGCAGCACGTAGTGTGCAAAATGCGACTAGCAATATATACACGAAGAATGGAAAATTGGCTAAGACTGTCCGATCAGGTCGAGTTATATACCGATCAAAAGGAATGACGTGAACTAACAAAAGTACTAAGACGTTTGGTAACTCACCTGGTTCGTAAGATATGGGAGTGTAAGTGGGAGGGGCAAAATTTTAATGATTGCAGCTAATGGGGCAATTTTTAAAACAACTTTTTTTTATTTATTTTAGAATAATTCATATATTAAATGTAAAAAATTTCGTCACAAAATTGGATATCAGAAATTTTGGGCTTGAATACGCTTTCGTCACTAGACTTTTACCTCGTGTAGAGGTTTTTTATGTGTTCTCCTTTACATTCTCCATCTTTCTGCCTGCCAATGAAATTGATAATGGACCCTCACGGGCCCAAGCCTTGCGTTGCAAATTGCAAAGCATCTACCCAACAGGGGCAGACCCAAAGCCTAGAGGGCCTAATGAGGCCCAGTTTGTAATTAAGCCAAAGGCATTTGCCCAGCATGCGAAGCACTCAGTTGCGATCGCTCTACTTAATATTTATTAGCAGTTTATTTGAGTGTGTTTTGAGTCCTGTCTGTAGGAGTAATGTTTTAGATGCATATCCACCTAGTTGGTTCATTTTTTAAACATCTAAGTACGTAGCTTGTGGCAACTTTAATTTTGCATAAATCCTTTCAGGGTATTTATTGTTCATATACTTAAAACAAAAGCTATTATCATCATGTATTTAATTTGTTTTATTTATTTTGCAAAGTTTTCGCTAAATTTGATTCAAATTTTAATTTAGACGCATAATTTAACAAACCAATAATTTTGTATCGCATTTTCAGCAACACTTTTTCATAAGATACCCTGAAGGAAGAGTACTATTCCTTAATTGTACTGTATGCCACAGATATATTGAAATGTTGATATTATACATATACATTTGTAGTAAATATATTTTTACAAGTATTTAAGCTTATAATTTGACTGTATTATTTTCTTTTGATTGCACTTAAAATTATACACTCAATTATCTAAAATTAATTGATAGATTGAACAACTTTGCCTACAGATTTGAGTTAAGAATAGGGTGTTTAATGTTCGCCATGAGTTTAATTGAATTTTACTTCTTCAGGGTATTATTCAAATAGTTTGTACATTAATTGTTTTAATTGAAAAGCGCGTGAGCGTTTTAAATAGTTTTAATAATTCAAAACTACACCACCAAAAACTCAGACTGACAATTACCCGCATGCCCACACACACTCGTACATATACATACATATATGCGCTGACGAGCTTTAATTGTTGCTGCCATTATTAATAATAATTTACCAAAATCTTTTTTGGCAACGCTTTGATGGCTTCATTAGCCAACGTTGCCCCCCGCCCGCCTCCGCAACAGCCGTCGACATTGCAGTTGCCACAGCTGCCTCTCCCCCTGCAGGCGCCTTCCCTCTGCTTCATAAAGCAGCCGCGGCACGCGTCTCATTTAAAAGTCATTATATTTAATAGAAAAAAAGAAAAACAAACAACAACAACAGCAATTGTTTCGCCTAACGGTTATTGTGGAGGGCGTCTGCTTTATAGCCATCGTCACATAAATCAATTGAATTTTTGTACAAAATTTGAATTTAAATATCGTTGTTGTTGTTTGCTCTTTTAATTGCATGCTGCATAATAATAAATATTTTATATAAACAATTTTCAATATTTCTTCTTTATTTATTTTTCTATTTTTTATGCAATACGCGCAGTTAAAATATTTAAAGACTCATTAATTTATGCGACGAAATATGTGAGCGCCACTCAATATCTTAACTACTATATACCCTAAGTATACAAAAAGTCCATCAACCAGACTTCAATTTTCAAGTTGTCTTCAAGATTAAAGAATCAACAATATAAGTATATTATATACATTCTCTATATTCTGAAAATCACTACACTACACCTACACTCATAGCTATTAAATGTTTACTTCACATTTAAAAATGCAATAAAGCCTATGGGCGTAAGTTGGAATGATCGAGGTATCATTTGACGCGTATTTTTAATAAGAGTTATAAAATTATATAATTTAACAAAAAGGCTCCAACTGTATGCAATCATTAAAAGTTTGCCCCTCCCACTTACACCCACTTATCTCAAGAAGCAGGTGAGTTACCAAAAGTCTTAGTATGCACTTTAAGTTAAAGTCATACCTTTCGATCGGTATATAACTCAATCAGATCGGACAGTCATAGCAAATTTTCCATTCTTCGTGTATATATTGCTAGTCGCCTTTCGCACCCCTCGTGCTGCTTTCGTCACTAGCGCGGACTGCCGTCCGCAGTGATGAAAAGACAATTTTTGTTGTTAAACTTTGAGTGTTTTGATATATTTTAAAATTAATTTAAACTGTTATTGGTGTCTTTTTTGTGTTTAACAAAATTTTCGTTTTGTATAAAAAAAATATTTTTTTTAATTTGCCCAATCTTTGAATCAAATGCTTTTTAATCAAATGCTTTTTAAATTTTTTTAAATATCTTCACTGGTTTAAAAGATATAATTTTAGCAAAGCAAAATGAGAAGTGGCCCAAAAAAGAAATCCCACAGTTTTGAAGATAGACCTCTCTTCTCAGTGAATAACGTTTTGCGTTGTTATTATCAATCTTCCAAAAAAACTTCTGAACGAAGTAAAAGTCTAGTGACGAAGCCCTCTCCATGTCCCAAAATTTCTGATATCAAATTTTGTGACGTACATTATTTAATTTAATATATAAATTGGTTGCAAATAAATTTTTGATAAGAAAATCAAATATCTCTTATCGGCTATATTAACTAGACTGTAAGGTTTTCGGCAAGATGGGAGAACGGCGTTTGATATTTGATAAAAAAAACTTTTAATTATTCATATTAAGTGTGTTCATGACTCTTTGAAGTTTAACCAAGTTAGTATAAATAGTTTTGCTTGAAATGTTCACTTCAGAGTTTGAAAGTGGAAAACAGGGTATATGCTAGTCGTACTGATATAAGTTTATTAGTTCGTGGTGACATTCTATTATTAATTGTTGTATAATCTAAACCTCTTTAAAGAAATTCCCATAAAGTGCTGATGCAACAATGAGGTTGAGTTTAAGATACAAATGAGGCGGGGAATTCTATAATTCTGGCAATCCCTAAATATGATTAAAAAGAAGATAAGTCATAAGGCCCCATTTATAGAACTTGGCTTAAAGAAAAATGTTGCGGCTGTAGTAAAAAGTAGAACAAGTGTACTCGGTGTCGTGTGACCTTTGAACTGGGAATAGTTTCAGCCGGGCTCTGATAAATGCCTAACCCTAACTGAAGTTAAGACCTAGCGGGCAGCGCCCACATATCATGGAGCTTTACTGCTTGGTGTTGGCCAAAATGACAGGCAACAAGGACAACAACAACAACAAAAACAGCACGATAATGATATTGATGTAGATGATGATGATAGTGATAATGACGATAAAGAGACAGACATGATACTCGTTCGTAATGCTGTTGATCAGTAAAGCACACACCCCTAAGGCACAAGCAAGCGCGTTTATTGCAACGTCCATTTGTCTAACTCCTGCCCTGCCCTGTCCAAGATCCTACCCTTATACCCTCACCCCCTATCGCCAGCCTAAAATTCGCAGTCTTCCGTATTTTGTGCGAGGAAAAGAATGAAAACCTTTTTTACGCACACACACACAGAGTGACACAACGTCAAGCACCCACAGATGACACACCCATCGAGGCGGGTGTACAGGCGGGTGGAGGGGTGGAGGTATACCACAGGACGCCCGCACAGCACTCTCGAACACCCTCCAGGGCTGAACGCCCACATTCAAGTCACTTGGCCGCGCGTCAGCAGCTACAAAATATTTACAATGAAAAATGTCAGCAGGTATTTATTTTTATGGCTCAACATTCGTCAGTCTTATTGTTAGTTGAGGCGGGCAACGTAGCACCAGGAACGGGTACCAAGGGGTTTACGGGGATATTCGGGAGAAAGACGACTCAAAGGGGGATAAGCAGCAGGCAATATATTGAGAGCCGACGAATGACGCATATATGCAAGAAAACGATTTTGCCATCAAAACGCCAACAAGCTAAAATCTCTAGAGAATGGGCATTTAGTTAGTGAGAAGCCTAAGGCGATTTAGGCTGGAAATTTAGGTGAAAGCGTTTTGTGGAACACAGAAAGTCGCTGCTGTCTTTGGTTCTGGCATTGCCTGGCCGCCATTTTATGAATATTTATTTTGTCTCTCATATTAAAAATACAAGTCCCTGCACCACACACACAAACACACACACACGCACACACACATACCGCTAGCCAATGACTAATAGTTGTATATTTTATTAATATTTGTCTCCCTGGCTCTTTCAGCAGAAAGCTGCATGGAGTGGCATTAAAAGAGGGAGAATGGGAGAATGTGAGAATGGGAGTAGAAGAGGAAGGGAACTGGGTTCTCTATACATATTAGAAGAGCTTTGCATGCCTTGGACAGCGGCTGAGCCGATAGAAATGGGCTGGCATCGCCCAAAAAGCAGACAACACATTTTGCGTGCGTGGCCAAGATACGAGTGTAAAGGGTAGGCGGATACCAGCTGGAATGCGGGGAAAGGGATAGAGAACGCGATGGTGAAAGAGTGGGGAACAGGGAAGAAGGGGGAGTCTGTCTGTGTGGTGGAAAATGTTGCCACATGCCTTTTTTTATGTCACTTCCGCTTTTATTTATTTTTATACTCATGCCAGGACAATTCCTCATGCTTTCATTATGCACTCAAAGCACTCAGCGATGTTGTTGTCGCATTTTTTATTGTTGTTGTCTGGATCACGCTTTGTCTCATCATTAGAGTACTCCAACTCGCTCTCTCTGTCTTTCTCTCTCTCTCTCTTTCTCTCTGTGTGTCTGTGTTACCATCTCTATCCGTTATACTCTCTAACCATCTCATAATTGTCAACATGGCTAAGCTTTTACCGCTGACTTCGGCCCGCAAACTCACACTCACACACAGGCATTGCAATGTAAACTGAGGCGAGTTTGGCTATTTCCGTGTTTGCCTTCACGTCTAGCAGTTAATGCCCTGAGTTCAGCGGAGTTCTGTTGACCAGTTCAAGCCAAGAAGTTGAAGTAATGATATTCAATAGAAAGGACGCTGCCACTTCGTCTATAAAACATTTCGAGCAACAAAAACCAAGTTGACTTGATGTCTAAAAAGGATTCATATGCGAGTATGAGTAGTACTTTTTTTTTTTTTTTTTTTTTTTAGCTGTTTATAGCTAGGGACTAATAAGTTTCTGTTGCTTTTTATTGCTACGTGTTTTTTGTTGCCTGCTGTGTATGTGGTGGCGGGAGGGGTCTGTTGGGGGCAGGGACTTGGCTGACTCATGACCAGTTCCATTTCCTATATTTAAGCTACTTGTTTTATGTTTAGCCGCAGAACCATGAGAAAAAAACTTGCTTAACTTTTGCCTTTGACGTCGCTTTTCATTTCCTGTTAGCTGCCATTGATTTTGACCAAGCGCTAATTTAATGGTACTAGACGAATTCTCACACACTTACCCTACCCTTAGCACTCGTCCCTTCCATGCATCGCCAATTCCATTTTGACGCTTGTGCAAGCTGGCGCAGCTGCAAAAATTCTGGCCACATTGGAAATTAAATAAATAGCAATTTCCATACAGTGTTTTTCTGTAATTTAAGCTCTATTTTCATTTATGGCTGATGATTGTACGCTAGAAACGCTTCCAGCTGCTGTTAAATTTCAGCTAACAACCCTGACAATTGTCATACCCGTTCCCGTTCCCTTGCCATAGGTAGCTACAATTTCCATTTAAATGTGTACTTCAATATTCTTTATTTAATACTCGACGCGTTTCTCAGTCAAAACTCTGAGCAGGGTCATCATGTTTACTTTATTTTTTTCAAGCTATAAATGCTTCATTACAGATACAAATTCTAAGTTTTAACGAACTGTAAGTGCTCTTTACTGTTTATCTGTCAATCTACGAATGATCATTAATAATAATACAAAAGTTATTTTAAAGTGGAATGTATGAAGGAGGCGTGGCAGACTCCAAAAAGTATATATATTCATAATCAGTATCAATAGCCGAGTCGATTTAGCCATGTCCGTCTGTTTGAACGCAACGAGCCAGAGACTTCAAATTTGGTATGTAGGTTCCTGTATACCGTACGCAGATCAAATTTATTTCTGTTTTTTGATCAGACCACTATATCATATAGCTGCCATAGGAATGATCGGTCGAAAATCAAGTTTTAGCATGAAAAAAATTTGCTTACGCCAATGCTTATGCTGATGTAATTACTAATGTAATGCTAATGACAATCTTAAGGCTTAAACTAGTGCTACTGATACTCAGTATAGATGACCATGACATTGCTAATAATAAGGATAGAGTTCACATTGAATAATTCCCTATATATTTTGGAAATATATATTTATATTTTTATAAAATTTTATTGCAGCTGCAATTGAGGATCCTTTTGAGGTTCTTTTGAGATTCGTTTGAGGTACCTTCAGGCGTTGCTCAGGCTTATGACGGATGTACTTGTAGCTATTCAGCTGGTAAATCCCATACTGAGACATGCCAACTTCCTTAGCGACTCGACGGCTCTCTTGCGCGCTGGCCTACGGCAAGGAAAAGTACTATCTGCTACTAAATATACCCCATTCGGAGGAAGGGAACTGGATAGTCTGGGAAGGTGACAGAAACGGGAGGAGGGCAACGGAAAGCGAGAAATACGCCAAAGATAGACAAAGGCAATGGCATAGTTTTTGCACGTGTAACGTTAACTGACACCTTGTCTGCTCCAAATATAAAGAGAGAGAAGAGAAAATGTGTGTGGGTGAGGCAGAGATAGAGAGAGGCAGAGAGAGAGGGGGAGAGAATAAATGTAGGTATGCGTCAGCGTGTGTACTTTTCTCATTTGCTGCTGCATTTTTATTACAAATTTCTTCATGATGATAGAGAAGGTGAACATTTTTCCTTCTATTTTTTAAGTGCCACGACCGTTGTCGACGTCATTGGTGAAGCAGAATAAATAGCCGGGCAAAAAGGAAAATCATTGCGATAGGAAATGAAAATGTTGTGGACCGCAGAGGGGCAATATGGCGAGAGGGGCCGGGGGTGAGCAAAAGATGAGCAAATCGAACGGAGATAGACAAATCAATAGGAAACAATATAAGGATATTTAAGCAGGATATTTAATATGAGCACCTACACAGAGAGAAAAAAGCCGTACTAAAATTAAGTTCAAGATGACTCGAATAAAGTATTTTCGATACTTAAAAATAATACTGGATATAAGTACGAACTACTTAAAATGAGCTTTCAAATTCTATGACCAAGTACTAACAATCAAGTAAGCTCCAAAATTACTAGAAATGAATACGAATATTCTTTATAAAAGTTCGAGACTCAAGTTCGACTCACAGATCAAGTATGTAAAATCTTAAATAAAGTACTTTAATTCTTATATAATTTTGGCGTTCGCTTGCTTCGAATTCTCAAATAGTTCTAGCGTATATGCAATGAGGAGCAGTTCGAGGGGCACTGAGAACTTAAGACTTTATTTAATAGAATAATTTCTGTAGTCAGCCTTCACTTACTTTCACACTAACTGAAAGTTTTTTTACACCCACGCTTCTGATTTTGATAATTTTTTTAGGTAGCGTGAGGTGTCCCATGATGCTTGTAATACTTATTTCAAGAATATTGTATACATACAATTCAAGTTAGTACGATTTTAAATTAAGTCTGCAATATGCTTAAATCAAGTATCATGTTCATATTTTACCATTATTTTGTACTCAGTACCAGAATTAAAAGGACTTTGATCAAGTTCATTTGTACTTAAATCAAGTACGTTTTAAAGTTAATTTAAGTTTGAAAATACTAAAATACTTAAATTTCGTACTTGAAATATCGTACTTGAAATAAGATCGAAGTAATTGTTTTTAGTAATTTCAATCTTAGTGAGAAATTAAGTTGAAAATGTGGCGTTTTAAGTACGAAATACTTCATTTTTTCCCTCAGTGTTTGAATATGAAGTAATATTATTTTAGTTTTTTTGGATTTCATTTCAATTATCTGAATTGGTTGAAAAAAGTGAAATTATGAAAGCCTTGCTCGCCAAGCCACTTACTCGTAAGACACTTACCAATTTGATATCAATAACAAACAAGGAGCAAATCGAAGCCACATATTCCCCTAAGCCCAAAGCATATTTTGTCATTCTCTCTCTCTCTCTCTCTCGCTAGATCTGTCTCTCTTCTTCTCTTACTTTTGTTGTGGATGTGGCGATTTGGAACGTCTGCTGTTTTTCTGTTGCTTTGTATCCTTAAAGTGTGCTTCCAACTTGGCTCAAACTATTTATCTTGTTAGCGGAAATCTATTGAAAATGTTTATGTCTTTTGTGCTCCCACTCCCTCTTCCACCCTCTTACTTTCTCCTTCTCAGTCTGGGCTTGAAGTAAATATAAAAATAACAAGCAGGCGACACTCGCTGCATGCAACAGGGCGGCTCTTCTACTAGTCTGCCTTTGTCATACATTCAACATGAATTTTTGTATTGAATTGAAAGTTTTGATTAGCTTGAGTTTGAGTTGCCCAAATAATATCGATAAGCGGTCGCAATTCATGATTGAAACATGGAATTAATCTTTGCAAAAATTTTGTGTTAATTATGTTGTAATTTGTACATGTACCCTGCACGCTTGGGGCTGAGTTGAATACTTTCATGCTTACTATCGATAACATCCCTATACGTTGAATTTTCATTGTAGCGCATAAATGAAATGCAAAAATATCGATAAAGCAATAAACTCTACAAAAGTTGTAACAGGTTAACAACTATATACCTAATAATATAGTTGACTTATTTTACGATTCTACTATCGATAGTAACAATGGGAGTTTAATCATTTTGGCTTCTCATGTGATTAGCCTTTTAAAGTTCTTCAAAATCCAATCGATTGCGTTTAGGAAAGCTCCAAATAAAACTTAATTACGTTTTAAAGATCGATATATATTACATATCACAGTTCATTCCAAAAACTACCTATCGAGTAATTGTGTTAACAATTGACGCACACATACTTTTCGATAACATTGATTGTTGATTGCACAGCAAACAGTGGTCACATCGCTTGGCATTATCACACAACTATCGGTATTATTAACCCATTGACAATCCAGTAAAGGGAGACAAACGAAGATAAGGGGACTCGGGAACCAGGAATCAGTAAACAGCTCCGACTTTGACTTCGACTTAAACTCCGCCAGCAAAATCAATAAGTGAGAAAAGTTGGACTAAGCGTTCGTTTTATTTATTTTATTTTTTTTTTGTGAGTGCTTTCAATTACTTTGCAATTGCTTCGCGGACTTGCCGCGACAATGTGAAGCACTGGAACAGTACGGGAGTGGGGGGATGGGGATGGAAACGTTTGGGAGGGGGATTGTATGTATGAGTTCGAGTTGCTCGAACTGTAACTTCCTTGGCACGAGCTCGTTCAGCACTTCAAATTCAACTTCAACTGCGACATGTCATTGTCATAATGTTGCTCACCCCTAACCTTAATCCCAGCCCTCTCCTTTGTCCTCTGCCCCCTTACACCGCCTTACTGCTCACCGAACTGAGTTGCTCTTTTAAACCCTTTGCCGCAAACGTTGACTTTTTAGCGTTTTGTCTTCTGGTTGTTCAGTTGATGGAGTTGCTGTTCTTGTTGTTGTTCTTACACCAACCCCCTTCTTGACTGCTTCCACTCCCTCCCCCCATTTGGATCGTAATGTTGGCAACTTTATTTGCGGTTTTGTGTAACTGTAAATTACAGAAACAGACGCGCAAATGAAACATATGTAACCAATGCGTGTGTGTGTGTGTGTGTGTGTGTGAGTTGCTGCCAAGGCACATACATAAATTATTAAACAAACTGAGTATCATCATGGCATTGGCATTGCCAGTCGATGTCACCAGAGCTCAGAGTCCAACAACAGACTTGCCTCCTCCTCCCTCTCCGCCTCTCCATATCCCATCCCTCCCCGCCACGCCCCTCGCTCGTCATACAGCTCGGCTTGCTGCCCTCTTCCTCCTATTGCTGAGTGTTCCTCTTTTTCTGGGCGACAACACACGGCGTATGCGTAATTTTGTTTTATTTGCAGTCTTTGTGAGTGTTTGTGTGCGGCTGTGTGTGTGTGTGAGTGTATATTATTTATGCATACGGCGCATGGAAAATTGCAATTGGTTTTTGGCAGCTTTTGACAGCGGCAATTTGCTTTGAGCATAAATGAAATATATTTATTTACATACCTAAATCCATGCATTTATTTATATATATTCAAATATACATAATGTATTTATAGTATATTATGTTCATATGTCTCCCTATGTGTAAACTATATTTATGGTTGAGAGTAAAGAGTCGCGGATCGTATCAATAACCAATGTATAATGACAACAGACATTGATGTCAATCATATGTTTGTTTCATTTCTTTTGCATCTTCGTTTAACAATAACAAACATTACAAGCAAATAAAAACAACAACATGAAGTGCAAGTATAAATTGGTTTAAGAATATGGCAGCGAAATTTAAATGCACTTAATAATACACTTGAAACTCTTTAATTTTTCATCTTTAATTTCAACCTTAATCCTTTTAATTTAAATTTATATTTTATTTAGTTATTTGTTTTATATTTTTGATTTAGAATTGTAATTAAATTGTAAATCTTTTTTCGACTTCCCTTAGTTGACGCTAAAAATAACTAAATAATTAAAATTATATATTTAAGAAATAATAGAAATATATTAAGAAATAAATGTACATACATACTTAAATTAAGAAACATTTTATTAAATTTTTTAGTTTTTAAAAATATTTTGATTGTCAAGGATCTGATTGCATTTTTAACATGTCGGGAATTAAATTCCATATTCATTTTGTAGCAATAATTTTCATATTTCTTTTCTCAGTATATGATACATATTTGATCAACTCTCACTCAAATCTGTCGTTACGAACTTTACCTCGAAAACGTAATATCCTGCAAAAGAAAGAAAATAAACCAATACCAATACCAAGAGAAGGACAATAAAATGGAGTTGTTGTCTGACAAAGGTATGCAGAATAGCAGAGCAAAAGCAGCAACAATGACAGGAAGAAGGGGTAACAAGGCTCCCCCTTTACCAGTCTCTCAGACATACATATGTACACTTCCCTGCCAAGCCGCATAAATATGCAATGGCCACAAAATTGTTTTGAATTTTGCCTTTCGATTTGAAGCAACAACATTTTTTGAACTGAAGTCACAGCACAAGAGCATGAGGATGACAAAGGAATGATGTGGAGATGTAGTGGCAAAAAAGGAAATGAGAAGGAAGACAGGAATAAGGACATATCCTGCAGGTACACTTTTCCAGCTCAGCTACGCAGGCAGCAATCAACTTCGAGTAGAAACAATCGATGTATCGATTGATAATAATGATTGTAGCTGTTTTTTTTTATTTCTCCTAGCGATTCGCTTTGTTGTTGTTGCTATTACCTAATCAAAATAACAATAATGCTAATATAACCTGCGATTCAATAATTTTTGTTGCTGATTCGCTAATGTACTTGTACTCGATGAAACAATAAAACTTATCTTATAGTTTGTCCAGCTAATTTGTGGTGCACACTGCACCACTCAAACCCCATGGACTGATTTAGCTAACCGCCTACCCCTACCATCTAAAATATGAATGTATGTATGTTTAAGTGAAAATATCCAAGTAATTTGCATAGTTGATGGCCAAGTCGTCAACTTGGTCAGTTAACCAGCATTTATTCGTTCCTTTTGTTGTTATTGGTGTTGTCGTTGTTGCTTAAACTGTAATTGCTTTGATTGCGGCATATTGTTCTATCATTCCCACCCCTTTCTGATAATAGCTAAATGGATGTAACTACTCAAGCCAATTCCTAATTGAATTTGACATTCTATTTGCTCTGCTTAATTCGCTGCTTGATTTTGTTATTAATTGAAAGGTAGTCAAACTTTGACATTTACCCATTATGTTATTAAGCACATCAAATAATGATGATATATGTATATGGTTAAATATCCAAATCACGCCATAAATATCCAAATCAATATTTATTTTAATGTAATTTTGATTCACTCGGAATGAGATAGCTTATGGATGAATTTAGTATTTTTGATCAATTTCCTTCGCTCCAAGAATTTTTCTATAGTTGCATTGATCAATTATATTCAACATTTTTTATGAATCAAATCTACATTTTGGTCAAAGTAAAATTAAATGAAATATTTATATTTTCTCTAATAAATTAATATGCAATTTTGTATAAGTTCGCTAAAAAGTACAAAATTATTCGGGCCTGTTCCGAACTCCGAAAACGAGTGGAATTGCCGCAAATCGAGTTGATTGCTGTTCCGAATTCCGCAAATCGACAAGAACTGTAGTTTTCAAAACGTGTGCTTTAGAGTCACCGGAATTAAAAATAAATAATATTTAACGCATTAAAATAGATCCCTAAAATTATAAACTGAAAATTTTAATATTGTTGAATCGTTTAAAATCACTACTTCAACTGTTTAAGTTTGAAGTATATTTTGAAAGAATTTTTTTATAAACATCTACAAAATATTGCATACAAAAACAAAACCGAGCGGCATGACTAAACCGACATGTTCTGAATTCCACTTTAATTTTTGTTATCGATACCAACTCTTGCAATCGAAAGCTGCTAGAGTTGCTTCAATTGAATAGTAAAATTCGAACAAGGAAGTATTAGTCTAATTTAGCCTCTATCTGCTATATTTAACATGAAATATTTAAAATGAATTTTTAAAACCAATTTTAAATGAGTCTAATGGGATTTAAGATTAACATTGAATGTTTTTATTTTGAATTGGTGAAAACTTTGGTTCTTGTCGATATGAAGAAACACATACACAAGATAGGCAATCATATGGTGACAATAAAAATCCAAGTACAATTTTTTAAATTGATTTAAGTTTTTAGTTATAATTGTGGGAATGGGTCTGGCAACGCCGTTCAGCCCTCCCACCACAATTATCGGAGAGACGATAACTATCGAGCATCGACGTGAAGCTCGAGAGTTCTGATCGAGAGTCCGAGGCGAATGGGCTGCTTTGAAGAGTACTCAAAAAGAGTTTGCGAAAAGACGCTCGCAAACGACAATCAAACGACGAATAAAACGAATAACCGAATTACTTATAATTTCCAACATTTGTTACTAAACTACAAATAATTATTAAATTAAATCAATAAACACTGTGGATCTTAATACTAATTCCACAAATATGGGTGCTCAACCTACGAAAAATAAGTAAACGACGTAACGACGAATTGTATGCTATATGTATATTTGCAATAACGACGCGGCAAATATATTGTACGTACAGAAAGCTGAAAAAAAAAAACTATAAACGACGTAAAGTTTGTGTGTATTAGTGCGTGCACACGCAAGAATAACGAGGTATTGTGAAATACGAAAACGACGCCAAGATGCCACAAATCGTGGATTTCGAGAAAATACGCGATGCGCTGAGAAATGAAAAGAAAAACAACATTGTTTTTTTACATAAATTTGTTTTCGAATCGGAAGGCGATAGAGATAATCGCAAACGTCTACGCAACTTTGAGGGATTTGACAACATCGACAGCGTGTACAACGCCAAAATTGATTATGTTGCAAATAATTTGACGAATAATAATAATAATTTGCAATATATTAGGACTACAACATGACAAGGCTGATTTGACTACACACATATTTCGCAATCTGATGAAATCAAATTTGCTGGCTGACGCTAACGAAGACTATGAAAATGATGATGATGAAGAAGATGATGAAAATGACGAAGACGAAGAAGACAAAGAAGAAGATGAAGATAGAAACACACATGAGGCAGACAGAGACAACCACAGTGTGGCAAGCAGTAGCACATTCCGCACAGCAGGAATGAACGAGTTACCGAGTAACAAAAAGACGCAACTACCAGTTAAAGCCACTGAACAAAATGTTAGAGTAGTGCAAAATTCAAACATGAATTCACCGAGGTTTGCACTAAACTTTCGTGACATTGAAGATTCGATACGACCTTTTAGCGGAGACGATTCATTGGCAGTCGAGATCTGGATAAGCGATTTTGAGGATATGGCAGCTGCAATGAATTGGGACGAATTGCAAAAATTAATTTTTGCTAAGAAATCTCTTAAAGGAATTGCTAAAATGTATGTAATGAGCGAACGAGGAATAAGAAACTGGCAAATGTTAAAAGAATCGTTAATTAGAGAATTTGAGACGCAGATTAATAGTGCACAGTTACATAAACTAATGTCCGACAGAAAAATTAAAAAATTCGAAAGTGTGTTCTTTTTAAAATGAAAGAGTTGGCATCACGCGGTTGTATTGAAAACAATGCTCTCATGCAATACGTTATAGATGGAATAAACGATTTGAGTGTCAACAAAGCTATTTTATACAACGCAAAAGATCTGAAAGAATTTAAAGAAAAAATAAAAAGTTATGAAAAAATGCGCGGAAAGCTCGTAAATTATAAAGACAATAACGATAAATACAAGAGTGGACAAAACAAAAACAATAAGGACATGAACAAACAAAATAAAGAAATAAAATGTTATAATTGTGGTCTAAAAGGACATACATCAGACAGGTGCGAAAACAGAAGTAAAGGGAAAAAGTGTTTTATGTGTAATGAATTTGGCCATATCTCAAAAGAGTGTTCCTTGAAGAAGCAAGATGCTGATGCAAAAGAAAGTAACACACGCAATGTAACAACTGATTTTATATCGATGTGTAAAGCCGTGCAAGTCCAAGATGTAAATTACGTAGCCTTGATAGACACCGGTAGCAAGTACAACATTATGAGTCAGAGATCATATAAGAAGCTTACTAACGTGAGATATTAAGTGCAGTTAGTGTTTCGCTCATCGGTTTCGGTTCACAAAGCAAAGTCAAGCCATTCGGATCGTTTGTTGAAACTTTGAGTGTGGACAGTCAGCAGTTTAAAGTAAATTTCCTAGTTGTTTCCGATAAGTTTCTAGATGTTGAAATAGTTTTAGGCGAAGATTTTTGTAAGGACGCCGAAATAAAAATTAATCGCGACGGCATAACAATTAAACAACCCAATAACGATGACGATTGTAAAATAAAAATAAACTCAATAATGAAAATAAACGTGACAAATAATGATGATACACTGATTGAAATAAATCCGGAAGCGAGCAACAGTGCCAAAAACCAAGTTTATGAGCTCGTGAAAAACTATAAGCCGGGAAATGCCAAGACGACAAACGTGAAAATGAATATTGTAATCAAGGATGAAACTCCAATATATTCGCGCCCACGCAGGCTCGCATATTCCGAACGATGCATCATTGACGATCAAGTGGACCAGTGGCTGAAAGATGGAATAGTCGAACAATCCGAATCTGAGTTCACTAGCCCTGTGATACTGGTAAAGAAACGAGATGGTACACCGAGACTTTGCGTCGATTATAGAAGAATAAATAAGGTAATAGAAAGAGATCATTTCCCACTTCCACTGATTGAAGATCAGCTAGACCGACTTGTAGATGCGAAAATATATAGCACGATCGATTTGAAGAACGGATTTTTCCACGTTGATGTCGAGAAAGACAGCCGAAAGTTCACATCATTTGTTACGCATAACGGGCAGTACCAATTCTGCAAAGTGCCATTTGGTTTAACGAACTCACCTGGAGTATTCCAAAGACACGTGAATGCTATATTTAGAGAGCTGACTCGCAGAGGCATTGCCATGCCATACGTTGACGACATCATTATACCTGCCAGATCCGAGGAGGAAGCCGTGTCTAATCTCAAAGAAGTCTTGAAGCAATGTGAAGACTATGGTCTTGTACTTAATATGAAGAAATGCTGTTTCCTAATGACGAAGATTGAATTTTTAGGGCATGTTGTCGAAAATCAAAGCATAAGAATTTCTGAGACGAAGACTAAAGCTGTCACCAATTTCCCTGTACCTAAAAACCAGAAACAGTTACAAAGTTTTCTAGGATTGGTTGGTTATTTTCGAAAATTCATTTTAAATTTCGCAATTATAGCTAAGCCTTTGACCGATCTGATGAGACAAGACGCCAAGTTCATCCTGAACGAAAAGGAGATCGCTTCATTTGACATGTTGAAAAAACTTATAACTGAAAAACCAATATTAAAGATCTTTCACCCTCAGCACGAGACGGAGCTGCACACTGACGCTTCTATTGATGGTTTCGGCGCAGTGTTACTTCAGAAATCACCCGACGATGGACTAGTACACCCAGTGTACTATATGAGTAAAAAGACGACAGATGCAGAAAGGAAGTTTACCAGCTATGAATTGGAAATCCTTGCCGTAGTGGAGGCTCTACACAAGTTTCGAGTTTATCTCTTGGGCTTACACTTTAAGCTCGTGAGTGATTGCAACGCTTTTACCAAAACGATCGACAAGAAAGACGTCTGTGCAAGAGTTGCCCGCTGGATCCTTCTACTCCAAGATTTTGATTTCGACGTCGAGCATAGAGCTGGCACACGCATACGCCATGCTGATGCTTTGAGCAGATATCCAGTCATGATGATATCCAATGACAGTATGCACAGCAAAATCAAGTGTCTCCAAACTCAAGACGATGAGTTGAAAGCAATCATAGATATCCTAGCTGAGAAGAACATGCACAACAATTACTTTATGAAATCCGACTTACTACACAAACTGATTGATGACGACGAACTAATTGTAGTTCCACAGGCTTTGCAACGCGAAATCATCAAGCAAGCCCACGAGAAAGGACACTTTTCAGTCAAGAAAACTAAGGAATTGATTGGTAAGGAGTACTATATACCGAAACTCGACGACAAAATTCAAAGACAAATACGATGCTGCATTCCATGCATAATATCAAACCGAAAGCTTGGTAAGAAGGAAGGAGAGTTGCATCCGCTGCCAAAAGAAGAGGCGCCATTGCAAACACTACATATTGATTTCTTAGGCCCTCTTGAATCAACCCATAGGCAGTACAAGCACATCCTGGCAGTTATCGACGGTTTTACCAAGTTTTGCTGGCTGTACCCAACAAAGACGACTTCAGCGAAAGAGGTAGTTACGAGGCTTCAAACACAAAGCGCAACATTTGGAAATCCTGTTCAGATAGTCTCCGACAAGGGATCCGCTTTTACATCTGACGAGTTTAAAAAGTACTGCAATGAAGAGAACATCAGACACCATGCTGTAACGACGGGATTGCCACGTGCGAATGGTCAAGTCGAAAGACTCAACGCAATCATTATATCCGTATTATCTAAGCTATCCATAGATGACCCAAGTAAATGGTACCAGTTTGTTGACAAAGTGCAACAAACCATTAATTCGACGTTCTGCAGAAGCACTCATATGACGCCGTTTGAGCTGCTTATTGGCATAAAAATGAGAACCAAAGGTGACATCCAAATCAAACAACTCATTCACGAAGAGATGATCCAGAATTTCAACGATAACAGAGACGAACTGCGTAAAAATGCCAAGCAACAGATCCTGAAGTTACAAGAAGAAAACAAGAAGTCCTACAACTTACGACGTAGACCTGCATCAGCGTACAAGGTCGGCGATGTTGTCGCAATCAAGCGTACACAGTTTGGCGGTGGTCTGAAGCTGAAGCCCAAATATTTAGGCCCATATCGTGTCACCAAAGTTAAACGCAAGACACATATGACGTTGCAAAAGATGCTTACTTCAACGATGGTCCCAGGTACACATCCACCTGTGCCGAATATATGAAGCCATGGATTCCTACCGACGACGACGACGCATTCGAGACGAATGCATAGAAGGATGGCCGAGTTGTGGGAATGGGTCTGGCAACGCCGTTCAGCCCTCCCACCACAATTATCGGAGAGACGATAACTATCGAGCATCGACGTGAAGCTCGAGAGTTCTGATCGAGAGTCCGAGGCGAATGGGCTGCTTTGAAGAGTACTCAAAAAGAGTTTGCGAAAAGACGCTCGCAAACGACAATCAAACGACGAATAAAACGAATAACCGAATTACTTATAATTTCCAACATTTGTTACTAAACTACAAATAATTATTAAATTAAATCAATAAACACTGTGGATCTTAATACTAATTCCACATAATTATAAAATTATAGGGGCAAACATCGCAGTGTGGATCTGATACGGTCGATGCTTACTGCTATCGAAACGTTTTCGAAACCGAGTTCGAAAAGTAAAATCGAGACCATTTCGGTCGGAATTGGGAACATCAAATCGTAAAACGTTCGATTTCGTTTTTACTTTTTGAAAACACTCGGAATTCGGAACAGGCCTGATTATATATTTTTTTATTATACCCTGTACCCATTAAAAATGGGCAAAAAAGGGTATAATGATTTCGTTGGAATGTATGTAACAGGCAGAAGGAGGCGTGGCAGACACCATAAAGTATATATATTCTTGATCAGTATGAATAGCCGAGTCGATTTAGCCATGTACGTCCGTCCATCCGTCCGTCCGTCCGTCTGTTTGAACGCGTCGATCTCAGAGACTATAAGAGCTAGAGACTTCAAACTTGGAATGTAGGTAGTTGGATACCATACGCAGGTCAAGTTTGTTTCCAATTTTGGATGCTACTCCCCCTCCGCCCCCAAATCACACAAAACGATTAACAGGCTCAAATTTTAAGATAGCACTTCTTAACTGACCAAGCAGTTGAGAAGTAAGCCCATTAAATGACCCTGAAAGCTTCAAAACGATTGACCCATAAGTAGGGAAGATATTAAAGAATTGGTTTTAATTCAATATTTGCATGCGAGACAGCATATGTTTGTTTATATGTAAAGCGAGCGCAAGACAATGTGCCTGCATACTCCAGAGATTTTGCTTATCGATATCATTTTAGCATCATATGCTATTGATGTATGATATATGAACATACATACATATTTACGTGTATTACAATTGTATTAAAATATATTTGTGTAAATACATAGATTTATACATTTGTGTGCATTGCAAAATGCCATGTGACGTCACATTTATCAATACAGCAAGACAAAAGCTGAGTGCTATGCATTGTGCTGCATGAGAATACAAAATATAATTTTCGAGCACTACTGTTTGCTCGTTGCCGAGCACTGAAAACTCCAAGTAAGTAATTTTCTTAACCAGCTTGACAGAAAATGCATCTGGTGGGGTCTATACAACCCCACTAAATTTGATTTAAATCGGTTTACTATATCACATAACTGTCATTAGAAATATTAGTCGACAATTTAATACAGCGCTCGCAAGGGCATCAAATCTTCGACGTACCGAGCAGCATATAAGACTATGGGCACGGGTATCCGACAGTCGAGTATACACGACTGTAGCCGCACCTTACCGTGAGCGGCGAGCAGGGGGCGGAGCCCCCTTGTTTTTTTAATTTATTCAATTAATTTAATTTAAATCACCCTAATATTTAATTGTACATAATTAAAAATTTCTGTTAATATGAATAATCTGTTGAAGTAGAGTGCAATTCAATTCTTACTCTTATATCACTTACAGAAGATATATTAAACTCTTTTGTTTGTATTCGAAATATGCATATATCTTTGAATTCGCATTCGTGTTTGTATTCATATTCGCATTCATGGCAATACCATTACCTTTTCGACTGTAAAAAGAGGCAACATATAAAAAACAAAAAAAAATTTAAAAAAATAATAATAAGATAAAACAAAAAGTGATGCCTGTTGTTGTTGGTGTGTCTTGTGCCGCAGCTGCCTCAGTGAAATCAGTCAAGTTGCAGTCGACCCCAACCAATGGCAACAGTCGCCTCCCGTCCCTCGTCCCCTCGCTCCATTGGCTCTGATAGATCTCGAACCTTGAGTTTGAGTCTGGGGCCTCGATGCGCTTCCACAGAATCACTTAACGCTTGATTACACCGATTGACGTTTTGACGAGGCAGTGATGCTGCACAAGTCGATGATGATGAAGTTGACGATGTCGATGACGATGATGATCATCATAATGATGATGCTGGTGACGAGGAGGACGTTGTGGTCGCCAGTTTAACCGAAAAAAATGAGGCGGTTCAGACAACTGTTGAGAGAGAAGCTGGCTTGGCAGCTAGCTTCGGTATCTCAGTGGTACTAAGGGAGTGTTGCATGTGGCAACACCGTCTGTGCTACTGCAACTAAAACGTTATTATACAAACTTCGGCTGCTGTAGAAGAAACAAAAACAGTTACAGAAACAGAACAGGAGCTTGCACCAGGAGTTGAAGTTGGAGTTGTAGTTGGAATTGTAGTCGAAGTGGAAGTTGCAGTTGCAGATGAAGCTTTTCCTTTTGCCTCCTTTTTGGGCTTTGCGGCGAGCTGTCTGTCGATTAAAATGTCTTCGCATTTTGCTGCCGGCTGCGTTGCAGTTGTCAAAAGGTTTTTGCCACTTGTCGCTGCCACAAGACGAAGCAGAAGTAGAAGTAGACTGCGAAAAATGGAGATTCACGGCATGGTAGCGACCAGAAAAAGGGTTAAGCTTAGCTATCTCTGAGGCCAAGGCAAAGGCCTTCCCCCCACTATCTCTCTCTCTCTCTCACACACTCTCTCTCTCTCTTTATCCCTCTTTGCGGTTTGTGTGTGGCATGCAGCAGTTTTGGAGCTGCAGTCAAAAGCTAACGAAATGCGACGTTCGAGCTGCGGATGCGGATGTCATTGCACAAATAAGGACATCAACTTTTACATGTGTATGTATGTGTGTGTGTATGCTCATGTGTGCGTTTGTTACTTTAAATTGCTTGTGCATTGATGCGGCACTCGGCGAAGTCAAATATTATAGTCGATGGTTATGACAACATGTTATCAGCATCAATCTAAATTTATGGCTAACAGCAGAAAGTTGAATTCGATTACATTACACCCATACTTGTAGATACTCTTCAGTGCCAATCCTCAAGGAAAAGTCGAGGAATCCTCGAGGAAAGTTTCTTTTCCCTCGAGGAATCGTCGAGGAAGTTGCATGAAAAAAGTCGAGGAATTTAACATTACGATTTACTACGGACGAGGCAAAACGAAAATTCCCTGCGGATTCCGTGAAAAAAAACGTCATGGAATCCGCGCGGAACTCTGCCGACAATTCCTCGAGGTTTTTTCGCCATTTTCGCCATATATTGCCCCAGGATTTGGCCAGGAAATGCCTCGAGGATTCCTCCATGATTTTTCCAGGAATTCCTCGAGGATTCCTCTTCGATTTCTATCCAAAATTTCCCAGAAATATTTCCCAGTATTTTTTGTACTTAAAGGTTTTTTATTAAAATTTGTTTTACAATTTTAAATTGTGTTGTATAGTATTTGTATTGCGTGAACATTCTCGAGCTTGTGTGTTTGTGTAAGGAGTGTGGGTGCCCAGTGTCTTCAAACGTTCAATTTCCTTGTTTTCTTCCATCCTTGTTTCTTCTGTGGTCTATTTGTACTACAACAAGAGCTGAAGCTGTGCTTGACTGGTACTTCCAGTTGGGGGCGAGGACGCTCTTTCTTTTGTAGTAGCTTGCCAGACGGTGAATTCTGGACTCGAACAGAATCAAACGGAATTTGCCGTCCTTATCCGTGCGGCTGCGGTCTAAATGTTTGCGGATGGCCACAGCCTTCTTGATAATCTGGTAAAGATCCTCGGGGATGACGGGCTTAAGACCCACCGATTTCATGATGCGCAGAATTTTGTTGCCATTAACAAAGCGGACCTGGGCCACACCGTGCGAATCACGCAACCATGGCGGCTCTGTGCGTCTGTAGGGGAGGGCTGATTGCGATATACCCTTGGCAGGAGCGTGCATACGACCCATGATGTTACTAGCCTAGTGTTTTATTATTCTAAATAGAATAATAACACATTAGTTCACATATTATAAAAATGAAATATAATACTTACTATTTGTCTCAAAATTCTTCATTAGCAGCCTTGGATGGGGTCGTCCAACCCCATAATTTTATTCCGTCATTCTAAATAAAATGTTATAGAGAGGGAAAATATATAAATATTGTTAATAGAAAGTCTCATAGCCCTGTCTTCGCAAATAAATTAAGTCACACACTTTTTTTTTTGGCCGCAGCTTTATTTTGATTTTTGGGCAAACACATCTGTATATACGGAAACTCAATTGCAGTTCTTGCAGAGCGGTTTGCTTTGCAGCAACTTGCACAATTTTATGTTTCCTTACGCACACATGAATTTATATGCACAAACGACATGGTTTGACTTTGTAAAGTTTTCATAACTTACCTTATTAGATTTTTAATTTGATGAATGCTGTCCGGTTATTTGTTTTTCGTTGTCTTTTTTTTGACACAAGCGTTTGACACGACGACTTTGGGTCCAGCAGCAGTTCGGCGTCAATGCCGAAACAAAAGTAGTTCGTCCGAGCAGAGGACAGTTGACACTGTCATCTAATGCATACACAAATATCCAAATTAAATAAATGACATTGTTAAAACATTAAAATTATTTGGTTTCAAATTATTATTTTTGTTTTATTTTATTATTGGTCAAAGTCACTTTGAAATTTCAGTTGTCTGTTAACACTAGCCCATAAAAAAATCAGTGCTATTATTTGGTTTTTAAATATCTACTCTTAATCTTAGCCGTTGAACTGCTCACCTTAAATAAGTATTAATTAACTCACATCATTCAACTTAATGTATAAATTAATCGTAGAGCACAATAAACTAAAATTCATCACTGCGGACGGCAGTCCGCGCTAGTGACGAGAGCATCACGAAGGGTTCGAAAGGCGACTAGCAATAATACTCGAAGAATGGAAAATTTGCTACGACTGTCTGATCGGATACGAAACACTTTCCAAGCCCCAAAATTTTTGACGAACGATATTAAATTTAATATGCCAAACTTGTTTTTTTCAGAATAATTCACATATTAAATTAAATATAGTTTGTCACAAAATTTTGGGGCATGGAACGGGTCTCGTCACTAGACTTTTATTCCAAAGTACGTTTTTTATAAAATTAATTATACTGAAATATTATTAAATAGCAATTACAAATTTTTTAACCAAGCTTAAATAGCGAACGAAATGTAGAACTTTTCTTTTAATATGTGCTAGATTTGGCTCCCATTTTATAAAAATAAAATTTGACTTTGCAAGTCAAAATTTGTGTAGTTGCGATTAATGAATAAAATGCACCACAATCTATATGAATGTGTTTTTATAGGGTATCTTGCAGTCGAACCCACCTTGGCCTTTGCTTCTCAATTGCTTAAATTATAGCCCACAACTCATTATCCAAATTAAACAGTTTATATTTATGCCTAATCTAATACTATATATCTAATTTATATTTTAGATCATTGCTTGGTAAATGAGGCTCTGAACAGCCTTGCCCCACTTCCCATCCCTTAAGTCGACCCGCCTCGCTTTGACATTTCAATTAAGTGACATAATGAGATCTGCAAAGTGCAGCAAACCTTGTTGCAGGCGGTCAATGATTAATGGCCAAATGTTTATATCTGCGAGCGGCCTGCGAAAGTGTTGACTGCTGCTGCTGTGCCCTCAGAGCCACCTTCAGATTCATTCAACCCCTCCTCCCACTCCTTGTTCCATCCAGCTGCTCCTCCCATCTTGTAGTTGGTTCCCCACAAATAACATCAACATCAAGTGTCCAATGTTGGTTGTTGTCCGCTGATCGCATAATTTGCCTACAGATAGTCGCAGTTTGTTGGCTCTCCCCTAGATTGAACAGGGACTGAAAACTGAGGACTGAAGACTGTAGACTGAAGAGGGGGCTTATCTGTTGCTGTGATCGGCACCCTTGCTGAAATCAAGGTGCCGCTTTAACCGGTTCCACAGCAAAGAAGGCCAAAAAGGAGATGGTTAAAAGGGTGAGAGAGGGAGGGGGGGGGAGATGTGCACAAGGAATGGCCAATACTCGTAGCCTGAACAATGTTTTCGCGGCTTATTACGCGCGATCGCTCGCTCCACAAACAGGAACAACAACGGCAACAACAACGGCAACAACAACGGCAACAACAACGGCAACAACAACGGCAACAACAAAAACTATGGATAAAGGAGCCACCTGTGCGCTAAAATCAATCCGAAAAGCAAAGCTCGTTATGCCATTGAGAAGCACGTAGGGGGCCAGATAGGGAGGGGGACAGATAAAGAGGGGAAATGTGAACCAGTTTATGCTGCGCTCACAGCGAGATGGATGGATTGGGACGTACGGACGAGCAGCCGCCGCCAAAGTGGAGCAGTCAAACAGCTTTGAAAAGCCGCTGAGCCAAAGCATCGAGACTCAAGAGCCAAGAGTTGAGGCAGGATGCACCGTGCGGTTGCCTATCACAGATCAAGTGATGAAGAAGAGTGCAGTGGGGGGATTCAAGTAAAGGAAAAAAACATGTTACGCAGGCAACGAGGGGGGGTTCTTGCAGAAAGGGGTCTCAGATTTAGCATCGGCGGTCGCGTTAGACTTGCGACCACCTGGCGCTCTCCACCAATCAGAGAGCAGCAAAGTGAATTAGTGGACCCCTCCATGGCAGGACCTGGATCTCAATCTGGTATAGCCGCTCTTCCTCTTGCTGGTACTCTTCTACAACATCATCTTCTTCAACTAGTTGTTGTGGTTGTTGCTTATTCGCAATATGCGCAAATGTTTACGAGGCAACTTGGCCCCGTCGTTATGGACAAACTCGCTGATCTATGCGCCAATGCACAATGGGATCTCAGCCCGACAAAACGTGACAAAAATTAACATTTTAACCATTTTTCAACAAGAATTTCACAAAGATCCAAAATCCAAAATTATTATATTCATTTTCTCAATTTAATTTTCTGTTTTTAATTCTTTTTTTGTAAATAATCTAAATAAGTTAAGATTTAAATATGACTTGTTATTTTATGAATTCTTATTCGAAATCTCAAATAGTTGCGCCATTTTAAAAAGCATAAAATTAATTTAATTATTTGTTTTCCAAACCGAACCCTATATTTAAGAATGTGGTTAGGTTCGGGTTCGCAGGGTAAATAGTTTCAAAGGTTCGGTTCAAGATCCGGTACAGATCGCTCATATTCCCGAACCAAACCAGTTCTGCGAGGTTCGGTTCAGAACCGGTTTGCAGGCTTGACTCAAGCTTTCTTTTTAAAACCGTTCAACGAATATTTTAACATTTCAAAGCAAACCATTTTTTTTCAGGTGCACCGTCAATTTGGTTTACGTTGAATTTGGGTTGTTAGAGATTTGTAAAACATTCCCGTGTGCAACGTGCAATGCAATGTGCAACGGAAAATGGCAAAAGAATCCACTGTGCTGTGGTCTTAGGGTGGCTGTGCCGCACCACAGACACTTGTACACCTAAGTGATTTAGTGTAAATGATTGTGGCAAATGCGTAAAGAAACATTGAGAAAGAGGGAGAGAAACTGAATTTTTCGTTGTAATTATTGACAGCGCATTTGTAGCAGGTGCTAGCTGCAAATGTTGACCACAAGTTGTTGGCCTATAAGTGGCTTGACTTATAGCCAATGCTGTGCCTGAATGGAGCAATAGTAAGTAGAAGCTATTCTCTCTCTGAGAACATACACTCATCGGTAGCCGGACAGCAGTTCGATAAACAATCCAAAGTCTAAAAAAAGCCCCATTCGATGTTGTAATGGAACAAGTTAAGAGTATGTATGGCAAAAGCTGATATTTCAGGGTTGGGTTGCATCAAAACTAGAAGTTTCGATGAGTGCTTTTACTGTTCTATGCTGTATTCGACAGGGAACGAGTTTGCGATATCGTCAAGTCCATTGCAATGTAGTAAAATATTAATTGGAATATCTTTGAGTGCGGATACGTATTGATTGGGATTAGATGTATTTCATTTAAAAAGATTTAATAGTGTGTTTTGATGTTAAAAGTTTCAGAAGCACATGACAGTTTTAAGCATTAACTTTACTGAGAAATAGAAATAAAGCTCGAGCAAAGCAAAGAATGTTTCATTTTCAAAGCACATTTAACTTAAATAAGCTACCACTGCGGACGGCAGTCCGCGTTAGTGACGAAAGCACCACGTAGTGTGCAAAAGTGACTAACAATATTATACAGGAAGAATGGAAAATTTGCTACGAATGTCCGAGCAGATCGAGTTATATACCGATCGAAAGGTATAGTCTTAACTTAGAAAAATGCATACTAAGACTTTGATATCTCAAATGGTTCATGAGATAGGGGGGTGTAAGATTTTAAATGATTGCAGCGGATGGGGCCGCTGGAGGTTTTCAGTTTAGTTTTGTTTTTATTATTCTTATCAAAAATACGCTTCGAATGATACCTTAATCGTCCAAATCCGACAACTGGTTCCAAAGATAATCAATTTTGAAATTTTCAGTGAACTTTCCAAAATGAAAAAAAAAGTCAAGAATGTTGTCCGTTGGTTTGCATCAAAGCGTTGAAAAAGCTTAAATCTTTTGATGAGGAAATATTCCTTATCGGAAAACTAAAAATGTTTGTTCTACGTTTTTTGAAAAACACGCTAGGTTAGCGGGAAAACGGAAAAACCCGCGAAAATTAAAAGCCTTAAAGCCAAACTACAGAAGCTACAGATATGTTCTATATATCGATGGAAAGGTATTTTTGGGAGCTTTAAGACGTGCCTTGGATATTTTCTAGCAAAGTGCTCAGGTAAAATGCTACAGATGAAAAAAGGTTTTTTGGTTTACACTTTGGCGATTTATTTGAAAACGGCGCCAACGATTTTTATTAAATTTCAATATGTTGTAAAACGTTTCGCGTCTTTTGATGTATGATTTATGACTTTTTACAGTGTGGTTTGGAAGTTATTACCTATTTACTGAATATATACATTTTACTTAGATTTGAAAGGTGGCAGCAGCAATAAAGTTTGGCATTCGGCACAATGCGCAAAAGGGTAACAATTATTTATATCTAAAAATAACTTTTATGCGCAGTACCGAATGCCAAACTTTTTTTTTAATAATTTATATATTAATTTAATTTAATATTGTTCGTCACAAAATTGTATATCAGAAATTTTGTGGCATGAAGAGGGTTTCTTCACAAGACTTTTACTTCGTTAAGAAGTTTTTTTTGGGAGATTATGAAAAGACATAAGAGTTTTCTGAATAATAATAATAGCAATACATAGTAACACAAAAATTAACAAAAAGTTTGAAATTTAATTGAATTTATGCACGAAATTAAATTTGAAATTATTTACCCTTCTCTTGTTAGTTTCTTTCTTATCAACATACGTATTTTGAAATATGAAACTCAATGAAATTAAATTTAAAAACGTTATCAAGGTCGAGCAATCAGTAAATATTGTTGTTATCTCATTTGTGTTAATTGAATCGCTTTTGATTTTGATTCCGATTTCGATTTCTCTCAAATACTAGTTACCAGTGTTGGACAAGTCCGCCCACGTTAGCGCCAGTCAACTCAAGTTAATATCAAGCGATGGAAACAAGTTAAGTCTTATTAACTGCGACATGCAGTTTTTGTTGTGCAACAGAATGAGAAACCAGTCAATTGACAACATTTTGTCAACGTAATGACAACAACAGCAACAATTATAATAGCAACAACGGGCTACAAAACAACCAGATGGGTGCTCTTGAATTTATGTGCGCGTTCTAATTTTAATTGCCAATTTGTGGGCATAATTTGTCCATAAACCTTAATTAACGGCGAAAGCTAACAGCCGACCAGCCGAAAGATGTCAAAATAAAACAAACACCTCCAATGACAACAATAACAATAACAACAAAAAAAAACAACAACAAAACCACCATCAACAATAACACCAACACCAACAGTAACAACAATATGAAGAAGCTGAACGAGTCGTTGCTCGTCACCGAAGGGCTGTCAGACCCGGGACCTGAACCCGTCGCTCTATTTGCATGCAAATTAAACGGAGAGTATCAGCTTAAAAAAAGTCATATGAAATTATATGCAGTTCATAGCGAATCAGTAATGCTCTTCAATACAAAATAAAAACAATACAAAAATTCATTTTCAGAATAATAATATAAAAATAATAAATACAAACCAAAGAGCTGGAAAATTGTTAAGACTAGGTAAATGTAACATAAAAAACCTCTACACGAGGTAAAAGTCTAGTGACGAAAGCTTATTCTAGCTTTCAAATTCAAAAAATTGTTTTGCATTCGGCACTGCGCATTAAAGTAATTTTTAGGTATAAGGATTGTGAACTTTTTTGCGCAATGTTCCGAATGCCAAACAATTTGTTTTTAATATAAGAATAATTCATGCATTAAATGTAATAAATTTCGTCACAAAATTGGATATCAGAAATTTTGGGGCTAGAATGCAATACTTTTATTTTTTAATAATTTATATATTAAATTAAATATTGTTCGTCACAAAATTGGGTATTAGAAATTTACGGGCATGAAGAGGGTTTCGTCACTGGACTTTTACTTCCTTAAGAAGGTTTTTTTTGGATAGATAATAATAATTTAAAACGTTATCGACCAAGAAGAGGGTTTGATGGGTTTTTTTTGTGATTTGCGGTGGCGGTTGGTGCAAAGTGGCATCCCTGCGCCCCAACATGGGTCACACTATTTAAAAATGGGCAACACTTTTCCGTAAATGTTGGCCCCAAATTTGAAATCTATGAATTTTAGCACGAATTGTGTCTAGTTCTTAGAGACTGTAAAAGCTAGAGCAACCAAATTTGGCACACAGACTTATACGAGTGTGTAGCAGATCAAGAGCGTTTAAAATTTTTGCCACGGCACCGTCCGCCACCGCAAATCTCAAAAGAAATCCATCAAACCCACAGTTTTGAAGGTAGAACTCTCTTCTTGGTAAATAACGTTTTGCATAATTATTATCTATTATTGTTCTTAATATCATCATTAATAAGTATATATAAAGGTAATTAATGCAGTTTAAGTTTTTTAAGAATCTCATACGCCTAAAAGTATGCAGTAATTTCCATTCCGTTCCGCGTTGCCATTAGCAACACTGAAATAATCTGTTTAGCCTTTAAAGCAGAGGTGTACAGAGCCTATGCACACGACGCACATTTGTTTTTGTATTGCACATGTCATATGGAAGTGTGTGAGCTTACACACTGGTAAGGTCCTGGTACACATTGCAAATTACACAAACAATTTTTCACTTTTCGTTTTCCGTCAAAATATGTTACTGGTAAAACAATAACAATTTTTGACTTCTCGCTTTCCGTCAAGATTCGTTGCTGGCAAAACAAAAACAATTTTACTGCTTCGTTTTGCTGTCATTATTCCGAATGTATTTTGTTGTTGTCTTTTCGTTTTCTGTACACTGGAAAACAAAAACGTTAACGTGTTTACTGTTGCTACTAAATAAAATAGAAATGCGATAAAACAAATTTTAAAAAGGATCAATTTCATTAAAAAAGAGCCAGTTTCATATAAAAACTAAAATTAAAATAGATATTGATGAGCTTTTGAAAAAACATTAAAAAAACATTTTTAATTTTTTTAGAAACATGTTATTATTTTTTTCCGTGTACTCATTGAAAAAAAAAAAAAGTTCGTTACATGTGTGCGTGTGATTTTCTTTATTTGTATTGGTGCGTGCACATCCATAAGGCAGCTTTGAGCATCGCTGCTTTAAAGGTTGAATGATCTGCCCTGTAATTTACCAGCTGCCTGCAAATAAATTTTTGACAAAAAAATCATATTGCTCTTATCGGCTAGATTAACTAGATTGTATTGTTGTAGACAAGATGAGAAAACGGCTCTTAGTGTATTAAAATATAACAAATAAATATTTTAATACAATAATAATTACAATAAAATAGTATATACAAGTCGATTGTATAAAAATGATTCACACATTTGATCAAAGAAGCTGCCCGAAATCAAACAGAAATCTCCAATAAAATAAGAAAATAAGTATAACAAAAAAACAAAACAAAAAGATACCCTGAACTCCAAGACAATACATATTCAATAAAAATTATCTAAGCTAATGGAAAACAAAGATTTCGTTTAAACTAAAAGAATTGTTTTTGAAATGATGTCTGTTCGACTAGAGCATACCCCTTTTACGCACTCGTAATGGTAACAGGGTATTACTAAAATCTAAAAATAGAATCGTGAAATAAAAATAATGGGAAGGAAAGGTTGTCTTGACCAAAGAACTGTTGCATTGTTTTGGGTGTTTTGTTTGGAGCTGAACGGTTAATGTACATTGTTTGTTTTTGGTCATTTGTATTCAAATTTTATTCGATTTTTATTGCATTTCTTACAACACGACGAACGAATCATCAAAATTAAAATTTACAGCAACAAATATAACAAAAATAATAAAAAAAATAGTCGTTAAAAACGCTCAGAGAAGTTTAACAACAGTTTCAGTTTGAGAATCAACTGGATTCTTAGGCAGTTCCCCAATACCCATACGCAATCCCCATTATCATTCGTTCATTTATCTACAACTCATATACGATTCATCCATCGATCCAGACTTCGGTCCGGGTCCAGTCCATTCGATTTCTTCTAAGCCGCTTGGGAAAATCTATGCGCATCTTAATTCTGGCCATCGTTTTGGCCAACGACTTGCATAAGTTTAGCATAAAATTTGCGTTTCTAAGCGGCCATAAAAGTATTTCAACGTCTCTTCTATTTCCTTTTATTTTTTCAGCTTAGTAAACACCCTATAAGCTTAATGTAATGTCGCCTAGACTGTCTAAATGTGTCTTTTAATCAATTAGCAACCATTTTAGTCTATCACTCAATCAGTTTTGTCTCTCATATTAAGATTTCATACTGTTTGATTTTTGGCCAATGAATCACTCTATTGAATTTTTTTAAATTATAGAGTAGCCAAATCTGTTGGCAAGTTTCAAATTGGCTTTAACTGTATTTGTGACAAATATTTGCACCAAGCGCAGATCTGTCTGTTCATAACTATTTTGTTAGAGCAGTACTCTGTGTCGTTTCCTTGGTAAATATCATTGACATCTTGAAGGTTAATATGGGAACATTTTCGGTCATTAGGTTTTGGTTTAATGGTTATTCAATTGCTCGTGGAACTACAAAGCAATCCGGTGATTCTCAGTCCATATAGATCTACTATGAAAGGACAATATTTCTATCGATTGCTAGGAAACTTTCCGAAATCCAAGTACCTTAAAAAAAAAAGACATTCAGTCTTGGATTTGGCATCTGGTGTGACTTTCCTGAACAGTTATGAATTTTAGAATTTCTATCGTAATAAAATTCAACAGCATTTCTTGAATACTTTTCTTGATTGATATTAAAAATGTTTAAAATTCATTCATTATATTTATCCAAGTGTGTAAGCTTTTGAAATTACAGACTCCGTTTCAAGTTTTATATTTTACAATTGCAATAGGTATTGAAATCTTTACTGAATTGAATCAAACAATTGGAATTTTTTATTCATAATCAAAATCATTTGCAGTTGAAAAATGTCAGTAGACTTCTTAGCCTCTGAGCCATATTAATTGGCCATAATTATTTTGTTGTCTGGCTTCATATTCGACTTGTAGTTCGAAGTAAATAGTACTATATGTAAGCACAATCAATTGCGATTGAGTATTCTAATTGCTGCTCAATTTTTCAAAGACAATTTTTCAATTGTTAATGCCTCTATGATTGATACTCTAATTGCTGCTCAGGAGCGCACAGCAGCGGGAGTTGCTCTAGAGTTGTTGCTGCAAGTGGAGTGGGGCAATTGGAGCAAGTGCATGCAGAGAATCAAATTGCTAGCGACAGGCCAACTGTGTGGCAGCAACTGGGCTGCCACTAGCGGCCAACTGGGCAGCGGAACACGTTTCCATATGCATTTCGCTTGCGTCATTAAAATGAGCCTGATTTATGGCTGACCAGGCCCAACCTAAGGCAGATGCTGTTGCAAGTTGCTGTTGCTGTTGTTATTGTTGCTGCTGCTGCTTTTGCATTGACTATTGCCATTGCCGTTTGGCAGGGCAGAAAGAATTGCCCGTGTTTCCACACTTTGGCTACCACTTGCCGCAGACAAGACGCAACGCACATTTTCCCATCGTGTGGCAGACGAGTAAACTATAACTATGGCCACGAAGACAGGCCCAAGATGAGGTCTGACGTCGCGCCTCAGACTGTGGCAGCAACTGAGATGAAATTGGTGATGGAGACGGGGACGCGGTCAGAGAGGAAGGCTGTGGCAGAGATTTGAACTGCAACTGGAGTCTGTTGCATGTTGCCTGTTGCTGCCAGCGCAAATCAAAGCGCAATATGTTGACTGCATTTGACTTCCCGGTAATTAGACGTGAATGCCACGAAGGCCACAACGCAACCAGCGCTGCACAGTGGAACAAGTATAGTAGGAATATGAATGAAATTTTCTTCAACTAAATTTCAACTATTTCTATTGAGGATTACGTTAAGTTCAGACAGAATACGAATTATTTAAGTTTTTGCATAATTTTCAGGATTCATTAATTATATATTTCATTTTTATACATCAAATATTTAATTTAATTAAATATAACAATATTTAAAATTAAAATTAATAATTTAGTTAATATTAATGACATTACACTCTTAATGATTTCGATGAAAGTTTAATTTCATTTAATTCAGTTAATTTAATCCTATCATACATATAACCAAATATGCTAACTAGAGTCACTTAAATTTGCCACTTTAAACGTTACTTGCAAGTTTTCTTTTTATTTAAATACAAGCTCATAAAATATGTAATTAAAACATATTTTAAAGTATTAAATTTTTGACGATATTAGTAAATAAAAAATCGCTTATTGTGTCCTAACCTTGATTATCTGGTTGGGCTACATTAATCTATCTGCATTATTTTTAAAGTTCTTGAGACTTGAGCTACTTAGACTAACTAATTTATTCAACTGATACGCTGAAGTCATATCTTTCATTATTCTCATGTCTTTGCATTGAGTAATGTTTAAAGGACCTGGAATCAGTGTGACAACGACAACGCCTTGATTAAGTGTTTCGAGTGTTTGACTGTGGCCTGGTCTTTTGATGTGAAGTGCACCTGTTTCTAAGCCAAAGCGGCAGCCGCTGCCAAACACAGTCATAAAACGCCAAGAGACGCGATGGCCACGCGCACAGAGAGCTCGACTTTAGCTCCATCTCAACTTAACTCATCTTATAGTTGCAGTTGCTGCGATGTGGCAGCTTGTTACAACTGGTTGCAAGCTGCGTCAAGTCGCCTCGCCGCAGGCCTGTTCCTGCCCTGGACCACCGAGTGGATGAGGCTATTGCTGTTGCTTGTTATTATTGATGCCTAGCTCGAGAGCGACTCCATCTAAATTGCTGGCCTCATAATCAGGCCTAGCTTTTGCCTCTATCTCTCTCTCTCTTTTTCTCTCTTCACCTCTTGCTCTCTCTGGGCCCGGTTTGTGATTCGGCTTCAATTGAAGCCAACACTTTGCCCTTGCCACTGAGGGCCGCCAAATATGGGCGCGAGTGTAGCGCCAGTCGAATAGTTCTCGAGTGCTGAAGGCAGCAGCTGCCGAGCTGTACCTCAATCTCAGTATGAGCCTCGGCAAGCTGTACTCGTCGATCGTAGGAGGAGGCGACAGGTGCAATTAACTATGCAATCAACGCACTCTGCAGCTGTTGCAGGCTGCAGGCTGTGATTTCCGCATGCCACATTGCCCCTCGTCGCGACCTCATCGAAAAGTTGATCCAATTTCGTACGTCATTTTCACTAATAAAGGGAATTGGAGAACTTCTAGATGAACTGTCTACATTTGCTGCACATAACAGCAGCTCATGAAAGAAGCTATAATAAGAAGTTAATATTAGCAAATAAATTGCGAAGTTATTGGAAAAGCTAAGTAGAGATGTCAATAGAAGCTAAGGAAGCTTAAATAAAAATAATGATGTTCAATGGAGACACTAAAGAAAAAAATACAGAAATGTTAAACTATGTAGTGTAAAAACTATCAATAAATATTTTCTTAGCTTAGTCATAATTGTAGATATAAATCGAATATGTATATAATTCCTTTATTAGATCACATATATTCAAGTTTGTTGGTAGTGATCATATTAATTAAAAAACTGCTAAACGAGGTAAAGTCTTGTGTCGAATGAATATTCAAGCCATACAATTACTGATATCCAATTTTGTGACAAAGTACTTATCAATTTGATATATTATATGAACTACTTCACTAATTAACTTTACGCGGTTGTGCAAAACTGACCAACGAACTTTGCGATCAAAATTCGTATGCATTTTTCTTATCATCATTTAAATATATAAATCATACCTTTCTATTAGTATTCAACTCGATCTGATCGGATGCCAATTTTTCAGTCTTTCTGTATATATTGCTACTCGCTCTTTGCACCCTTCGTGATGCTTCGTTACTATAGTGAACTGCTGTCCACAGTGGTACGAAAATGATGCTTAACTATTCTTGTATTGAAGTATACCACCAATCTTCAATCGATTATAGACTTTTATATCGAAAAACATTTCAGCACTTAAACTACAACTGTTTCGACTTTTTCTTTAAATTTGCTTAAATTCTAAGCAGGGATTAAAACCGAAACGAATATCGGTTTCAGTTACGGTTTCGGTTATGCTCGAATTAAGGTTTTCGGTTATCGGTTATGCAATATCTTGGAATATAGGTTTCGTAACGGTTATCGGTTTTTTATATGTTACGGTTTAAAAATACCGGTATGGTTTCGGTTCACAAAAATAATAAAAATTAAGGTTTTTGGTTGACCAAAATAAGAAGCTTTATTCATTGTTTTACATGACAAAAGATTAGGTGATCTTTGTAGCCTGGAAAATAATGTTATCTGGTTACTGGAAGGATCAAGTGTAATGTCGATTTTATTATAATTTGACCTCATATAAATTTGGATCATTTTGTTCGAAAATTTCGATTATTTAGATTTTACTGATTTTTAATAACTTTGAACTGCCATAACTTTGTCAAAAATCAATAAATTTCCATACGCAATGTAATGATTTTACCTCTTAATTCGATCTGCATTTAAATTTTGTTCAATTTTGAAAATTTTCGAAAAATTTTGAATATTCAAAATTAACAAAATTTAAATGCAGAACGAATTTAGATGTAAAATCATGTTCAAAATTATATTGCCCATGGAAATTGATTGATTTTTGACAAAGTTATGGCAGTTCAAAATAATGAAAGTGGCCAGAACCGAAATTAACCCTTATGAATGAATCGGTTACTAAGCGGTTATTTCGGTTTAAAGAGTTTCGGCCTATGGGTTTCGGTACAGTGGAAAAAAATATTTTCGGTTAAGGTTTCAGTTACGGTTACAAATTTCAATCGGTTTTTATCGGTTGAAGGTTACGGTAAGTTAAGGCTTTAATCCCTGATTTTAAGTTAAGTAATATGATTTGTTTCATCTTAACTTGCGTTAAATTTTCCTACTTTGAGTTTCATAAATCTTTTTAGTTTGTCTCCGCCTTATCTTAGTTAACTTTCCTCAACTGAACATAAACTATGCATAATTGCGTTAATATATGCTTGAAATGATTTATCAAATCAAGTGATCTATCTCTCTCTCAGTCTGCATCTATATAAAGAGGTCTCTATCCCTCTCACTCTATCTTACACTTTCGTTGAACAATGATGTCTCATTTATCTCACTTGTAGGTATGTATGTACATAATAAGTATTACATATTCATTAAGATCAACTTTGTAACTTATTCTTTATTAGCTACATTCTTCATATCTACAGATTCTCCTGTTCTTACCTTGACTCTTCTACAACTTCAACTTCTTCTTCTGCTTTGCTACGTTTCTCATCGATCGCTTGTCACCAGCGTCAGTTCTCAATGTCAGTCCCCATCTCAGAGTCAGTTCTTGCTTATCGCTACCGCTGATCACGCGCCATGTTGGCAGTTTTAATTATGTTGCTTCTGACCAGGCCCCCATTTCTTTGCTCCGAACCCTTACAGATCTAGCCTATGGATCTTGTCTCCAGTCTTCAGTCTCCAGTATCCTGTGGAATGCTGACGAACTGCTGTCGCAATTAATACGCGTCGTTGCTGTCGTCACTGCTGCTTGTTGCAACTTGCAACTGACACTGTGTGTCTAGCCCAGCCCAACCCAACATCATTCCCATTCCCATCCCCATCCTCATACTCAACCTAGCCTAGGTCTAGGCTCTCTAGTCCCCCCTCCCCCGTATTCCCCTGTTGTGAGTCTTTCCTGCTTTCGGCATACTGAAGCTATTTATAGACTGCTTTGTCAGTTTTGTCCCCACGCTCTATTGCCAGCTCCCTCCCCGTTTCCCTCAGTCTCTGTTTCTGTCTCCTTTTCCCGCTGCGTCTGCATTTTTTCTGCCCAACCTGTCGCTGGATGCCCCCTGTTGCCCCTTTTTCACACTCTGACAGCCCTAAGACAACATTATAATGAAATTATTTGTACTTTTGCTGCGTCGACGTCGACTTTAACGTTGGCTTCGTTATGGCGCTGCTGCTGCTGCTGCTGCACTCAATACTTGCAACATTTTTTCAATTTTTGCATGGCGTTAAAGTGCAGTTTGCTGTTGCTGCTGCGGCAGCAACGGTAAAACGCTTTTCCTCCTCTATTCCCTTGACGCCTTCAATCATCTACTTACTTGCAACCTCATCCTCATCCTCCTCATTCCTCAATTTCTCCCATCCAACAGACTCAGCTCAATGTAATTATTTCAAACTGTCTCTGACTGCGTCGCTGCTTCCGCTGAATGTCTGACTGTCTGTCTCCCCTTCTCCTTCCCTTTAAGCCGCTCATTTGCTTCTTTTACTTTTTCATTGGTATTTCCGTCATTGGTTTTTCTTTGGTGCTCAAGTTTTTTTTGCGCTTGTTACATTTCTTCCCACTTTTTGCTGCAGTTGCAACACATTTGCCAATTGAGCAATAAGGGCCAAGCGACGCGTACGCTTTGCATTTCCATTTCCCATTTTCTATTTCCCATTTGACTTTGCCTCGGCTTTAGATTTGACTCTCTCTCTTTCTCTGTCTATCTCTAACTCTATCGTTGGCTTTGGCTTCAATTTCAATGCAAAATCAATAAATTTGTTGCAAGGGCCAAGTTAATTTTCGTAATTGGCATCTTAACAAGGTTATCTGCATTTGTAGCGATTAGCAATCGACTTGTCCTCTTCGCACCTCCCCTTAATCGTACTCTCTCTCTCTCTCTTCCTCTGTCTCTCTCTGTCTTTTTCTCTCTGTCTCACAATATTGCCTTCCCTCTGGACACTGTGCTTTATCAATTATGCAGTCAGCGTGCGCTACATTTGAGCTGCACTCCCCCTCAGCCCCCTCTTCACTTGTGTACCCTATCCTTACTCATCTGCCTGTACACTGTCCCCAGTTCCATTAGCATCTAAATGTGAATCCCAAAACTTTGGCTGTCAAATGCTTTGGCTCAACTAAATTTCATATTCGATTTTTGTGTGTCTCTGCAACGTTTTCCTTGCATTTAAATTAATTCTCTTCTACTTCTCCCCTTTATTTTATTTTATTTTATATTTATTTCCAAAGTCAAACTTTACTTTTACCAAAATGCCCGAGCCCCCCTATCCCCGTCCCTCTTCACCATTTACAGTCAAATTCTCAGTCTCTCTCCACGTGCTAAGCCATCGCGTGTGTGGGCGACGCTTTGTTCATTTTTGACTGATGCTCTCGACTTTAAGTTATTCTCTAGTTTCCACGTCTTGATTTTAAAATAGTTTTGAAGCCCACGGACATCACAGTGTTTTCAAGCACAAGCAAATCTCAAAAACTTATCACATCCACAGTTTTTAAGATAGGACGTTTTATTTTTCATTTTATTTACTATTATTAATTATCCTAATTAATCGCATGAAGATTTCATTAATATAACGATCGTTTTATCAGTTAAAAGCAGAGATTAAAACCGTAACGAATATAGGTTTCAGTTACGGTTTCGGTTATGCTCGAATAAATTTTTTCGGTTATCGGTTATGCAAAATCTTGGAGTATCGAAGGAAAAAGACTTAATGCTCTTTTTGGCCTGGAAAATAATGTTATTTGGTTACTGAAATGGTCCAGTGTAATGTAGATTTTATTATAATTTGATCTCATATAAATTTGGTTTATTTGATTTGATAATTTCGATTATTTCGATTTTACAGATTTTTAATAATTTTGAACTGCCATAACTTTGTCAAAACTCAATCAATTTTTTTTCGTAATGTAAATTTGATCATGATTTTACCTCTAAATTCGTTAAGCATTTAAGTTTTTTTCATTTTGAAAATTTGAAACTTTTCGAAAAAATCAAAAAAGGGAAGAAATCAAAGAAATTCGATTTCAAAAATTTTTCAAAATGAATAAAAATTTAAATGAAGAACGAATTTAAAGGTAAAATCATGAACAAATTTACATTGCGCATGGAAATTGATTGAGTTTTGACAAAGTTATGGCAGTTCAAAGTTATCAAAGTTAACCCTTATAAATGAATCTGTTACTAAACGGTTATTTCGGCTTAAAGAGTTTCGGCTTATGGGTTTCGGTACAGTAGAAAAAAATATTCTCGGCTACGGTTTCAGTTACGGTTACAAATTTCAATTGGTTTTCACCGGTTAAAGGTTGCGGTTTCGGTTAAGGTTTTAATCGCTGGTTAAAAGTGTTAAGTATGCAGAAATTTATATATTGTTCGAGTTCAGAATCCATAGATAAAATTACTATACATCTAAATTATTTTGGGGATTCAACTATAGCCTTCTTACTTGTTTTTTAAATCATTACCTTGAATAATAATACTTTCGCCTGTTTATTGAGATATGTTATAATGGTCGACCCTATAAAATTTTATTTATTCTATTATTTTTTTTTGGCTCACATATCAATAAATATTTATTGCATCTTTTCTCTTTAGCGATTTTAATATAATCTTCATTATGTTCTTCAATGTTAAGTCAATTAAGTTAAGTAAGTAAGTAAGTAGTTTCATTAACTTAACTAAACAATTTTTTTTTGTTTTTCAACAAAACTTTTGCTGTTAACTTTGCGCTGTTAATGTTGCAGTATGAATTGTTCAATCCTTTCATTGCAACATTTAAAAGTAGTATTTTCTAAATTTTATTTATGAAAAAAAAAACAGTTTTCTTTAAATTTAGCCAGTGTATCAAACTTGAATGGTAAACAATAAAAAATATCTCCCAGTCAGATACAGGCCGATAGAGATAGAGAGAGAGGGAGGGTGAGATGTAGATACACAGCAACTTATGCATCTGCACTTTATTTAAATCGACTTCTTTTTGTTATTTGTTATTTATTTGTATTTTGTTTTTTATTTTTAATTAATGCACGTCAGCTACTTGGCTTGGGTTCGACTGGGCTCGGTATTGTAATTTATCTTTATCATTATTATATTAAAATGTATGAGTGTGTTTGACTTTTTGTGTGTGTGTCTTTCTCTCTCTCTCTTTCTGACTTTGCGTATCTTTTACTTTTTGCCCTCAACATGAGACTTTAGTTAAGGCCTGGGTACACATTGATGGCCAACACACACACACACACACACACACACACACACACACACACACACACACACACACACACACACACACACACACACACACACACACACACACACACACACACACACACACACACACACACACACACACACACACACACACACACACACACACACACACACACACACACACACACACACACACACACACACACACACACACACACACACACACACACACACACACACACACACACACACACACACACACACACACACACACACACACACACACACACACATTCTTGTTAGTTACTCTGCTGTGTATGCGTACGTTAAGCTGTCATAATGATTGACAACGGATACGTGCTCTGGTTTTGTAATATCCCCTTAAATGAAATGGTGCGAGTCAACTAGACTACCTTCCTATCCATCTCTTGGCTCAAAATGTCTACCTATTTCAGTCCGAGTGTCTTGGCCCAAAACGGATCAGCTTGGCCAGAAATAAGCTGTCTCTGTCTACATATGCATATCAAAGATAGTTTGAGCCTATTTTCAGCTAGTTAAATATGTAAGAGGCACTTTTGGAATCAACTCTTGATATTCAGTTCAATTGGACAAGGGAAACTATACGAAATCCCGATCAAGTGACAATTTGGTTTACTGATTGCGGTCCATTAATGATATGATTCATATTTATGTATGCCAACTTACTCTCATTCTCTGTCTCTCTCTCTCTCTCTCGGTCTCTCTCTCTTTCTCTGTCTATCTCTGCCTCTGTGGATGCGCCTGAAGAATCTATTTAGAGGTTTTGCCAAAGTTAATTTAACATCTGTTGGGGCATAAATTGCATAAATTGTAGCAGTTGTCCTTCTTACGTTTACATCCTGGTCGCTTCCGGCAGCCAAGACAAAAACAGAAAATATAAAAATAAAATGCCAGGATAATCAATAAACGAAATTCAATTTGCTGCGCCATTTGCGCAGACAGGCGACCCCGCAGAAGCAGAAGTAGTCCGGGAACCATACTAAGAGCCAGGAACACGACCACAGCCAAGACTAAGAGCCCAGATCTTCAGACCAAGTCCATGCCCCTATCCCTGTTTCTGTTGCTGGTCGTACTCATGTATATTTCCAAGTTTCAGATTCTGGCACGCCCACTTTAACGCCCACGCCCCATAAAATGAGGCCGATCTAATGAGTAAAGCGGGGGCGGGTCTGTTGCCCGGGTCTGGTTGACAGAATTGTGCAGAAATTGAAGAGTGACTAGACGGTGGGAGAAAGAGAGTGTGCACACTTGGGCAGAGGAGTACAAGTCGACAGTGAGCCGTGAGCGACGCGTGACGTTCGTGTATTTTATCGATATTGCAATTTATTGTATTAGCCCGTAAACGAGCAAACGACTGGAAGATGAAACCTCATTGAGCTCGAGGCGAAAATGTCTCTCAATAATATTTCTAGGCTATAAAGTGAAATATGTGTTAATTTGGTGAGCCGGCCAGCCCCCTGCCACGCCTATTCAACATTAACAACAAAAACAACAACAACAGAGGCAGAGACAGCAGCAGTTATTCTTATAATGATAATATTGACATTGATAAGCGTCGCAAATTTATGCACAATTTAACTAATTGATTGACGCTGCCTCGACTGCAAATGGCAGCACAGCACGCAGATTGTCCATATATGTACATATACATATACATATACATATACATATACATATACATATACATATACATATACATATACATATACATATACATATACATATACATATACATATACATATACATATACATATACATATACATATACATATACATATACATATACATATACATATACATATACATATACATATACATATACATATACATATACATATACATATACATATACATATACATATACATATACATATACATATACATATACATATACATATACATATACATATACATATACATATACATATACATATACATATACATATACATATACATATACATATACATATACATATACATATACATATACATATACATATACATATACATATACATATACATATACATATACATATACATATACATATACATATACATATACATATACATATACATATACTATACATATACATATACATATACATATACATATACATATACATATACATATACATATACATATACATATACATATACATATACATATACATATACATATACATATACATATACATATACATATACATATACATATACATATACATATACATATACATATACATATACATATACATATACATATACATATACATATACATATACATATACATATACATATACATATACATATACATATACATATACATATACATATACATATACATATACATATACATATACATATACATATACATATACATATACATATACATATGTGTGTGTGTGTGTAAACACAAACAGGTGGACAGGAAAGAAAAAGGACTTGATGGAAATAGTAAACTTCAAAAAAAACTTCTTAACGAAGTAAAAGTCTAGTGACGAGAGCCCTCTTCATACCACAAAATTTCTGATATACAATTTTAGTGACGAACAATATTAAATTAAATTATATATAAATTAAAAAAAAAAAGTTTGGCATTCGGCACTGCGCATAAAAGTTATTTTTAGATATAAATAATTGTTACTTTTTTGCGCATTGTGCCGAATGCCAAACTTTTTTTTTAATAATTTATATAATAATTTATTTTAATATTATTCGTCACAAAATTGTATATCAGAAATTTGTAGCATGAATAAGAATAATAAAAACAAAACTAATTTTACTGAAAACCTTCAGCGGCCCCATCCGCTGCAATCATTTAAAATCTTGCACCACCCACTTACACCCCTATCTCATGAACCATTTGAGATATCAAAGTCTTAGTATGCATTTTTCTAAGTTAAGACTATACCTTTCGATCGGTATATAACTCGATCTGCTCGGACATTCGTAGCAAATTTTCCATTCTTCCTGTATAATATTGTTAGTCACTTTTGCACACTACGTGGTGCTCGTCACTAACGCGGACTGCCGTCCGCAGTGATGATGTCTACGAAAGCCTAATGCCAACTTGTCGAATCTGACAAGCTTGATACGATTATTTCACCCATTGTACTTATTATTACTATACAACCCCATTTTGGGTAAAGGTTCAGTTCGGTGGTTGAACCATAGGCCCACTCCCGAGTCAAGGTTTGGACTCGAACCTTGGTTCAATTGAATACCATACATATTTTTACTGTGTTTTCCATTATTTTTAAAACCAATTAAATTGGTTTTTAAAATATTTTCTTATTTTGCAAATAATCTTTATTATGTAATTTAAAGATTAAAATATTAAAAAAAATTATAAAAACTTATGTAATTATTTTTTATCGAGTTAATTAAGAAAGTTTGGGCTCGCTGTGGAAATAATTTCAAAGCTTCGGTTCATAATCCGGTTCAATTTGCTTCAAACACGATCCGAGCCGATTTTGCAAGGTTCGGTTCAGAGGCGGTTTACAGTCTTGCTATATATGTATGTAGATACATATATAACTGTCTTGTCAACCTAAGCTGAGAAAATTAGTTCCGATTTTCTTACAGTAAATATGTTGTTTAGCCCTTTCCTTAATCTATTACTCAACTTCCGGCCTTAAAGTTCTTTTACATTCAACGAATGTACATTATTATTATAGAATGCTCAAATAAGTATAAGTTACGTATTTTAATCGAAGAAATCAATTATATACGGGTAGTTCACAAACATAGGTACCTCAAGCCGAAAATGGATTGACCAAGTTCGCACTATCGAAATTAAATTTGTTTCTTTCAACGTGAAATTATATTTAAGGGTAACAACACTTCTATCAACAGCTTTGAATAGATTTTAAAATATAAATTAAATATTTCAAATAGTCTGTCTTTATATAACTGAAGGTAAGTTTGTTTTAATATTTCATTTGCATTTTGTAATGGGAAATTAATTTAGTTTTTTTGTGGTTGTTGTTTAACAATTTGAAAGTGAAAGTAACTGAAACCGGTTCAATCGGTTAATGGATCAAAAACGTGGTTAAGTGTTATGTCTATAATTGCAGAACTGAAAACAAAACATAGTTAATCGATGCAAAGCTTAATTGAATTGAATCAAATGAAATTAACATGTAATATGCATTGTTTGTAATGAATGTGTAGCGAACAATTGTGGTGGATTGAGGGAGTACCTGAGCAGGGATCTAACTAGGATATTAGTGTTCTTAACTTAATTAATTAGCCAGGAGCAGAAGAATTTGCAGTTTAACAACTCGCAACTTGCAGGCAAACTTTGTCAAAGAATGAGAACAAAAAAAAAAAAAGGATAAGAAGACGAAGAAAAGTTGAGCAAGGCAAGTGGATAGCGAGGGGTGGGGAGGGGAGGGGGAAGGGAGGGGATTGGAAGGGTTACTTCTGTAGCAAGGCTATTTGTTGGCCACTTGAAGTAAACATTTGATATCTCCCAAGCTGCCCCCTCGGGCTCTCTGGTCCCCTCGTCCAACTCTGGCCTGGCAGCCGCCTGGTTGTTTACTTTTCCAATTGATTGAACAGCACTGAGGATGGAGCTGGAGTTGAAGCTGGACCTGAAGCTGAGCTGGAGTTGCAGTTGGCACGGCTGACTGCCTACAACTGTGTCTCTGACCAACTGTGCGGCATCAAATGAAGCATGAAGTGTTGAACCGAGACGCTGCAGAAACAACAATAAAAACAACAACAACAACAACAGCAACAACAGAAACAACACAAGCGGCAACAACAGCAGCCGGATGTCAATGTCAGTGCAAATGAGACGCCCTCGTCAGCGCCAGAAATCAAACGAGTATACGCCCCGTACTCCCACAATGCCCAAGTCCAAACATGAACACGGCCAACTTATGCTTATGGCCAGGCCAGAAAGTGAACTGAAGTGGTGGGCAGGGGAGATGAGGGGAATTCCCAGTCGTTTTCCGGAGTTTACCCTTCCGCTGGCTCTCAGCGATTTGCGTTCGACTTTTTGACACAAATTGAAATCGAGTTACAAACCTTAATTCAATAAAGACAACGACAACTACCACCGCAACAACAACAACAATAACATCAACCAAACCATTAACAACAACAACCAGCAATAACAGCAACGACAACTGAAAAAAAAGTTTATAATAACAGCGGACACAAATTAATTTTGCAAGCCGTCGCCGGCGACACAAATTGCCGTGTCATGTCCAGAGTTGACTTTTTTCACTTTTTTTTTCATTTTCTTTTCTTTTTTTATGATTATTATTATTTAAGCTGCTCTCAAAGCCTGAGAGAGTGTAAGAGTATAATAAGTTTGTAATGCGGTTCACCACAAAATGCAACTGCAACTTAATGATTTGCCATTTTCTTTTATGGGAATCTCCCATAAATTTATGGCAACAAAAATAATAAATATTATATTTTTAGAAATATCACCTGTAGGGAAATATTACAATTTTGTTTATATTTGAAAACAATATAAATATGAAACAGTAATCATACTTGTGATCGATCAGTAAAGCGTATGTCATGAAATACATGATAGATTTTTATTATACATACTTACAAATCAACCTACTACATTGTAATTATATTCGTCTAAACTCATCATTTTTAGGTAATGCATCAATTTTATGTTTATTCACATATTTTGTATTTTATTTAATTTAACTTTTTCTTGCTCAGTAAAATATTAAAAATGTATTTTAAAATAATAAAAGTATTTTGAGAACACAAAAAATTTTAAAAACAATGTATAAAATCAAAGTACCTGACAAAATAAAGTGTGATATACGAGTATATACAATGATCATTATCTTTATTAAAGGGCTTTTAAAGAAAGTCCGTTTTTTGAGAGGCGAATGAAATAATTTTCATCAATTTATACAACTTATTAACTTAATATTGTATTAATTTTGATCACTTTTTTATTATTTTTTTTAAATACATCTTGATTTCTTGAAATGTTTCATATAAAAGTAAATCAATTTTCTTGATGTAGTCGTTGTTACCCGTATGTGGCAGGTGTATCTATGATTCAGCTTGTTGCATGTGTTGGCCACTTGTCGCCATTTTTTGTGCCACGCACCTGTGGCAAGCAGCACTGGAAGTTGATCGGTGTTCGGCGTTCGGTGTTTGGTGATCACTGCGGTAATTACATGCGACGACTTTCAGTTGCAGCCGCACTTGGTTTCCATTTTTTGCGCCGTTGTCGTTATTGTTGCTGTTGCATTTTGGGGGAAGCGGCACAAGTAATTTCCACTAATTACGAGGCAATGAGTTGAGTAAAAGCAAAATACGATTGCAACTGTGCAACAGTTGCGTGCATCTGCATGGGGTGCCAATGGGCATGAAACGGCTTTAGACATACAGTTGCCCCATGTTGTTGCAGTTGCAGTTGAAGTTGGGATTGCGATTGCGATTTGAGTTGATGCTGGAGCTGGCTACCAATTGCTGCCGCCTGAGATCTACAGGCGCATGATTTGCGCTTTTTTGTGGCAAGCAAAGTCAAAGTGTTGAGTGTCGCGTCCGCAAACTCATTTTCGTTCCCGCCCCCTTCTTTGCCCTCGCCCTCGTCATCATCCTCATCCTCATCCTTTCGTCATCGTTAACGTCGTGGGCAAATTAAATTTTAAACACTCAACGGACGTTGGCAAAATCATAAACACAAATCAAATGAATTTTCATAATTGCATTCGGCTGCCTTTCCGTTTTCTGCTGACGTCTGCCATCACTTTTCTTCTTTTACAGCATCTTCTTGTTCTCCACACAACATGCATGGCAACCCCTCTCCAACATGGGCGGCCATCAAGTGGGCGTGGTCGAGCCTAGACAGAAAGTTGTCACTGTCGCTGGCAGCGTTCTTCTTGATTAGCCTATCCCTTAGCACCAGGCCCAACGCCCGGGTCGTGAACGGTCACGGGATTGGAACCTGTGCCTGCTGCATAGATAATGATGAGACAGCTCTTTGGTGGCAGTAGATGGATGAGACAGAGAAACAGCATGTTAAGGTAAGGAGAGAGCTGAGTTGCAGGATTCACTTAAAGCATTGAAATTCCATTCCGAAATGTTAACGATTTCTTAGAAATTTGTTAAGCAATTTGAAGAATTCAATGAATTTTGCTACATAAAAATAATTTTGCCGGATAAAAAGCAAGTACAAGTATATTGTAGTGAATTTAATAACAATAAATTATAAATTCATCTGCATACTTTTGATTTGGAAATAGCTTTGCTTATAATGTTATCAGTTCACTGTATCAGCTCAATAATCCAAAGCAAGCATATTCTTAGTATGTTTTGAAGGATGCAAAAATATTTTTTATTATTTTTATAAAAATTTCATTTGAACGCAGGTTATTTTGATATGTATTTTTGTGTATATTTAAGTTGTAAATGGATTAGTAATTCGGTTGATGATGGTACTCCTATCATCGTAATGAAAGTATTCAATAATTTAAAATTTGAATGAAACAATGAAGTATGTACATATATTTGGCTTTTCTTTTCCATATTTCTAAAATTCTATTAAATTCCTATTACTTATATCTTATCTTTCCACTAGATTTCCAATTTTTTCACATTTGACTTTCTTTTTTTAAACTCTTTTGCAACTGTCTATTGCTATCACAGCTCATTTATGGTATTGTGCTACCTCTGTCTTTCCCTCTTGCGCTCTTCTCTCTGTCTCTCTTGTTCATTGTCCTTATTTTTTATATGTCTGTGGTCGTATTCTTGTTCTTTTTTATTCAGAACGCTTTCCATATGCCTTTTATTTGCTCTATTCTTCCTTCCGGCTGCACACACACACACACACAACACAAGCATTGACTTGGCTTGGCACTCATACACATAAACACACACGCAGATACATTTGTATCTTTGCAGTCGAAATTCATGTGCTATCCCCCAAAAATTGTTTGCTATTTTGCATTTGTTGCATTCTATGTTGTTGTTGTTGTTGATGTTATTTTGCTTCTTTTTTTCGTTCTCTGTGTGTGTGTGTTTTTTTTGTCAATTTCACGCTCTATTTGTGAGGTTTGCCATTTGCCTTTTGTTTGATTTGGTTTTTGTTTTGTTTTCGTATTCATCTTTTTTTCTCGCTCTGGCTGTGGCTCTAGTTTTTGTTTCTGTTTCCAGTTCCAATCTTTGATATTTTTGTACTTTTGACCAATTTGCGGCGCACAATGCACTCATAGGTCAAATGGACCCATTTTCTAATATAAACTCATTTTATAAAAGTAACAAAGTTAACAAAATTTTGTTATATTCCTATTAGGAATACATCAAACTGTAATGTTACATACCAGAAATGTTAACATTGCATTCTAATGTTAAGTTAACAGCTCTTAAAACAGCTGTTTCAATCCAAAAGCACGTGCTCAGAAATTGTGCGCAAATTTTGACCACTTCTCCTAAAATTTAACTTTTTAGCACATAACCTTTATATAAGAAATGCGGATTTGCTTGAAGCAAAAATTCAGTTTTCGGCCGATTTTTACTATAAAATCGGTATGATTTAGTATTCCAATCTTGATATTTGTTGTCCAAAATATCAGTTTCATAATACTACATACATAAGTAAAATTTGGCCGGATGTATTGGAAAATAAGATGGTTTTTATATAAAAAGACATTTTTCAACCGATATTACCTATTATTTCTATATGATATAGTAGTCCGATTTGGATCATATTTTAGCATTAGGTCAGTAACATAATAACACACCAAACCTGCAAGTTTGATGCGGATAGCTTAAAAAACATAAAATTTCCATATCGCAGAATCAAGCATAAGGGCGGTGCCACGCCCATTTTTTCAAAACCAGTTGCAAATGAGATCTAGAATGCTATCAAAAAAACTTTTCATAAAAAACTTAATAAACCTTTGAGTTATTAATTTATATCAGAAAATGGGTCCATTTGACCTATAGTGCAATGTGAACAAACAAGAACTAAAAACACACACACACACACACATATATGTATATTTGTATATGCATATATATATATATATACATATACATACATATATAATAGGTGTGTGTGTGTGAGGGCCAAATGATTGGCAGCTTTTCAATATGGCGCTAATTGAGTTTTTAATTGTTTGACTTTACACTTTTGGACCTTTTGTCTCAATGTGACGCTTGAAATTGCCTGCGACACGTTTCAGTTTGTATTTTAGTTGTATCCCACATTTTGTTATTATTATTACTACTACTACTACTATTGTTGTTGTTGTTGTTGCTGTTGTTGTTTAGCTTCTTTTATTATTATTGTTTACCCCTTTTTGTCATATTCATTGCGTTGTCAGCTTAGGAGGCTGGCAAGCAGCTGGACGAACCAGTCTGGTCCTTCATAAGTATTTATAATTTGATACTGTCGAACGACAATGACTACAACAACAACAATAACATCTAAGTACAACAACAACAACATCATCATCAAGTGCTGCTGCAATCAAAATACCCTTTCTCTCGACAGCAGCCCGGCAAACTTGTTTTAATGGCCCTGGCATCAGGCATAGGGTAATGGCAAACTCCAGACCTCAAACCCCATACTCCAGACTCTTCAGTGTCCAGTTTCCAGTCCCCAGTTACAGGCTCAGGCTCAGGCTCCGATTCAGACTGATGCTCCGTTATTGCAAGCTTCGCACTGAACGTCACTCAAGTTGAAATAATTTTAATTTAGTTGCTGGTAAACTATAAACAGGCTCTTGCCTGTCGCTTGCAACCACCAGAGTCCTCTCTTCTCATCTCTTCTTGTCCCTCCGTTGCTCCCTCAGTTTTATCCACATGCTGTTGCCCCATTGCTGTTGCAGTGTCAATGGGGTCCTGGTCCTGGGCCACAGGCTGCGTTAACGTCAGCACTTTCCATTGATAAGCGGCACGCATTCAAACTCAAACGCAGCCCCAACTCATCTTAGTCTCCGCTTGTTGGATTGAAGGATGAAGGGTGATGATGATGATGATGATGATGATGATGATGATGATGATGATGATGATGATGATGATGATGATGATGATGTTGATGATGATGATGATGATGATGATGATGATGATGATGATGATGATGATGATGATGATGATGATGATGATGATGATGATGATGATGATGATGATGATGATGATGATGATGATGATGATGATGATGATGATGATGATGATGATGATGATGATGATGATGCTGTGTGATGATGATGATGCTGTGTGATGATGTGTGATGATGATGATGATGATGATGATGATGATGATGATGATGATGATGATGATGATGATGATGATGATGATGATGATGATGATGTGTGATGATGATGATGATGTGTGATGATGATGATGATGATGATGATGATGATGATGATGATGATGATGATGATGATGATGATGATGATGATGATGATGATGATGATGATGATGATGATGATGTGTGATGATGATGATGATGTGTGATGATGATGTGTGATGATGATGATGATGATGATGATGATGATGATGATGATGATGATGATGATGATGATGATGATGAAGATGATGATGATGATGATGATGATGATGATGATGATGATGATGATGATGATGATGATGATGATGATGATGATGATGATGATGATGATGATGATGATGATGATGATGATGATGATGATGATGATGATGATGATGATGATGATGATGATGATGATGATGATGATGATGATGATGATGATGATGCCGCGTCATGTAGTGATTAAGTCAAAACATAAAACCAACGACAAAAACTGATTTGAAAAACATGATCTGGTCAGCTTTAGACGAAGTGAAAATACACTGCTAAAGCGAAGAGCAACTTATATTAAAGCATGAAACTTCTAACTATTCTGAAAATAAGGTGGATTAATTACACTATTTGAAAGAAACTTTAAGAGTTTACAATTAAAGAATAATAGAAAGCATAACAAACTTGTGACGCTTCTTGTTATTCTCAAAATAATAAATGTGTCAAAAGATAAATGAATTTCAGCAGGTGATTTACATATTTTCTTGAAGCAGTCACGAAAATTTTAAAGTAAACAGTTCGAAATGCAATGAATAACTTAAAGAGCTTTTTATAAATGTGGCCCCTGATATTCTCAGAGATATAAGAATCCTCTGAGACGACTTTGTTTTATTTATTTATTGTCTCTTATTATTTAAACAAATGTTTGATATGTGTGTTTATGTAATTAACTGTAATGAATTAACGTTTCGCTTCTTGCGTGTCTCTTTCTTGAGATCTAGGCACCGAATGTTTTCAGATCTCTTAAAGCTGACCTGAAACATTATATTAATTTGATATTAAAGTTACTTTTAAATTATATTCAATGGAAAGCTTAGAATTCTGAATATGATTACTTTCTTTACGTTTTCTTAGGACGCAGCGAAGTCGATCATCAGTCGATGGGGATGACAGTTAGAGTATAATAAAGTTTTCCAATTTAAGATTTGTTTATTGCCTCAGCGCACCCTTGCCGAGAAGGGTTGGAGCACACGTGTTTTTACAGTGAAGTTAAAGCCGTTAAACCGGTTCCTGGAGTGGCAAATCATTCTCGAATTATGTAAATGTTTTCGAAACTTGCGAGCTTTGCTATGATTGCAATGGGTCAATGGCCAATGCAATATCTTAATGGTCAAAGACGCTGACGCTGGCCAAGGACATGGAACATCGACTGCCAGGATTTCAGGATGGGGCGCTCATATTTCGTAGTTATTTATGCGCCAGCCCGTTATTAAAAATATTTTTGCAGCCGCGCTCTGATGGAAAACTGGCCAGGGTCGTTCCAGCCACTGGCATTTACCTGCCACACGGTGGCAGGCGCATGGGGCAATGCGGAGCGGAGCGGAGGCGTATACAGAGGCAAAGATAGCGGCTCAGCACAGAAGGAAGAGAGTGAGACTGAGACCGCAACCTCAACGTCACATTGATGCCACGACCCTTCTTCTTGTCTCTTCGCATTGCTTTAAGCAACCCTTTTCCTCTCAGCTTCTTCCTTGGGTTTCCATGCAGCAGGCATCGCAACCTTATACTCTCTCGCCTTGTTCTTTTTAAAGACCGCTCCATCGTCGTCATCGTCCTCGTCGTTTTCTTGGTTGTTGTTTAATTTTTCAGTTGGTTTCAGCTTGGTTTTTGTGCTTCCCCAGTCTCTATCTCTCTCTCTCTCTCTCCATTCCCATCCCCTCAGCCACTGTCCCAACTTGTTGTTGCTCAAGAGGTTTTAAATATCCAGCCTGATACTTTAATCCAACCAGGCAAAAGGCGTCATTGCTGTTTTCTCTCTCTCTCTCTCTCTCTATCTCGCTCTCTTCATATCTGCTGCGATTTTGCTTACTTTTACCGAGGTTGCCTTAGCGATGCTTTACTCTTGTTTTTGTTGTTTTTGACGTTATGCATCGTGTGCAGTTTTTAAGATTTTCATTTTTGTTATTGTGAATTTATATTCTCTTCTTTCCAATGGCTTTTTTCTTCTTGTACTTATACTATAGCAAGTATTGAATGCACCCTTAAAAGACTTGCCGCATTTCCCGTAATGATAAAAAAAGGAAATAATGAAAAATATGCGCCTGCACAATCCTTATATAGTATACATTCTTATTTGACGATGATGTCAATGTAGAGCTCATCTTGCCACTTTAGATGCAGCTTCTCTTGGTCTCGTTTGACAAATGTTTGTCATTTTAATCAATCGACAGCGACAAAGATGGAGATGCAGATAGATAGAGAGCGAGAGAGAGAGAGCGAGAGAGAGATAAAGAATTAGTTTGATTAAAGTTCTAGAATATATTGTGTGCCAAATTCTTGAGGCCAGCAGGCGGGGTCAAAGGACCGGGGCAGGGGGATGGGGAGAAGAGGGTTTTCAATTATGCAGGCAGATATGCTGAATGACCTATAATTGCCTGCTTATTGGCATTTGCTGCTCTGTCGCCTTTGATATTGATGCTCATACTAAGTAACTTTCATTAGAAAATCAATTAAAATTTATGACAAGTCCCAACCCTGTTTCAATTAACAGTTTAAATGGGGCCAATGAAAATTCAAAGCAATAATGTTATTTAATATCTTTTGGCATCAGTTTGACAATTTACAAGCTGCCCCTTTCACTCACTCATGCGTTCTCTCTCTCTCTATTTCTATCACTCTTACATTATTTTTGCTCTGCTGACAAATGTAATTTTATTTTCATGCATATTTATTTTTGTTGAAGTTAAATGAAAATTGCATAAAAGTTTTAGCTCACTCTCTCACACACATGCACACGCACACTCACCCACACACACACACTATTTGTGCATGTATTACTCAATTTCTCATGATATTACACATACGCCGCGTAAACGCTGCACTATGGGGAATTTGCCCGATTTTTAAGATAAATGAATAACTCGAGAAGGAAAAATGATATTTTAGTCTAGTTTTTGCATTAGGCATATAATAGCAATATGCGACAGGCCCAGAAAAGTGGGCGTGGTACCGCCTTAATCCTTGATTTCGCGATATTCAAATTTTTGGTTTTTCAAGCTATCCTTACCAAACGTTAAGGTTTGGTGTGATACTATGATACTGACTCGTTGCTAAAATATGATCCAAATCGGACAACTATATCATATAGAAATAATAGGAATTATCGGTTGAAAAACACTTTTTTTCTGAAAACCTTGTTATTTTTCAACACAGAGCAAATCATTCAGCTTTATCTCATAAAATTTGGTCAATGTCCTCAAAATATTTGCCGCTTTAAAGCAGCTCAAAATTGCATCCTGTTTTGCGCTTTTCACCATCACATAGTTCCATAAGAAAAATGAACTCCACATTTTCAAATCTCAGGTTATGTTGTAAAAAGATAAACATCATAAAATGTGCGCAAATGTGCACTTTAGGATTATATGCATTAAAAAGGAAACTAATTTATCTTCAACGTGTCATACATATATAATATACTCGCCAGCCCCCGGCTCGCTTCGCTCGCGGAAATGAAATTTAGTTAATAATGTTAATTAAGTTTAGTCCTGTGGCAACTATATGACATAGTAATCCAACTTTGACCAAATTTAGTCAGAATGATACAGACAGTCCCAAACATATAATCTGTAAGTTTAGTTAAGATATCTTAAGAAACAAAAAGATTTTCATACTAAAGGTTGATTTCATCCGTTTATACCTATGGCAGCTATACAATATAGTAATCCGACTTTGACCCAATTTGGTCAGGATGTAAGAGACAGTCCCAAACATATAATCTGTAAGTTTGGTTAAGATATCTTAAGAAACAAAAAGTTTTTCATACTAAAGGTTAATTTTATCCCATTATTCCTATGGCAGCTATATGATATAGTAATCGACTTTGACCAAATTTAGTCAGAATGTAAAAGACAGTCCTAAGACATATAATCTGTAAGTTGGTTAATATATCTCAAGAAACAAAAAGTTTTTCATACAAGCAATTCCCTTGACATCAGGTAAACACACTTCCAGGTGGAATTTTAAAAAACGCCGTCTTATTGCACGATGAAATTGTCTCAGCCATGTTGTATGAAAATTTCAGCTAGCTACCTTTATCCGTTTGGCCTACACGTTGATGTGCCAGTCAGTCAGTCAGTCAGTCAGGACAAGAATTTTATATATTATATATAGATTAAGGTGAAACTCGGTGGACATTTTTTTGTTTCTCCATTTAAAGTTTAGATTTCATTTCAAATTTCTACAGACGAGAGAGCTCTCTTTTGTGCAAAATTACGAGGACAATGCGACCAAATTCTACAATCTAAGCACTAGAACACATAGTAAAACATATCTCAATAGACTGCATAGCATAGCTTTCCGAATTAATAACGAAAATTACGAGTTTTATTAGTCTAAAGTTTGGTAAAAAATCAAACAATTTTGAATTCCAAAATTTAAAATTTATGGTATGTAACATTACTGTTTAGACATTTCCTGATCAATTGCTGTTATTAATAAAGTATTTTAACAACTTTCAAAACTGAATTTATTCCACAAAATCGGAAAAATTCCCCATAGTGCGTTGCTTGCTTTTTAGTTTATGCAATTTTAAAGCATACATTTTTAAAAAGGCTTTTACAAGTAAATTTTTGACGCTGATGCCGCTACACTACACAGTCTGAGCATTTGCACAAGTGCACGGAGCATGCGACTCAAATTTTGGCAGCGGGTAGAGATGCGCTTAAGTATGATATTATATACTATTTGTCAGTTGATGCCTTTTAATTACCGATAAATAAAGGGAATAGTTTAGAGTAGCTGATTTTTATTTATTTTGGACTTTAAATATTATACCAGATTTTTTCATTCGATTTAATAGCATTGCATTTAATGGAAAATTTCTGCTCGAGCTGCGGCCAATGCAAAAAAATTATGGATATTTTGTATTTATGTTGGCGAGAAATTTCAGCCTCGAATATGAAATGAATTCCTGGCTTTACGAATATCAACTATATGCGAATATATATATATAATATAATTAATATATGTTATATTTACATATATGTATTTGTATGTAGATGAGCAACGGCAACTTAAAGGCGGTGCGTGTGTAAGCGAGACAGGGTATAAAATTAATAATAACTATGGTGACAGGGACAGCAATATTACCGTTAAGATTAAATGCAGCGTAGTTGCCATTAACAATGATTACCTGAAAGCCGATTCCCAATAATTAAATGTGCAACAGCGCGCAATTTTTAATTGCTGCCAACAAAAAGTGCGTCGCCCCCTCGCTGCTCCTTTTCCTTCGCGCTCTTTCCTTCTCTCTCCTCCTTGGACCTCTCCTCGCACATCAGTCGATCGGCTTCGGCAGTGGGACGGGTCCCAGGTCCAGGTGCAGATCCATGTCCATGTCGGTGTCCATGTCGGTGTCCATGTCCATGTCCGTGTCTGTGTCTGTGTCCGGATTCGTGTCCGCGTCCGGCAGCTGAAACGCGAGCAAAGGCCCCTAGAAACTGTGTGCGCATATCAAAAATTTTGATTCTGATTTTAATTTATTCATATTTATGCAAAAGAAGCAACAATTTTGCTAGCATACTTTTTGGCGCAGCTGTTTGTATGGGTGTGTGTGTCTGTACATGTGTGTGTGTGTATGTTTGTATGGGTGTGTATGTTTCCGCATCTTTATTATTTCTGACTATAAAATTTACTCACTTCCACACACATTCATCCTGAGATATGCAAACGAACACTTTCGCACGCGCACAATTTTGGCCCTCATATGGTCGCCCCAATTTGGGTGACTACATTTTAAACACTATCAAACATGTGTATAGATGTTATTTAACCAATCAGATGTCAAAATCTAGTTGCTAGATCAAAATGAGAGTGTCATTCTGTCTCAGCGATTATCATTAACTTATATATAAAACTCTTTGTCCTGACTGACTCACTGACTGACTCACTGACACATCAACGTAAAGGCCACACTACTAAAGGCCAATAGCTGAAATTTGCACACAACATTGTGCAATAAGACAGCGATTTGCGAATTTTCACCTTCAAGGGGGTCAAATTGAGGTCAGAGGTCATGGAATTCTATTGTATGACAAATTTGTTTGTTTCCTAAGATATCTTAACCAAACTTACAGATTATATGTTTGGTACTGTCTCTTACAAATTGTCCACATTTGGCCAAAGTCGGATTACTACATCATATAGCTGCCATAGGAACAATCGGATGCAAATTATTGGAGATACTACTTTATAAAAAAATTAGCCAAGTCCTTTAACTCTGTGTTTCCACACTTAGGAAAACTTCTTCAATATATATATACATTTTGTCTAGTGTCGAAAGTCTTTCCATGCCCCAAAATTTCTGATATTCAACTTTGTGACGAACGATATTTAAATAAAATAAATATATAAATTATAATAATTTTAAAAATTATAAAATTTAACCAAAAGGCTCCAAAGGCCCCACTATCTGCAATTATTAAGTTTTTGCCCCTCCCACTTACACCCACTTATCTCAATGAACCAGGTGAGTTACTTAAAGTCTTAGTATGCACTTTTGATAGAGAAAGTCACCGCATAAAAGTTATTTTTAGATATAAATAATTGTTACTTTTTTGCGCATTGTGCCGAATGCCAAACTTTTTTTTTTTAATAATTTATATAATAATTTATTTTAATATTGTTCGTCACAAAATTGTATATCAGAAATTTTGTGGCATGAAGAGGGTTTTGTCACTAGACTTTTACTTCGTTAAGAAGTTTTTTTGGAAGATATCAGAAGGTTTTGAGATTTCATATGGTTCTGACATTGTTACCTTCTTTTAAAATTATTAACAAATTAAAATCAGCTGCAGGATGATCCAAACAGTTTAATTCACTTAAACAAATTAAAGCACTCATTGTTGGAATACGAACTGTCTGGCAGCACTGGTTATATCTGCATAGAAATCATAACTGTCTGGCAATACTGGTTATTTCTACAGCGCAAGACCTATCAGCTAAAGCTGCCTGCTACAATACTTTATTGCTGCTGCCACCTTTCAATTCTAAGTAAAATGTATATATTCAGTAAATAGGTAATAACTTCCAAACCACACTGTAAAAAGTCATAAATCATACATCAAAAGACGCGAAACGTTTTACAACATATTGAAATTTAATAAAAATCGTTGGCGCCGTTTTCAAATAAATCGCCAAAGTGTAAACCAAAAAACCTTTTTTCATCTGTAGCATTTTACCTGAGCACTTTGCTAGAAAATATCCAAGGCACGTCTTAAAGCTCCCAAAAATACCTTTCCATCGATATATAGAACATATCTGTAGCTTCTGTAGTTTGGCTTTAAGGCTTTTAATTTTCGCGGGTTTTTCCGTTTTCCCGCTAACCTAGCGTGTTTTTCAAAAAGTCGTAGAACAAACATTTTTAGTTTTCCTATAAGGAATATTTCCTCATCAAACGATTTAAGCTTTTTCAACGCTTTGATGCAAACAAACCAACGGACAACATTCTTGACTTTTTTTTTCATTTTGGAAAGTTCACTGAAAATTTCTTATCTGATTATCTTTGAACCAGTTGTCGGATTTGAACGATTAAGGTATCATTCGAAGCGTATTTTTGATAAGAATAATAAAAACAAAACTAATTTTACTGAAAACCTCCAGCGGCCCCATCCGCTGCAATCATTTAAAATCTTGCACCACCCACTTACACCCCCCTATTTCATGAACCATTTGAGATATCAAAGTTTTAGAATGCATTTTTCTAAGTTAAGACTATACCTTTCGATCGGTATATAACTCGATCTGCTCGGACATTCGTAGCAAATCTTCCATTCTTCCTGTATAATATTGTTAGTCACTTTTGCACACTACGTGGTGCTTTCGTCACTAACGCGGACTGCCGTCCGCAGTGATTAAAACTTGCTTTGTTTTCGAAGATTCTATTTTTTCTATAAGTGACTTTCCCAGTGATTTCTCTTTAGTCTCTGAGAGTTACAGAAATCTGTGCAAATTGATTCAATAGGTTGCTTGGCATTTTAGACATATTTCTATTTGTCTCAGGGATTGTCTTACTATTGAAATTGAATTTTGCAGAAAACTGTTTTGATAATGCTTTACACTAAAAAACTTGTGTGTTAATTGTTTAGATTTATTCATTTATTTATTTATAAGCTATATAAAAACTGGTTCAACTTTAGCTAATCTTATTTTTCAATTTAACTTTGCCAATAACAAACCAATTATGATATCGCAGTTACATAGATGTACTATATAGGAAATAAATTTGCCGAAATAATTTTAACTGTGCTGTGTACATTATGAAGTGAAATAATATAATTGGTCAAAAGCCATTCGTCTCAGATACACTTCAAGTCAGTTTCGACTTAATTTAACGATTTGTCAACTTTGCATTGATATAAGTGAAAGAAAAACCAACAACATGCACATTGAATAATTAAGTCTGCTGGGCAATCTAAATAACAGACTTAAAAGTTGCTACTCAAGTTAATAATTGAGTCTTGGCTTTACAAATCCCATGGCGCACTTTCTAAAGCCATGCTTAACAACAACAACGACAACAACAACATTGAAAACAACAATAGATACAACAACAATGGATAGTGCTTCCGGCTGGCAGATTGCCGTTTGGTGTTGGGTTTTCTGTAAAAGCTGCCTCTGCTACTGTTTACCATGAACCCAATTATGAATTATTTGTAATCTTATCTTTGAGTATGTGGCATAAAAATTATAATTTTGCGGCAAGAAATCCCACAACAATAGCAACGTAGAAGTTCTACAATTTCAGCATTAAAATTTATTAAAAATAAATAAAGCAGTCCATAAACGTTTGCAGTGTGGTGTGTGGTACAAAGGTATTTGAAGCACACACATACATACACAGCACAACATAGACAAGGGATCAGGCTCTGGTTCTGGTTCTGGCTGTGGCTCAGGCTCAAGCTCAGGCTCAGGTTGTTGTCGAGTTTGCGGTGCATCTTGAGGCTGGAATATCACACGCTTAACCACAGCGACGATGGCAATAAGAGAATGCTTCTCCCCTATCTCCCATTCTCCCTTCCTTCAAGCATACGAATGGCACCAAAGTGGATGCTTCAGCATGCACGGACGCCACTTGGAGGCACAGTGTTCCAGGCAGCCAGGGGAGTCCAGACGAAGCTAAGAGATAAACAGGAAGTCATCGTCGCTGCCAACACTTCAAGCTTTATGTCGAGTGGGTGGGCCACGTCTATTGCCATTGTCCCAGGCTCGTACGACATCACACCACCCCATGCAAAGACTCATCTAGATTTGACTGAACTCAACTCAACTCAACTGAACTCAACTCGACTCTGTTGTTTGGCTTTATTCATAAAATAAATGAAGTATTTGGCTAGTCGGCCAGACAGACCACAAATACGCTACAGGGCATTGGGGTATGATGCTAAAATATGCAACTCTGCTCTGACCCCGTTCCTTTGTTACTCCTCGGTCCCCCTAGTCATCTTTTCTGACTGATTAACCGACCGGTTGAATAGTTGACGGGTTGACGTCTTGAGTTCTGACTGTTAGTCATCCGTGAGCCACGCCTGTGATGATAATTTATTCAAATTGCCTGCATATCACACGATCTTCTTTTGACCGAGTTATAAACGTTTAAAGTTATAAAAAAAAAAACAGTGCATTTAAACAAGTTAAAATTTTAAAAATTAATTTAAACAATCGTCCTTAAACATTTTGAAATTGCGTAACTCTTAAAAAAGTTATTAATTTTTTTTCCTTAATTTTATAATTAATAATAATAATAATTAATAATTATTGACATTCTTTGACCACGTGACACAATTTGGTATTTTGAGAAGATAATTGAGTGTAGATTTGGTAACAAAAATCTATAATTTTAATATTAATATATATGGAATTTAGTTGGATATATTTGACGATTCGCATTGATTTGTTGGTCCTATTTGGGCCAAGTAATACCAATCTTTACAGATTTTAAAAAGAATTCCTTTTGAAAAATATTCGAAAACTTACAAGTTCTTTAAATGTGAAAGTTTAATTTTACCGAACAGATTGTCGACTGCCATACATTAATTTACAATTTCAACAAAATCGATTATTTTATTTATTAAAAATTATTTATTATAATTTTTCATTAAAAAGAAATTCATTATACAGGTATGTTCTGCAAATTGTTTACAATTAAAATGCACAGATGCACTACAAACCAACAGTGCACTGTGGTCCACAGGCCAACAATTTTGGCAGAAATTCAATTTTTAGACCCCGTAAAAAAAAGTACAGGGGTCTATTAAGTTTGTTTAAAAAAAAATGTGCGTAACAGGCAGAAGGAGGCGTGGCAGACCCCATAAAGTATATATATTCTTGATCAGCATCAACAGCCGAGTCGATATAGCCATGTCCGTCTGTCCGTCCGTCCGTCCGTCCGTCCGTCCGTCTGTATGAAAATCGAGATCTCAGAGACTATAAGAGCTAGAGACACCATCTATTCATCTATATTGCAAGCAGATCAAGTTTGTTTTAGAATTTTGCCACGCCCTCTTGAACGCCCTAAAATCCAAATTTAAAATTGAATTTCTAAATTACAAGAGCAATTTGAAAGCGAGAAACTGCAGATTTTCCACAGATGAAGCGTAAATAGTCCACGATCTGTGTAGTTTGGACGGTAAATAGCGAAGATATTAAAATAATAAGTTAAGCTGTTTAATTGTGTGAGGGTTGGCAATAATCATAAATTAATAGCAGAAAAATGCTGTTAACAAAGCTGCAATTTGGCAGATAATTGCTACAGAGCTCCGTGGCGTACTGTGCTAAGTCGCTGAATTCATCTAATTTTATGCTATCACGCAGGTCGAAGGTTCGAATCCTGCCTCGGCCGAATAGTTTTTTTTTTTATTCATTAATGTTATATTGTCATGTCTTATTGATCTTAAATTGACATATACATAAACATTTGATGTTATTATACAATTTTTAATTCATTTTTCAATAAGATTGATTAACAAGCAATTTTTCTTGTTGATGAACTAGGTGATGGCTCAACGGGTTGAGTCCCCATACTTTGTAATCCTATTTTGACATTGGGTTGCGGGTTCAAATCCCGGCTGTGTCAACTCCTTTTTTAAATTCAGCTGATTTTAGCTCCTTTTTTAAATTCAGCTGATTTTAGCTATTTGTCGTGTTCATAATCCAGCATGCTCATATTTATAAATGCTAATCTAGAAAATTCTTTTGTTTTGTCTCGTGCTTACATATATATGTATGCGTGTGCTTAACCGATCTTGGAAATACACATATTGTTGTCTCGCTCTCTCTAACGCATATGTCTATTCGACTTTACATTGATTATTTGATGTTTTTAAATATAAAACCCTACGACGAATCAATGTTTAACTAAAATATAAATTAATTTTCACCAGTCTTTGCTTTTTTCGTACCAAGTACGGGGTCTCCGACAGTCGAGTATGGTCGACTGTACGATATTTGCCACTTTTTTTTACATCTTTCTCTCATATTATCCAGTGATCGAATTTTACTATCCGATAGTTATATCAAAATGTAGATCGTGTTATGCCAAGTAGCTTTAGCTACGAGTAACAACAAAATTATTCTTTTTTATTAATGGGGTGAATACTCAACTTTTTGATATATTGACCTCAAAGAGACCCAACATCCCATTTAAGAAGCATAAAACTTATAGCTCTTTAAATTCCAAGTAAATTTGCTGAAGCAAGTTTACCAAAAAAACAATACCATGGAAGGTAGAGACCCAACAATTTCCTTAAACTTAAAATAAAATATTATGTATGAAACCATCCTTGTAACTCAAAAAAGTAATGATGAAGGAAACCGTTGAGTTTGGTCAAGTCTTTTTTCGACTTGCACAGTGTTATTATAAAAAAATTTTGGCATATATACATAGTAAAATGTATATATTCAGTTAACAGTTAAAATCGTCCAAGCCTTTTCGCTGAAAGATATGTGTCATATATAAGAAGACGCGAAATTTCACGTATTACAACATATTGAAATTTAATTAAAATGTTTTCTAATAAATTGCGGGTGCATTTCATTACGCCCGGTGTCATAACGCCCTCGGGCACATATAGAACACATCTGTAGATTCTTCGGATTGGAAACTTTGGGTGTTTAAAATTTATCGGGCTTTAACGATTTCTCGAAAAACTAGCTTTTTCCCGCTAAAGTCGTAGAACAAACATTTCTAGATTTGTGATAAAAAACATTTCCTCATCAAAAAATCTAAGTTTTTTTTAGCACTGTGATACGCACAGACAAACAGACACACAAACAAACTTTTCATCTAATCTTGAGAAGGACATTAAAAATTTCAAATTTTTCCAAATGTCGGATTTGAATGATCGAGGTACCATTCGACGCGTATTTTTGATAAGAATTTTTAAAAATTTAACCAAAAGGCTCCAACGATCCCACTGGCTGCAATCATTTGCCCCTCCCATTTGCACCCACCTATCTCATGAAGCAGGTGAGTTACCAAAAGTCTTAGTATGCACATTTGGTATATACCCTCACACCTTTCGATCGGTATATAACTCGACCTGATCGGACAGTCGTAGCAAATTTTCCAATTTTTCGTGTATGTATTGCTAGTCGCCTTTCGCCCGCTTCGTGCTGCTTTCGTCACTAGCGCAGACTCCGCAGTGAAAGCATAATACATTTTTAAATAATTTTTGTTGTGCCAAATATATTAATAATAATAATTATTTTGCTAACATTTGAAATAAATTTATGGGAACCAATTTATGTGTATCCGCAAATACTACCTCTGAAAAATGCATACTCAACAGCACTCAAGCAATGAAAGATCTAGAGTTAGAAATTTGTTTGCTATTTAATGTGATGTGATACAACTCTAGGTGGATTTTGGAAGTTGAAAATTTGTTAGCTATGAGTGTTACCACTGGAATAGACCTCGGAGTTAGAGTTTTGTTTAATTTATGGTATTATTTTATGAGATATTTAATAAGTTATTTGAGAACTATTTAATTTGCGGCTCACTTGACGTATGAGCAATGTGTTTATATGATAACTTTTATCATATATTTGATGCAAGTGCGGTCAGGGTGATAATGGGATTGATTGGGGAGTGGGTTGGAGGGCAATGCGACTGTTTTTAAAATTAGCTTTCAGGTGCTCTGTAAAAGTTTTGGGCAACTGAATCCGCATACGGTAATTATAAATTGCTTCCTGGGACCGCAGTCACTTGTGCTTTTGCCCACCTTTGTATTAACGCATGTGTGTGTGTGGAAATTATTTTACATGCTGCTCAAGTGGCCAAGCGCTTGTTTTTAATTAGTTTGCGCCGCAGTAGCCAGAAGCTCGCTCAGGTATCCTGAACAGCGCAAACAGCAGCCGGATGAGGATTAGAGGTGTGCTAGCATATGTGTGTGAGTTGTGTATGTGTGCGAGTGTGTCTAGTTTTAATTGAAAGCCGCTAGTGACCGAGCAAAAATATTTGCAATTTATTAAATGCTTAGTTCCAAAATTTGCTGACAAACTTATGCAGATCAAGGATTAAAAGGACGAATGAGGACTTAAGAGATAATTAAAAAGTAGACTGAAAATATTATATAAATACCTTCCGATTTTATTATTCAATCGTAATGAAATTTACAGATGCAAAATTTATCATATGTTCTAAGCCTCAAGGCTCTGGCTTTAAATTTACTCTTGTTATTTTTTTATAGTTTGATTTGTGGGGTTGAAAGGTGGCTTGGCAAGATCGCTCAGTTGTATAATTTCCTGCTAATACTTACACTATTGTGTTTAGTGGAGTATATTTTAATAGTGAATGAACTAAAGAGTCCTTTGAAAAATCCGCACCTCAGTCTCTGTCTGTTTTCTTTGTACCAACTGAGCTTAGCAATACTTAAATACAAGAAACACAGTTAAACTCAAGTTGGGCCAACCGCAAATTTGCCGTCATTATCGGGCCAACGGGTTGATGGTCATCAGGTCTCTTGAAATGTCATGCCTTAAATTTCCGCATCATATAAATGTCTTCGTTTTGGTTTCGTTTTCGACAACCATTAGATGAATAGAGAGAGCGAAAGAGAGTTGGAAATGGAGAGATACATCTTCAAAGCGGCATCATGAGTCTAACCCATTTGAGCTTGCCCAGCATCGCTTTTCTCTTCCTTTCGCCACTAATATTTAGTATTATATTCATACTTTTTGTAGGCAATAAAATGAACCCAAAAAATACAAAGCAAAAACATGAAAAACAACAACCGCGCAACATTGCAGAGTGGCCGCAACGGAAGGGAGGATGTGAGGAAGGGCAGATTCCCAAACTGGGACAGCAGTCAGCACCTCATGCCGTGTTAATAAACCAACAATAATGATGCCGCTCGGTAGCGGACGCGCTTCAGCGAAATCATCAACGGATTCGGAATCAAAATTGGATTCGCATTTGGACTCAAATTTTCTATAGATAATAACTACTCATATCAAAATCGGAAGGCTATGCAACACGTTCCTTCCCTCTGAACTCTCCCCCTCTATGGGTCACAATGCGTCGTGGCAGCGGAAGACAAACAATTTCTTGGAATTGATTTCTTGCGGTTTTTGTGGAGTGTAGCCCTAAAAATGCTAACCAAAAGGCACTCAATGAGTAACCCAGGCAGCTGGAAGAAAAATCAAGGGGACGGTGGGACAAGGAGACAAGGGGGACAGTAGATTCATTCCTTTCGAAGAATTTTAGAGCGCAAACCTGATGACACTTGGAGCTAATCCGTCAGTGGCACTGGAAGTGCCATATTGCATGTGATTAGACCAACCAGATTTGTGAGCCGAAAGGTTTTCGATAGCTGATATTCGATAGCTTAAATGCTACCACATGCGAAAACTATGAATAGGTACAGGTAATCGAAGGATATGGGATAGCGCAAATGAACGATTGTAATGGGAATGGTTTCAAATAAATTTATGCAAGCTTAAATATGGCTTTATATGGTATATTGTTTTTGGGTTTGCTATTATTTCATAATAATATTCTTATTGTTGTTATAAATAAATACTTATAAAGCATTTAATTAAAAAAAACAATTAAATTAAATATATGTAAGTCATTTGAAACTTTTTAATTCGTCAGCATTGTTATTATATTATTTAAATTAGTATTGATTAAGTAGTTATTGAAATAAATAACAGATTTATTATTATGTGAATTTAATTTATCTATATTATAATAATTTGGAAAAAGAAAAGACTCTAACTTCAACACATTAATAGCATTTTTAAGTGGCTAATGACAATTGTTTAGAGAGTCAGTTTGCAAGCTTTGTCAGAAGAAAATGGCGCTGCTGTTGCTGTGGTTGTTGTTGCTGTTGTTGTTGCAGCCATCAATCAATCAGGTCTCACTGTGGTCGGCACAACAGATTCGCTAACAGAGCCAAAACTCCCATACAGCTGATTTTCTCACAATAATTTGTAGTGGCCGCTAGATTTAGTTTTTTTGCCACAAAGACACCTGTGTGCACGGCCCAGTTAGTTACAGACAAGCAGCCAAATATGAGACTCGACTGCAACAATAGCAACAACAAGAGCAACATCAACATCAACAGTTCCAGCAGCTCCATTGCTGGCCATAAATCTGTAGACAACTTTCCAGTTGAGTGCTTAACAATTTTCAACACGCGCAGGCCACAAAGAGTCAGCCACACCTGAAGCTGAAGCTGAGACTCAGATTGAAGCTAAAACTAAAGCTGAAACTGAGGCTGAGGTTGGCAGCTAGAATGGATGGGGACGTGGAACCATGGGAACGCCAATGTTGAACGTTAAACGGCCTACGCTCAAGAGACACCGCCAGTATTTCTGCTGCCTGCTCCCTCCTCTTTCCCTCCTCTCTCCTTCCTCTACCCACTGTCCACTCCTTCGACTGCACTTTGATAATGTGTAATAGTTCTATTAGTCGCATGTTGGCGCGTCTCTAGTTACAGCTAATCTCTGGCTACCAACTTTGGTCTGCTGTCATGAGAACCAAGAACCGGCCGGAACGCAAAAAACTTTGGCCTGAATAGTTAAGCAGCTGAGTAGTTGAATTGACCAGTTGAGCAACAGCAAAAGCAGCAACAACCAACAGCGGTTGAATTGTTGGAAGCAGCCGCCAATTGGTGGCGCCTCAACGGTTGCCGTTGGTTGCCCAATTTGGTGCGCACGTCGAACCGGTTCGAACTCGTAAACTTTATGGCACAAAGGCTGTTGAACAATTAAAACGGAAATATTTTCGACAGCTTTTCATTTAATCATCTATTCCTCTACCTATCTAACTGACTATCTATCTATCTATTTCTTTATCTTTCGCTATATCTTTCTATCTGGATTGATAGCCACAAGATGCTGTTTAATAACTTTATGCTCGAAACTTTACGAGCGTTGCCGCCCTTTTTGAAATCCGTTAACATCTTTAAGATGGATACCACATCCGTCTCTCAAGGGAATTTTACGGCACCTGCTCGGAATCACTTCAGACCTTAAAATGTTTTATAATAACCCTGCTGGCATAGATTGCAGACATCTTAAATTGCTATAGAAATATGAATAGAGTTGTTTGCTCCGTTTTACGGCCAATTTATGGCAGTCCCAACTCCATCAACTGCACCACTCTACTATCGCTTCACAGTGGTGCATAAAACTGTCAAATAATCCACAATTGAAATGCATTTGACAAACGATCCACTAAAAACTCAGTCATTGTCATTCTCATGGCCAGTTTTAAGTTCTTAGTTCTCAATGTATTCTCAACTCAAGTTATCTATGGGTTGACCACGCGCCTCGACATTCAGTGGATTATGCACCTCATTGGGACAGGTAACGGCTTGGAAATCTTATTTTATTTTTGTGTGGAAACTCTTTTTGAAGTTCTCTTCAATGGATTCCGAAACATTCGCAGCTCGCAACAGCAAAACACAAATATTTGATTTAGTTCGTTTTCAACTATCACTAAATGAAATTTTAAATGAGAACACAAAATCAGAAGAGCAGATATACTACTTAAAGTTCTCGCTCTTTACTCTACTGCTTTATTCAATGAATTATCGGATTCCTGAGGAATTCGTAAGCTTTCCTAGCATTGTTACTATTTAATCAAGAGCTGTAATGTATAGCTGCTTAAATTTGGCATAATTTACAATTAATTGACTGAATTTAAAATCGAATTATTATGTATTTTTGGGATAGGACAGATGAGGGTATAGAAATTGAAATACACAAATTAAAAATCATAATATATTATATTTGCGAAAGAAATGCCGAATAAGATGATTTGTTTGAATTTAATTAGTTTAAGTGAGCTTTCATAAATACTTTGATTGTTCTTCAGCAACGTTCAGTTCAGTTTACCCCAAGTTAAGCATATTTTTAATCAGCAATTCCGATTTAAGTTGAACAGCAATAGCAACAACAAAGATCTCGTACATGGAAGGAGGCCCTTTTTGGGGTGCCGTGGTTCGTTATTAGTTAAATGACTTGTTTACACTATTGTTGTGCTCGTATTGTGCTCGAGGTTGCCTTTTAATTTGCATGCTTATTCATTCAAATCCAGCAATATCAACAATGAATTTTAGCCTTCCCCTCATTTCAATTAAAGCGCGCCCATACAATTGCCAACTCTTTCTTTGACTCTCTCCCTCTCTCTTTCTCTACCTCTCTCGTTGTCTCTGTGTTATTCCTGCCTAATTCATTCATCTGCTCATTGCCTTTCATTGATCTCTTTGTCTGTCTTCTTTTGTTCAGCATTTTTGCTTCTGCCACGCCTTTTGCGCCCCTTTTAGCCTCCCTCCCATAACTCGAGTAAATTTCGTACTCGCACAAATGTTAACATTCTCAGTTCTCGATCCTGATGGGATCGACACCACATTTGACTGAATATTTTTGACTGGCGCCAGCCACATCCATTCCCTTTTCGTGCCCCCTCCTTAACCAATTCTTCAGACCCACCCCCTATTCTTGCCACTGCTACAACAACAGCAGCTTCATCTCTAATTATTCAATGTAATTAAGTTGATTGCGTTGTAATTGTGCCAGAAACGTATGCCCAATTGCCAGTCCGTTGGCTCCATTGGCTTCTCTATTGTTTATCCCCTTCCTGCTTACCCTGTTATCTCCTTCTCTCCCTCTTTCTCTCCGTCTTTCACCCAATTTCTCTTCCTCTTAACCCCCTAATTTCGCGCTTAGTTGCGCGTTCCCTTGGCATTGACTGTTGCTGTTGTCTCTCTGTACATCTACAAATTTGTAGCTGCCAAATCTGTGGCATGTTGACAATGCATTGAAGCTAACCCAATGATCACTTTTTAGCTCATTTAAACTAATTCAGCTTAAGAATAAACTATTTTATGTTATTTCTTAAATGAACCAGGCTTGGAATTGGGCCACAAAAGAATTAAATTTTCCTAAGCTATGTTTGCTATGTTATTCTCTATCAAGCTCTTTTGAAAATGATAGTTTATTTTTAATTTTAATTTAAATCAGTTTGGGTGTGTCAAAAAAAAAATGTTTTTTGCATTTACTTTGCTCTCAATCCGTTCACCTCAAGCTTAAGAATTGTTTTTAGTGTATTAGCCTATCGGCTTTACTTTATTTGCAATATCTCTTATTATATTTTTTCTTTTCGCTTGCTTGCGAGCTTTGTGATAAATTTGGCAGTAGCTTTGAAGTATTTTTGGTCTCTCATCAGAGTCACCTGGCTGAGCGGCAGCAGCATCAATAACATCAACATCCTCATCATCATTATCATTATGATCATCATCATCATTATCAGTATGGCCATCAAAGGCGGAAGCGTTTAATGAACATTGTACACCGACAACAATCGCACAACAAGCAAATTGTTGTTGAAAAACAAACAAATAAATACAATTTTAAAAGCGGCAAGAGTAGAATCGCCGTTTAGCCAAAAATTTATTAACCAACCGTTTTTGACCAACAGCAACAATAGGAATAGCAACAAAAATAACAACAACAATGGCAAATACAGTAGCCACCCTCTTAGAAGAGTTCAGTTGACGTTTAAAGCCGACAGGCGACATGCACAAAATCCGCTCAAACCCCCGAGAAGTTCCCTCTTTGCCCCTGTAAGTGCGCCGCCGCTGACTCGTTCCAATTTAAATCGCTGGCCTAAGCTTAAGCACAGATTAGTTAGTATGTGTGTGTACAGTCATATGAATGTGAGTGTGTGTGTTTATAAGTATCGTAAATAAAAATGTGTACAATACACAGCAATTGAATACGGAATATGAAATATGTATGCGAAAAATGTTGAAGTTGAAAAATAACTGAAAAGAGAACTGTGAATGGTCACATAGATAAGAGTTGAAAAAGCTGCTCCTTATTATGGTATTAGCTGCAAAGCTCACTAAAAGAGACAACTTTGAATCTAATAATAAAAGCCGAGCGAAATTTTATAAACCAATATATAACACCCAATAATTCCAAATTGTTTGTCAAACGAAATTTGACTAAGCTATGACAGAAATTTTCTAGACTTTCGAAAAAATTATCATATAAATACGAGTTCTTAAAACAGCAAACTTTTTGAAATTGTTGCATTTTTTCGAAATGCCATAAAAATACATATACAGAAAATAACTATTAAATGAAAGAGATTATATTAATAGTTCTGATAAGCAGAAAATTCTCAAAATTTATGATAATTGTTATTGGGAAGCATTCTAAGTCTGTGCGGGGAATAATATTTTGACTCTAGCGGCAATCTCTAATCATTTTGCCAATTTGTTGCTACCCTGTGTCCATCAAATTAGCTGAGAGGTATACTCATGTGCAAAAATTACTAAATAAGAAAAAACAATAATGAACAACCAAGATCAATATAATTCAATATGTATATATTGGTTTCTCATTCAAATGTTTTATGACTTCCATATTTCCCCTGAAATTAAGGGAAAACTTAGGTAATTGTCTTCTAGTCAACATAAATCGAAGGAAAAATTAAGACAATTTATCCAATTTGTAGTTATGTTGTTATATTTCTATTATCAACTCTCCTACAGAGTATCCGTAAGTCATGCACGGCCATTACGCAGTTCACAGCATGAAGTTTTTTCTATAATTTCCGAGACTTTGGAATTGATGATCCTAAATACGCTGAAGTATAAGTATACTTATTGTATTGCTGATGTTTAGTTAGTCTACAAAACTAAAGACTTTCAAGACCATAAATTTGTTATACAAAAGGCCCGAGCAATCAAAACAGATGGAGATGAGTTGGTCTTGGATTTGGTTATTAGTTTGGCGGTTAGCGCCGCTGGAAACTAATTTGAATATTGATATGATTCCGATATTGTTTCGGGGGCCCCTAACTCGTCGCATAATTAAAGCGAAAAATTAACGCGCGTGTTAAACGCGTGCGCAGAACCAGCTCGTCGTGTAGCCGGTTAACTCTGTAGGAGTATCTATGTATGATTCACTGAAAAAAAACGACCAACTTCTAAAATCAATAACATTCATCTTAAATATTCTGTTCTTAAAATAAGAACATTTTAAGACAAATTACTAATACTAAGAATACTAAAAACTTGCAGTTCTTAATATAAGAATTAAAAATCTTAAATTGTTAAGAAAATATAATTATGTCATATTTAATACGAAGACAATAATGGCACCGTGGCGCTCTGGTTAGAGTCGCCGCTCCAGTTTGATAAACAAGTTTGATAAACAAGGGATATAAATATAAAAAAAAAAAAGTAAGCTTAAAGTTTTTTATTTTTGGTTTGGGAATTTAAGATTGTAGTCTTAAATTAAAAACTTATTCTTATTTGAAATGTTCTTAAAATCAAGATGTGTTTTCTAAATTTAAGAATTTTTTGTTCTCGACGCATTTTTTAGACCAAAATTCTTAGTTCTGAGACTAAAATCTTGATTTTAGAACACTTTTTATCAGTGTAGTATCTACATAAACAGTATCGTGTAAATGCGGTTGAAAGCAAAGAGCTAGATCTTCACTTACCATGTTGCCATGTCATCGTTAGACAATTTCGCATTAATTTACTGTCAATATGTGATATATTTAGCTCCAAAAGCATATGTGAAGCGAGTATGCTCGACAAGAAAATACCCAATAAAAAAAATCGAATACTTCATGAAGCATATTCTTAAATTTTACAGAAATTTGTTTAGTTTGCGGTACCCTATAGTTTGAGCAACTAAAGATATTAGATTGCTGTTTTTGGCTCCTATTAAAAAAAATCCAATCGGTGTATTTGTAACACAAATTTCATACTTCGATAGCTTATGCATTCTTGTGCATATCTTATTACATATATATATATAAAAGGGGGCTCCGCTCCCTGCTCAGCTTCGCTCGCGGAAATGAAATTTAGTTAATAATTAAGTTTAGTCAAAGTAACCTTTAGTATGAGTTTGGTTGAGATTATCAACAATTTTCATACTAATCAATAATTTCATTATATTGTTCTTATGGCAGCTATATGTTATAGTAATCCGACTTTTACCAAATTTTTTTCAGAATGATGAATGACAGTCCCAAACATATAATCTGTAAGTTTGGTTAACATATCTTAATTTATATAATATAATGCACATTAACCTTTAGTTTGAAAAGCTTTTTTGTTTCTTAAGATATCTAAATCAAACTCACAGATTGTGTGTTTGCGACTGTCTCTACATTCTGACCAAATTTGGTCGAAATCGGTCAACTATATCATATAGCTGTCATAGGAAAGATCGGTCGAAAATCAGGTTTTAGTATGAAAAACTTTTTTGTTCCTCAAGATGTCCAAACCAAACTGACAGATTGTATGTATGTTTGCGACTGTCTCTTACATTCTGAACCAATTTGGTCGAAATCGGTCAGCTATATCATATAGCTGCCATAGGATAAATCTGATGCAAATTAACCTTAAGTATGAATAACTTTTTTGTTTCTTAAGTTATCTCAACCAAACTCATATTAGAGGTTAACATAACTAATTTCCATTTCTGCGAGCGAAGCGAGCCGGGTTAGCGAGCGAAGCGATCAGGGGCGGAGCCCCCTAGTTATAATATATATGAGCAATGTAAGTTACCTCATTGAAACTTCAGTCTTCTGTATCAAACTTTTGGATTTCAGTCTTCAGTTATCGGCTTTCAGTCGACAGCGATTTATGTGGGGCACCCAGATTACGAATGCCAGGCAAATATGTAAATTAAATCTATTTAAGTGCCAACGATACGCTTGAGATATACTCGTATATAACACGTACATCATGGTGTAACTCTACTTCGAGTCGCATTCATTATCTTTGTGAAATTCTCATTAAAAGATAAGCAAGCTACAAGTTTAATAATTTTTCAATCATAAATTATTGCCACGACCACGTGTGCTCGAAATCGAATCGAATTTTTGAATGAGTTCACAGACAGAATCTATCGAAGAGAATCACAGATTCTTCTTTGATTTTATGATAGAATCGTTAAATAAAACAAAACCATATTTCGCACAGTGACAGAATGAAGATTCAATGGCGGAAATTTCAAAAAACTAAAAATGTTATAAGAAAGAAAAAAATTAGCTTAGTCAGAGTTTTGCCTTGGCCCATAAAACTGTGCGGATCTTTGGCTCATTTGGCGCAGGTTTCTTTTTTTTTTTGGCTTTGTGTTTGAGCCAAAGACTGGGGCTAACATGTATACAAAATCTGTTCCCCTTGGTGACGTCGCAGTTAACACACACCCAAACGCCTTAAGCTTTTTCCCACGCCCAGCTGGCCAGCAAATCAAAAAGCCAAAAGACAACACAAAACAAATATGCTTATAAAAGCAAAAAGAGACTCAAAATATAACTGCGTACAGGAAGTTGTGATTAAATGTTGTTGTCTGTTTTTGCGTTGATATACGCATGGCATAGGATACACTCAAATACATACATATACAAATCTGTATAACAAATAATATAATATAAACAAACATACATACATATATGAACATTGTACACTGTATATATTTCATCTCCTACAAATCTCTGAGCACTTGAGACGAAAATCTGTAACTATCAGGATTGTTGAAATGATTACCGAGGTTTGGACGTCGCCGTCAACTTTCAAAATTGCCCCGAAAATGCCATTAACATTTTCCATACGCAGAGGAGAAGGGCAAGAAGACGGCTGTCGGAGGAGGTGTAATTTACACAAGAAGCAATAGAAAAGATTGCGCACTCGCTTAATTAGAAAGCGCAAACTTGCAGCTCGCATTCGCATTCGCAGTCGAAGGCGTTTGTTCGAGTTGCAGCTGCAGAAGATGGCGAAATAAAACGAAAGCGGAAGCAACAACAAGGTGTAAAAATGGCGGCGGATGCCGTTGAGAATGTGCAGAGAGAATCAGGGGAAGGCAAGCAGCAGAAATAGTTTTTTGAACTGATTAGAGGTTTGCCTCATAGTATTATATGTAAAAGTTTTTTTGGGGGCAAGGCATGTGGCATGTGACAGTTGGCAACTGGCAACTGGCAACTTCCAGCAGCCGCAGTTAATTTGCTGAAAGGGAACATTGCAGTTAATTTCGCTAGAGAAAGATCTGTATGTCTCAGTGTTAGTTGCTCGGCTTCCAAAACTGAAGTTCAACTCAAACTTGTCGTTAAGTTAACAACATTTCATGATTGCGCACAGTTAATTTTAACCAATACTCAAAAAAATTCGAAGAACTTTTATTCCTAATGGCTGTTTTTTTGATAGTAAAGGAACTATAGTAAAGGAACCATAGTAATGAAAGGAATATTAAAATAAAAATGTGCAATGCCTATTAAAATAAAATTTTAGGTTAATTTATTACATTGCTATTTCAAATTTATTTTTAAAGAAATGTGCTTTGTTTTCAAATTTCAGTAATTCAAAATATTTATTTAGACTTATTCGAGTTTTCTGAACAAAACTAATTGTATGAATCCTTGCAAATATAAATCAAATATTAAATATTAAAAAAATTTATTTATTTTCTATTCTCGATACGGTTTACATATGTATATATGCATACCTATTCATTTATAATTTAATACTTATAAATATAGTAAATTTCTTTAATAACTTGTGGTAAATTTAAAATTGCATCTTTATTTAATTATTGCTAAATTTATCATTTCACTTAAACCATACTAATTTGGTTTAATTGAATGTCTACTTAATGGTATTTATAACTTATATATGAATTTAGTTTTGTATTCTATTTGAGTTGAAATAAAATTATTCATTTTTCTGGTGTTTTTCCATTTAGCATATCTAATTTAGTCAATATTACGCTCAATTTAAAATTGTATCATCTCGAATCATTTTAGTGAATATTAAGTACCTATATTTTTCATCTTTCATTTAAGATTTTCATTTATTTGTTTTTTTATCAATTGATTTAATGGCAGTTTCTTGGCTGATTCACATTATTATTCATTCCGTCAGCTTAATAATTCAGTATACTTTTATATTTGACTTAGTTTATGCTGTTTTTCATTTAATTTCAATAAATTTTCCTCTGTTTTTTCAACTCCTTCGAGTTTGCCGTTTTCTGTTGGCCTTGTCATCGCTGCTTGGCTGATTTTCATTTTCATTTCCCCATTTTACTGGCAAACTTGACATAATTTTCGCTGCAGGCCTGTCTCCCTTTTTCCGCCTGTAACAAACTTTTCTTTCTTTACTTCAACGAAATGTGGTCAAAAAATAAATGTTAAAGAGCATTTCAAGCATTTACGAAAATGATTGATTAATTGATTTGAAATAATGAACGAGTCTCAGTCGCAGAGTTTCAGTTTAAGTTTGAGTTTGAGTTCAAGTCTGATGATTACTATAGTGATAAACAGTTTCTCTGTTGTGCTGTTGTTAGTGCTATCAAATGGCTATTTAAATACAACAACATCACAAATAATGATTACATGACATAAGAACAACAACAAAGACAATCTAAGCGACAGTCAAACGCTTGCGGCCCTTCGGCCATCTCGTATACCAAACAGAGTGCCACAAAGATACTTTGAGAAGACAGAGAAGGGGGAACGAGAACGAGAACAAGAATGAGAGAACCTGTACCAATGCCCCTCAATCAAGAGGCCAGTTAGTCCATTCCATCATGAAGTGAAGCCGTCAACCAGTTGAACAGACGACAGCTGAGCCCGCGGCTCAATTCTAAACTCATTGGTCTAATATTATCAGAAAACGGCTACTACTCGTAAATTAGAGGCGCGCAGCTTTTTAGCTATGCGAGAGGGCAGTTGCATAAATGAGTACAACTTTGTTTAGCCAATGGCTATAGTTCTCAGTGAATAATTTCCATTGCATACATATGTTGGAGATGGCGACCGGAGTTTAGTTGATTGGGAAAGTAAAGATGTTTTGAATCTATATATATACATATCGATAATATAGAACACTTCCCCTTTATTGTTTCTGCGTTAATATTATTAAATGTTATATTTTACAAATAGCTTATACTAGTCTTAAATTATTATCAAAATTTACTAATTTCTTCTGTTTTTCTTCAAAATAATAACATTTTATTGACAGTAATCAATTTTAAGAATTAATATGAATTGCACTCAAATTATATTCCTATTCAATTATATGTATTTATATTCTATAAATGTAATAGGAATAATAAGCTATTTAGAAATGTATTATGAAATGTATTACGAGAAAATATTTCATTATATTCTAGGGTGTCCCACCAATGAAATTGCATTGTTTTTTGACTGTTGAATTGGTTAAACTCATTTAACGCTTGGCTTTAATGCGCCAATTGTTTGCGCACATCGCCGAACAAATGACGGGCCATATTTTGCGGGTGACGTTTCGTATTTTTTCTATGATTAAAAATAAATAAAACACGGGGACTGGCGCACAAAACTATTAAAAGCTTGTTGGAGGTATAAGGAGAAAGAGTAGAATTACAACAACTCCCAGCTACTCCAGAGTCCAGAGAGTTTCCCATAAATATTTTGCGGCGCAATGATGTATGGACATATGGTTTGGGTATAAGTTGTTGTTTTTGTTGTTGATATGCGGATGGTCTGATTTGATGGGCTGGTAGTGACGAAGAGATGAAAGGATGAAGGGGAAGGGAAGAGTGGGTTAGAGTGGGTTAGAGTGGGGTGAGAGATTTGGGCTGCACAGCAGGTGCTTAAATGTCGCATAGTTAACGGGGAACCGGAACAACAACGAACAGCGAACAATTGGTGGGCAGCGGGGGGCATTCAGGGAGCAGCGGGAGTTAAGGATAATAAATTTTCGCTTGCTCTACCAAAAATACAAAGCAGACCACGCCCTCCGTTCGCTTCTTCCTTCTCCACACCAGCTCCCATCCTTCTGTCTTTATTTCTCATTCCCTTTGTCGTTATTGTCACAGCCAGCCAAAGTTGTATATAACCTGCCCCGTTGTGTGTTAATGTCTGTGTATGTGTTCCCCTCCTCCCCTCCTTCCCTCCTCCCATTTTCCCTTTCCTCCTCTCTCCATCTGTCACTCTCTCCGGAACTTTTGTGTGTGCAAAAAATGCTTCTGGTCAAAATATATAAATTTGTTCAGGTTAATAGAGTTATTTTAATTTATGTGATTTCATGCGGTTATTCGTGTGGCTTTTGCAAATGCATTACCCATCGTGGTCAGCTGCCACGCCCACCCGCTGACTAGCAAGCCATACACCATACACCATAGACACGTACAACAACAACAATAACAACAACATGCAGTTGGGTTTGCCGCAGCGCTGCTTCTCCCTTTGACCATAAATATGCATAATATAACATTCAGCATAATGGCCATAATAACTTGAATACAACTTGGCTCATTGATCATTTGTTGCTGCCTTTGTTCTTGTTTCCATTACAGCAATAACAGGTTCATTTTGAATATCGTATATTTTTTAGGAGAGTTATATATAGAATTTTCCGTCCATGTATCCTAGTTATAGGACTTTAATTAGAGCAGCCGCAGTACTATGTTAGCTAACAAAATCGAGAGAATATTTGTGGATTTTTCATCTGAATGATAATGAAAATATTAAATTTTGTTGATTATCTATTCGACTTTGAATAGTATGGAATTTGAGAATTTTTGAGTAAGCATTAACACAAATAAGCTTATGATTGTTTTAAAATTGACGCCTCTTGAGCATTTGAAAGCATTTATAGGTTTCTATTAAATTTGCTTTAAAGTAAGTTGAAGTACTTCAGTTTCAAATTATTTCTAGAACTGATTCCAATTAATGGAAATGAATAGCTGTTGGATGCGATTCAAGTTATTGAATAATTTTCTTAAATTCATCAAGAGTTCTTTTATAATTTTCACTTAGTATTTCTACAAGTTTTCTTTATCTACAACTACGAGTTCTGCCAATCGAATCGCCAAATGCCGTTTTCCTGACTCAAATCGACAGACATTCTCTGCATTTCGCCCTCTCCCCCCAATGGATGTCTCATAGATAGATAAACTGACCCAAGGAAACCCTTGCAGCTGCGCCTCATGTCCTCCCGCGCGTGCTCAACCCCCATCCGGTTCTGGTCGTTGCCTGTCTATTGGTTGCATGCCACAGACAATTTTCTTTTGAATTAAATAATTAATTATATAATTGCAAAACGTTTGAGAAACCCAAACGTAAAATTCTCACGCTTGTCCAGCAACAAATTTGTAGCTTTTTTTTGTATTTCTCTCCTTTTTTCATGTTTTTGAAATATTTATTATAATTATGGGGCCATCTGGTTGGTGTTCGGACTATTCATGGATATATCTATTTATTCGTCTATTTCGACTATTCGTTTGGCAGAGAGACAGCCGATATCCTTAGGCAATCGATAATAATGCGTGTGCGTTATTTTTGGCCCTCGCCGTGTTTAACAAATCTAACAAATTGAGTGGGGCAACAAAATTGACATACTTAACTAAAGGTTGCTAACATGACAACCCCCTCCTGCCCCTCCCCATCGTGACACCACCCCTCTTTCAAGTGAACATTTGTATATCCTCACGCAGACAGGTGGCGCCACCTAGCGATACGCCCACACGCACAGGTGCTGCTGTCAAAAGTCGCAACTTGAACGCCCACATTTATCATAAAAATGAGTAGAAACTTTACAGCTCTTGCACACTCGAATCTTAGCTACCCTGTTAAGCGTATATGCGAAAGTTGAGAGAAGTTTGCTATTTATTATCTCACTTATTGGATCCAATTGGGTGCTTTTTCCCCATTGCTATAATAATTACGAAAGAGCCTAACACGTATACATGCATTGAGTACACTCAGAAAAATATGTCATCCTAAAATTAAGTATGACCGCACTTGAATTTATACCGTTTTGTTCTTAAAATTTTAAGATATCTGGGTACTAAAATCTTAAAATACACTAGTCGTATTTTAAGTATTTTGACAAAATTATAAGTTAAATTTTCTCTTAATTTGAACTTACTTAAGAAAATTTTGGCATCAATGGAAAAGGTCATTCAAATTCCGTTTGAATGATACAAAACTTTCCTTAACCCATTAAGTACCCACTGAAAATGTTGAATTTATGTGAAAGTCTACTTTTCTGACTTTTTTCTCAAAAATAATGTGATGCAAAAAATTTCTGCAAACAACTCTAATAATGACTGCAAAAAAATATTTTTTCGCTTATATTTTTTATGATTTCCTTTGATTTTGATTTTCCTTAAGTTAGTATGTATAGTGTATGTTTGAATATTAAATGAAATTAAATAAGAAAATGTTTTGTACTAGAAACAATTACATTTTTGGATTAGATCAAGATTTTTGGGTACTTAAAATTGTATGTTTCAATCTTGAATTAATCCCAAAACGTACTTAAAGCATCACGGAAAAATCTTATTTTGAGATTTTCGTACTTGCGAAACCCGATCTTAAAATACGATTTTTGTTCTCAGTTTTTGGAAATTCTGAGCTTAGACAGCTTTTGAGATCGTTTGTACTTGAATATCGCCGGTTTAGGTACGGAAATCTTGATTTTTTCCGAGTGTAGAAGGTATCTAACGAGTCAAATTGTTGTGGCAGCAGCTGCTACAGGTGCGGCTCAGGTTGCTGGGTAGGATTGTACCTGTGCCCATGGCGCTTAGCTCCGCACTGACTTCTAACTTGTCGTTGCTCCTTCTCCTGCTCCGACTCCATCTGTCTGTTCCCGCTGCTTTGGATCGTCGGCTTCTGCTGACATTAACAAAAAAGCTGCGCTTCATTTCGATTTTAATTATGCGCAATCATTTTTCAAGTTCGAAGCTGTTCTCATCCTTGTTTCTACTCCATCACCATCTCCTCCAACTCCTACTCCCTTAATCTCCGCCAGCATCGTCGACGTCGTCATCGACATCAGTTGTTGACGTTGGCGGTACGCGACAAAAATTAATAATTGAGCAGCCGAGCGATGCCATTTGCTAAATTGAAACCGGCAACGGCAAAGTGGCAAATCAATTTCGTTTCACTTTGATTGTATGCAAATCTTTGCTGGGGGAGTTCTCAGCGTGCTCCATCTGGGCAGATAGGGAACTGGGCGGCAGGGGATGTATGGACGGGGGATTCGGGGGTGCCGCGGAATGAGTTGAGCGGTATGCTATCGCATGTTGCATGCAAATTAAGTGCAACACTTGTTGCTGCCAACGTCATCGTCAGTCCCAAGCCCATCTCCATCTCCCATCTACGATCTGCCATCATCTCCCATCATCATTTTATTCATCGCTGCTGCTGCTGCACAGCTTTTCAGCAGCAAGTTGCAACTTGCAAATATAGCCAAAGAAAAAGGGGGCAACAACTGCAAATTACACTTCAACTCGAAGCTGAGCTCAAACAAAAATGCATCCTTCGACTTATCAATTGAATAAATTTCAGTTTAGTCTTCAAATTGTTTTTTATACTCTCTTTAAAGCAGGTTGTCGCAATTGATATAAATTACACTAAGTAAGAGCCAAATTGTAACTTTAAGCAAGCACACAATTTCTTATCGAGGCATATTTTCCTTTATGTGATCAGAAAGTACTTTTTTTCGAATTCACCACATTTTTAAAGTAAAAAAATAATCATCATTTTCTTAATGGAAAAATGTATAGCTGCACAAGTAAAGATTTCAATTTTAAAGTGTTTTCAATTAATATGAAGAGATAAATTCATTTTCATTCGGACCGAGCCTTCAAAAATCGTTTATCACATTAAAAAAAGGAAAAGAAGAAAATAGAAAAGAATGGGTACCGTAGAAAATATGTAAAAGTTACTTAAGTTAAAAATTAAAGTTTGTTTTGTTGCCTAGATGCGAACACTTTATGTCTTCTTTTGACGTACCAACAGGTGGTAAGTACATAGGCTACATTTCATTAGAAAAGATTTACACTCAATCTGAGAGGATTAGAGGTAATTAAAATATTAATCTCAATTTAATATATGTATACACAAATGGATATTTCGTAACTATGCTAATTTTCAATTTAACTCAAAATATATTATTTAGAATTTGTCGATAATAATTTGATATATAGTTATTTTACTTTGCTTCGATATTTACTCAAATAGTATTCAAAAAAGTTAATTTAAAAACCCTGGAATTCACTTAAATAGCCTTTATCTTAACTATACTTTTAATTAGAACATTAAGCGGAGCTTCTCAGTCCGAAATAATTTGGGATAGGGTCTTAAATGAAATGTCTCAATCAAACTCGTTTATTAGATTAGATTAAGCATGATATTAAAGTTATTTTCCGGTTTGTTTAAGTGGGTTTAGATTGGCTTCAACTCGAGAAAACAAAGTTCTGAAGACCAACAAAACTAACGGCAGTTGCTGTGTATGAAAGCGCAAAAAGCGCATATTAAAATTAAAATAAATAGCCATGCGAATGATACGCTCTTAAATAATTTAATTTTTTATTTATGTTTACTGTTTTGAGCAGTAGCAGCAAACGGTCAGCAAACTTTGTCTGCTGCTGCCTTCCATCGAGCGCTTCTAATTAAGATGAATTAAGCAAAATCATTTCGATTAGACGCAACGGACGGACTGTCAGCTTAGCTGAAAGTTAGGGTCAAAAGAAATGCTGCTAACTGTTCTTCAGCCGTTTGATGATCAGCCGATGGCAGAAACAACAACAACAACAAAAAAAGATGCTGTAGTTGTAGCTGGAGATGATGAAGATGACACCGTGGTTGTCGCGCAAATGTCGTGGTTCACGCGTTTCTGTTGACATAAACAGACAGAGAACTCCACAATGTTGTGTTGGCAAACGGGAATAGAATAAGAGGGTTCATGTCCAGCTCGACGTACGGGCATTGTTTTGAACTCCCTACAAGCGGACGAGACTATTAGCTATGTCAGTCAGCTCAGCGAGATAAATATTTTTGATTTATGTCAGGTTATATTTATTTAAAAATTATTTAATGTATATTTAGTTAAAATTAAATAATATTTATTTAAACATTTTCAGAGAAGTTTAGTAAATCGTAATGAATTTAAATATGCTTAATATTATAAGTATATATTTTTTAACTTTAATTCAACGATTTTACCAGATTAATTGAATATTCAAACATTTACGGCAAATATTTGTTATATTTAGTTCAGAATTCTTAATCGGTTCTCGTTTGTCTCCTGTGACGAACAGTTTATTGGCCACTGAAAATTGTATACTTAATTTTTCACCTAATTTCACACTAACTGATCCCCAAGCTAACTATTTAAACATTTAAATTATAATTAAAGTGCATTCACTTTAAATTTAGTCATTTCTAATTTGACTTTAGAGCATAGGACGAGTTAAATATTACAATTTCAAAGAAATTACTGATAGCTTAACAAAACATGAAAATCAATATTATTTATGAATATATTAAATTAAAAACAAAATATATACCTACGAAGTACAACTATAATATTTTACAATTAAAAACTCCTACAAAATTATTATTTATATTATTTTTTTTTTGATTTTTAAGAGTGTTTAAGCTTCGGCTTTTTGTTGTGGCTGTTATTTTTTTGTTCATTGTTGTGTGTACTTTAATTAATTAAGATTTATAAGCAGGCATCAGGCAGGCAAGCAACGGCAATTCAGCGGAAATTTAAATGCAAGACCCAAGACAAGTGGGCTCTCGGTTGTTAGTTGTTGTGCGAAAATTTTCACATAGTCGTTGCCCCCTCATCAAAGAGTACCCCTTGCCACCCTGCGCACACTCTAGCTGTTGCCATGTATTTAATTTAATTGAATTTGCGACGACGCCGACGTCGACGCTGACGTTGACGTTGACGTCGCTGCCAACGCTGACGATGATGACGAACTTAACGAGCGAAACGTGGCCCGCTGGCCCGCACTTGTCCCTCAACTCTCAGATCGCCTCCTCCCTCGATTCCCCCCGCCTGCAGCTGGCCCTGCCCAACTGGCCAGCAAGCACAGAGCATGGCCCAGTGTATAGTGGCAGTAGGGTCTCTCGACCCCGGGTACGGGTAATATGATAAAATGATTACACATCCGGCGCAAGTTTTGCACCGAGACATTACTCATACGACACGTTGGCCCGGACTGCGGCGGAAATGTGTTTAGTGTAATCCGGCGGCGACCCTTAAAGCGATATCCATTGCTAGATGTGCGCATCGCATCTCTTCATGTCCCATCCCCATTCGTGCCCCTGCTGACCCACGTGCCCCACCAATGCAATTATGAAAATTTACGAGTTTTTGTTTGAGGCGCCAAGTTTCACTGCAGTTGTTGTTGTCGCACTTGATGTTGCTGTTGTTGCTGTTGCTCTTGCTTCCACTGAATATAATTTACGATGTGCCAAAGTTTGACCTGAAAGCGCAAAGCCAACGAAAGAACAAACAAATTGCCCAGCTACATAAAATTGAATACATCTCAAGGTTCAAAACTCAAATTTGTTGATGAGCCAAGTCAAAGACGAAGACTATCACTAACTTATCAAACTGACTTTTAAAGATATGTACATATCTCTTAAGCTAAACATTTATTTAACTTGATTTAAATTCTCAGGGTTAAACGGTTTCGGGAACTCGGATATTTTTTCACTGTGGTTGAAAAATAAGAAATTCAGTATTCAATTGAGATTAATTGTAATTTATGTTTAAAAATCGATATGTTAAGTTAATGTAAAAAACATTTAATCAATCGCTTATTGGATACTTTTCTTGTTTTTTATTCGATTGTGTTTAAAACTATTTTTCCTTATTTACGTAATTTACAAATTTATCTGACAATTTGAAGAAAAATATTCCCTAAAAATATTTCCAAATCTTTCTCTTTATATATTTATTAATAACTTGCAGAGATTTTCCACAATATAACTCAAAGTAAGAAACAAAACTCTAGGATTTTTTTAAGTATTGTAGTTGTTGGTATTGTTATTTTTGTTGCTGTTTCTGTTGTTGTGCGTGTTGTTCGACTGTCATTTAATGCCATAAACTGGCGCCAAATCATTCGCGAGTCTCAATGACACCTGCACGAATTGTCATGTAACACTTTGGATTCAATTTTTTTTTATATGTTTAGTGTGAGCGTGTGTGTGTCTGTGTTTGAATGCGAGCAACGGGTTTTGTGCGTCTTTATGATTTGAAATCGGGCAGCAAAATCAAATGGCGACGCTGTGCTGTGCCATTCTATGGACCACGCGGCGTATGCGCAACGCCAGCAGCCAACAAATACGCGAGACACGAAAAAATGTTGGTCGCGTAGGCGTTGCGTCTTCAACGACGACGTCGAGATAAAAACCTGTCCCACAACTCTTGACTATAACTTTGGATTTTTTTTTATTTTATTGCAATAATAACAACAACAAGAACAACAGCAAACAGCGACAGCAAAAAACAACAGCAAATGACAGAAAAATGCTAATAACAATAACAAAAACATAAAACGAGCAAACGCACGAGCTAAAATTCGATTCGAAACGAGTTTCTCTATATATAATAATGCCCTGTGCAAATCACAGATGGATCCAATAACAATATCATTTAGTTCGTGTGCTCCATATGCCGCTCCAATTGGCACAAACAAATTTTTATCGGCAGCTTAGAGGAATAAGCCGAAGGTTGGGTGCGTTTTCTCATGTACAGGTTCTCTTTTTTTTTTTTGATTTCGAGAATTTGTGTTTGTTTTTACAATAAGTTGTCAATAGAGGAATTTAAGTTTAAGTTGGACCGGAGGTAAATGTGCAGATTAAACTAAAAGCAAACTGCATAGGTGTTAACAACAACTTTTCCTTCCAAATAGAAACTTTTCAAATTTGTATAGGGTATACGCAATTCAGTGTAGTTTCCAGCAATAGTCGGATTATTCTGCCTGCTGTTGGCCAACTTTTTGAAACCTCGTGTCCACTATTTGCGGTTATTCGGTTCGTTGTTGTTGTCAGTCTTTTCAACTGTTCAAAATGCTTAATATGAATACAAAATTATAAGCACATTTTATTGTGTCGCCAGCTTCAACTTTAATCAAGTCTCCGTCTGTCGTTTTCATATCTTATTCTTTTTTCATTTATTTTATTTTGTTGGAGTTTCTTGGTCGTTTTTTAATATGATTTTTATATATTCTCTTGCGCATTTAATTTGAATTTTGTTGTTGTTCTGTTTATTTACTACCTGATTTTTATGGCAGAAAAAAACAGAAAACATTCAACTGCACCTTTTTTCTGTTGTCTGAATTGTCTTTTTGTTTTGCTTTTGGAGTTGTAGGCGCCCCCGAAATTCGTATTTGCTGCCGTTTTTTGGTAAAATTTCTGTCATTGAGTTGCTCTGTTGATTTTGGCTTTTGGAATTGAAAATCGACATAAATAATCTTCAAACAATTTGATAAAGAAAATCAATTAATTTATTGTAATTAAATGTCATTTTTGGGCGTTTCTGATTTGTCTCCGTAATTTGAGTGCAATACCGAACCGAAGGCGTGAATTTCGTGAATGTGAGTTGTATCTCTCTGCGAGATTCTCTGATTTATGTCCAGCATTTGACCAGCTGACTATAAACATGGTTAGTCATGTCAAATGCATTAAAGCTAACATTTGGCTCACCAGTATCCAATCTGACAGAAAATGAGAGTTTAGAGTAAATTTTCGTATATTTCGTACATATTTTTGAAAATTTGCTGCTTCTTGTAGTGATTACCACTTTGCTAAGAAACTATACTCGTATAACTTGGACTGCCGCCCACGGTGACTGGGCTTTATTTAAAATTTAAGAAACAGAATGCATGTTGCTATATGCCATTGCTCATCAGTGCAGTATGAGGGAGGTTTTGGGGAACGCAAGATTTGTCACTCAGAAGCAAAACACATAATTTTATTTAATTTGCTATATAAAAAAAAAAATTACTTATGAAACAAAATTCATGTTGTTAATAAAATAACACCATAATAAAATAAGTACGTTTGTTTTACATAAATACATCCTACTATAAAAAAAATCTCAAAAATATCTATCGACAACAAGCTTATTTTCTAATCTAAAATATTATATTATATTAGTTCTGCAATCAAAAGTCCGCAGGTCATAAAAAAATTAGTGACAAATGTCGGGCGAAGACAAACGCTATGAATTGCAATTTATATATCTATATCTATATCCATTATTATAATTATAATTTCACAGATAGTCTTTATGTATTCTCTATTTACGCTTCCTTTAATTTACTATTGAAATGAAAATGAATTTATTTTGCCCATTTTCCTCAACATCATAATTGAAACTTCAAAATTTTCAATTTCTGCGATAATTGTGTGTCTTGAGTTGCTAAGAAATAACTGTTGATTAACTTTATTAGAGACATTCATGTAGCTTAGCGACGACATTAGACCCTGTCGGTTTTCTCCTATTTCTCCATTTCTTCCTCTCTCGCCCTATATACATACATATGTACATTTAAATTGTTTGCTGAACTACTTTGCTGCTTTGTTACTACACTCTGCGTACAAGTTGCGCATTCGCCCTGTTGCACTTTCGCTTTCTCACACTGAGGGCCACCTACACCTTTTTTTACTTTTGCTCTGTTACGCTGTTGTTCGTCTTTCACAACTAAATATACTGAATACTAAACCGAACTAAACTTAGACAAGCAGTGTAATATAAATAAATATGTGAATATTAACTTTTTTTATATCCACCATATTCAGAATTATTATTGTTGTTGTTCAATATCACTGCGGACGGCAGTCCGTGCTAGTGACGAAGCAGCACGAAGTGTGCGAAAGGCGACTAGCAATATATACACGCAGAATGGAAAATTTGCCATGACTGTCTTATCGGATTGAGTTATATACCGATCGAAAGGTATGACTGTACCTAACAAAAGTGCATACTAAGACTTTTGGTAACTCACCTGGTTCGTAAGATATGGGGGTGTAAGTGAGAGGGGCCAAATTTTAATGATTGCAGCTAGTGGGGCCGTTGGAGCCTATTTATAATTAAAAAAAAAAAAAGTTTGGCACTCGGCACTGCGCATTAAAATTATTTTTAGGTATACAGAATCGAGATCCCTTTGCGCAAGGTGCCGAAGTCCAAACTTTTTTTGTTAAATAATTTATGTATTAAATTTAATATTGTTCGTCACAAAATGGGATATCAGAAATTTTGGGGCAGGAAAACCCTTTCGTCACTAGACTTTTACTTTGTAAAGAAGTTTTTTTTTGAAGATTCGTTATTCGAGTAAATTTTCATTCGCAACTTTATTTGCCAGGCAGTCCGCTGTCCTAGCTGATGCCGTATGTATATACATAAAGTCATGGAAAAAATAATAGAAACGACAGGCGCTTTATTATTTGAAACCAAATTTTTCCCAGCTTTTAGCCTGCCGTTTCTATTATTTTTTCCAGGTCTAAAAAATACAAAAAATTAATTTTGGAATACAAAGATTTTTGAATATTATTATTTTGTTATATTTTGATACACTACTGTATAGGCTTTGAATTAAAATTAAGAAATTTAAAAAAAAAAAATTGTCACTGAACAAAATTTTGAAAAATACGAAAAAAAAATGCCGTTTCTATTATTTTTCCATGACTGTATATAAAACTCCTTGTCCTGACTGACTCACTGACTGACTGACCCATCAACGTGTAGGCCAAACGGAGGAAGGTAAAAAGCTGAAATTTTTACACAATCTGAGACAATTTCATCTAGCAATAAGACGGCGCTTGTAAAATACCCCCTGCAGGTGTCTTAAACAGAGGCTAGAGGTCATGTAATTGCTTTGTAAGAAAAACTACTTTGTTTCTTAAGATATATTAACCGAACTAACACTTGAGACTGTCTCTAACATCCTGATCAAATTTGGTCAAAGTCGGATTACTAAATATATCATATAGCTGCCATATGAAAAATCGAATTCAAATTAACCTTTAGTATAAAAATCTTTTTTGTTTCTTAATATATCCTAACCAAATTTGCAGATTGTTTATTTGGGACTGTCTCTAACATCCTGATCAAATTTGGTCAAAGTCGGATATAATATAGCTGCCATTGGAAAAATCGGATGCAAATTAAACTTTAGAATGAAAAACTTTTTTGTTTCTTAAGATATCCCAACCAGATTTGCAGATTGTATGTTTGGGACCGTCTGCTACATTCAATACATTTGACTGTTCTTTTGAAATAGCATACCCTTTGCATGATTTGATTATAGGGTATTGCACGTTGAACTATTTATGAAACTCAAAATTTGGTTTGCTATCAATGTGAGCGATTAAACAGTTGAGCGGTTGTTGCAGCTGCAATTGTCGGCGTTGTTGTTGTTGGCCAAACTCTATCTGATTTGCGTTTGGATGATGTGCAACAAAGTGTTGTAAACTTGTCTCCACTTACAATTATTTTGTCCACAGATTTTCAGCTGCTAAGGAAGTTTTTCGCAAGGTGATGTTCAGAACGAGGTTGAGGCAAAGCAAGTCATAGAAGAAGCAGATGAAGACAAAAGTAAAGTTTTTTAGCCACTTCGGAACTTTGAAGCCATAGCCAAGTTGTCCATCCGTCCTTCCGTCCGTCCATCTGTCTCGTCGTCCAGGCACTTCACTTGCATTCTAATTAAGCTCTAGATTAATTGTGCACTTCCTTTGTGATGCTGCAACTGCAACTGCCACTCAAATAAAAACTGCAGCTTCCCAGCCAAGCCAGCCCTTGGTCAGAGGGGAATGCGCAGCGGGGGATGTGGGGAAAGGGGTGCGGTAAGCCGAGTTGTAGCTGATAGCGAAGCTTAAGCGAGTTTAGGTTCAGCCAGCTCGATTATAAAGTTGACGACTGGCAAAAGGTGCGGCCAACAGAACCGAACTCCAAGTTAAACAGTACAAAACGAGTTCAAGTTATTCAATTGTTGGAAAAGTGGACATAAGAAGAATGTTCGCACAGTTTAGCAAATAAAGCAAAACAAATACTTAATAACTTTAATGTAACTAAAGAAACACAAATTATAATCGCAATGGGACATTCCAAGAATATATGTATGATGCTCAAACTCAATCAACTGCATGATGACAGTACATATCTGATGATCTAAAGATATAGATACTTAACACTCAACTCCAAGGACATCCAAACAAATCAAAAATGAATTTTTTATATCTAAGATACATTTGTAATTTGTGGACACATATGCAAGATACGATTTGATATGTTAAAGCCAGTAACCAAACTAGACTCACAAGTATCTTACAGGTATTTTTGAACTGTCAGACACTCTAACATCTCAAGAGCGATAAATTGGAATTGTGATTTGTATCTTTTAGATTCTAAATGAAACATGGATTTTCTTTAACATATTCATAAGGCGCATAAAATTTCATAGATACATGTTACCCTTAATAATGGTTATTATAAATATATAAATTTCAAATTTATAATTGAACAATGCGAGTATTTGAGAAATAAATTAGAGAGCTTTCAATCGCAATTTCGGCGCTCAGCTACAATTTTATAAACATGGATTAAATTCGGGGTAATATATCAGATACACTGAAAAAAAACTAACTTATAAAATCAAGAACATTCATCTTAAATATTTTTTCTTTAAAATAGGACAATTTAAAGACCAAATTACTAATACTAAGAATATTAATCTAAAAATTGCATTTCTTAATAAAAGAATAAAAAATCTTAAATTGTTAGGAAAATATAAACTTATAAGAAACTTCCTTACAAAGCAAAAGTCTAGTCACGAAAGCCTTTCAGTGCCCCAAAATTTCTGATTTCAAATTATTCTAAAAAAAAAGTTTGGCATTCGGCACATTGCGCAAAATGGATACGATTCTTTATATCTAAAAATAACTTTAGTGCGCAGTTCTAAGAGGGCAAACTTTTTTTTATAAACCAAAGTTGGTCATGATGTATAAGACCAACTTAAACGCATATTCTGTCTTATTGGTGGAGAAATCTTGAGAAACAAAAAAGACTTTCATACTAAAGCCATATTTTCCAAACCTTTTTACTGAAATATATGTGTCATATACCATATACATTTTAAAATTTAATTAAAATTATTAGAGTAATTTTCTATTAAATCGACAAACGTAAGCTAAAAAACCTTTTTTTACCTGTAGCATTTACCTGAGCACTTTACAAAAAAATATTGAAGGCTCACCTAAAAGCCCTTAAGGATATCTTTCCATCGATATATAGAAGCTGTAGCTTCTGCGGATTGAAAACTATGACGGGTCAATATTAGCGGGATTTTCCGTTTTGCCGCTGAACTAGCGATTTTTTAAAACTGAAGAACTGAATTTTCATTTCATTTTGAGAGGCTATTAAAAATGTCACATAATATATCTTTTGAACCAAATTTTGGATTGGAATGATGGAGGTACCATTTAAAAAAAAAAAAATTTTTTAAATTCTCTATCGGCCCCATTAGCTGCAATCATTTAAATTTTGACCTTCCCACTTATCTCATAAAGCAGGCGAGTTTCCAAAAGTCGCATACTAAGACTTTTGTTAGTTAAAGTCATTCATTTCGATCGGTATATAAGTCGATCTTATGGGACAGTCGTAGCAAATTTTCCATTCTTCTTGTATATATTGCTAGTCGCCTTTCGCACCATTCAGAAAAGTAAATAGATCAAAATTAAAAAAAAAATAAAAAAAGTTTAAAGCTTAAAGCTTAAAACAACACCTGCCTTATTTTTATTTGGCTTGAAAATTTAAAACTGTCTTGTCTATTAACAAGAATTCATTCTAAATTGAAATGTTCTTAAAATTAAGATGTGTTTTCTAAGTTTAAGAATTTGATGCTCTCGACGCATTCTTAAGACCAAATTGTAATTAAATAAATATTTGTGAAACTCGAAAGTACATTAGACACCGTCAAGGTGTCTGCTTACTCCAGCACACTTATTAAGATAAAAATGCATCTCAACTATTGTAGCTCTGCTTGCAGTTAAATCATTGAATGAAATTAAATACATTTAGCCACAATATTTTTCAGCTTGTTAAAGCTGTAACGCACAAGTCATCCTTAGGTTATTCCGATTAAAATTTATTCAAGAATTGAAAACAATATATAAAAGCAGCTCCTTAAAAATAAGGCAAACAATGCAATGTACTTGGCTATCTCTATTTGTGTGTAACACCTTGGCATACCAAAAGCTTCTCACATATTGTAAGCAGACAAACACACACACACACGCACACACACACACACACACATACACACACACACACACACGCACACTAGGAAACTTGAGCAATGTGACGTGCGAGTTGGGCTTTAACAAATTGCTGTGCTACTTTAAATGGTACACTAAAATACGTCTTAAAGTTATCTTAAAGTGCCATATAAAATATGTGTTAAATATGAGCTTTAAATATTTCAGAGCAACAGAAACAAAAACAACATCGACTACAATAAAAACCAAAATTATCATCGCTTGGCGTGGCCATAAAATATGTGTCTTCTTTTTGATTATCACAAGAAAAGAAGGCAACATCATCGAGAAACCAATATGATGATGCTTTGACGCCTCTCTCAGTTTCGCCTTTTCTCTGGCTCTAAATCTGAGTTTGACTTTCAGCTTGGTCTTGTGCTTTGGGTTTGGGGTTTCGAGTTTCAGGTTCAAGGCACAAATCACAGACCATTTGCATCTTACAGAGTGTGTGGAGTGACTATTGCAAATGATTTACGATCTGTTTGGCAATTTCGAACGTTGACTAATTTCAAGCGTTCGTCGGTTTTTTTGTCGCCTCACAATTGGTAACATAACAAATTGTCGCCCAGTTAGCGGCAGATACGCACGCGCGCGTTTCCCGCGCGTTTTCAAACGCGTCGCATTCATAAATGGCAAGTAAATTATCTGACGATTTTGTTGTGACTTCTTCAATATCATTCGTCTTGTCTATGATTTAATTCAAACTATTCTGGAACAGTTTTGTTGTTGCATATGTATTGTACTCGTATTACTTTACTACGCAAAGGAAATAACCATTTTTATCCCTATTGATCCATTTAAAACTATTCAGCTGAAATTTATAGAATATGCTTGACCAACTCTCTGTGCGAAAGTTATATTTTCTCTTACAGATGTAGTAGCAATGTTTAAAAATATATCAAACATATTTTAGATATTGTAAATTAGCAAATTGTTTGTATTCCAGCTTCTCCAAAATACATTTTGGGTAGATCACTGCGGACGGCAGTCCGCGCTAGTGACGAAAGCAGCACGAAGTGTGCAAAAGGCGACTAGCAATATATACACGCAGAATGGAAAATTTGCCATGACTGTCTTATCGGATTGAGTTATATACCGATCGAAAGGTATGACTGTACCTAACAAAAGTGCATACTAAGACTTTTGGTAACTCACCTGGTTCGTAAGATATGGGGGTGTAAGTGGGAGGGGCCAAATTTTAATGATTGCAGCTAGTGGGGCCGTTGGAGCCTTTTGGTAAAATTTATCATTTTTAAAAATTCTTATGATACGCGTCGAATGATACCTTGATCATTCCAATCCGACATTTGGTTCAAAAGATATATTAATTTGAAATTTTTAAGGGCCTTCTCAAAATGAGATGAAAAGTTTGTTTGTCTGTTTGTTTGGATCAAAGCGATGAAAAAGCTTAAATTTTTTGATGAGGAATTGTTTCTTATCAGAAATCTAGAAATGTTTGTTCTACGACTTTAGCGGGAAATAGCTAGTTTAGCGGGAAATAGCTAAAACGTGATAAATTTGAAACACCCATAGTTTCCAATCCAAAGAAGCTACAGATGTGCTCTATCTGTCGTTAGAAGGGTATTTTTGAGAGCTTCTAGACGTGCCTTGAATACTTGTTTGCAAAGTGTTGAGGTAAAATGATACAGGTGAAAAAAGGATTTTTAGTTTAAACTTTGGCGATTTATTAGAAAACGGTTCCGACGATTTTTATTAAATTTAAATATGTTGTAACACGTAAAATTTCGCGTCTTTTGATATATGACACATATCTTTAAGCGAAAAGGTTTGGAAGATATTACCTATTAACTGAATATATACATTTAACTATGTACCATATCTACCATACTACTTAAAAAATCAAGCTTGAGTACGAAAAACTTTTTTGTTTCTTAAGATATCTCAACCAATTTGACAAACCTAACCAAATTTGGTTAAAATCGGTCCACTATATCATATATGTAGCTGCCATAGAACCGATTTGTCGAATATCAAGTTTTAGTATGAGAAACTTTTTTTTTCCGAGATATCTCAACCAAACTGACAGAATATGCATTATAGTTCGTTTAATACATCCTGACCAAATTTTTAAATTATTTAAAAAAAAAAATAGTTTGGCATTCGGCACTGCGCATTAAAATTATTTTTAGGTATACAGAATCGAGATCCCTTTGCGCAAGGTGCCGAAGGCCAAACTTTTTTTTTTTAAATAATTTATGTATTAAATTTAATATTGTTCGTCACAAAATGGGATATCAGAAATTTTGGGGCAGGAAAACCATTTCGTCACTAGACTTTTACTTTGTAAAGAAGTTTTTTTTGGAAGATATAGAATAACGGTATGGTATCTGGCACATCAATTGGTTGTACGAACAATTTGTCTTACACCTTGACGCTGCTTTCAGAGTGCACAGACCAAAGTCTTATCTCATGGTAGCTGCCTGTCTTGTGTCTTACGCTTACATCATTTGTTATGCTTATGCAAAAATTATAAAAAAAAAAGTAAAAAAAAGAAAAATACTTGGAAAAAAAATTTTATCAGAAGACCAACCGTAAAGAGGGAGAGGAGGAAACTGAATCCGAAAACGAAAACGCAACCCAAAAAAAAAGCCGAACCCAAAAACCTACTTCGAATTTTCGCACACGCGGGCTTATCAGTGGCTTGTCAGGCCTGGCAAACCCCGCCCGCATCCCCACCTTCCCAGCAAATTTTGGTAGCAGCTTTTAGCTGGAAAATGCTTTGCTCCATTGTCTATATAGCTCGAGCTGCAGTTGTACTCGTATTGTCTCTCGAAGTATAGCTAGTTTCTGCTGGTCGCCTGGTGAAGTCACATTTAACCTTTTTGCTTGGTGGCTGCGGCGACGTTTCGAAATTGAAAGTTTGTCGGCTTTTGGCGCCAAAACTGGTTTATGGCAAAAACTGCATCACAACTGCAACAGCTCGCTGTAGCGTCGAAAAATAAACTTGGGCAGAGACCGACCCAACCTCAATTTCTGTTCTGCGGTCTTAGGCTTCACTTCCATTTCGACTTGGTTTTGTTTTCCAGAGTTTGGCCCACTAATTTTTGTGCACCTCCTGTCAAGGCATAGATACAGCTACAGCTAAAGGCATGGGCACAAGCACAGATACACAGACACAGACACACGTCAAAGCCACTAATTGCAACAGTGGTTGAGGGAGATAAGGGCGTGGCATGTAGCATGGCTGCTTCCACTCCCAAAACAACAGCAACAACAATAACGGGCTATGCGAAAGGCCGATCTGCAGTTTTTCCACATCTTCGATGCACGTTTGATATTTGCTCAGGTTGCTGGGCAACTTTTTGAGCAGCCAAACGCGAAATTATTTACAACTTTGTGGCGTATATTTTAACCTTTCAACGATGACGCATGCACCTGACAGTCCTTAACCGCCGCCCCCTGGACACCTTCCCTATAAGTACGAGTATTTTGTAAAGTTTGGGGAAGCGACTTCCGAAAAGATTAGAATTTATTTCCGGCTGCGTTTTGTTTATTTTGTTCTTCTTCTTGTTCATGTTCTTGTTCTTGTCTTGCATTTATTTGTGTGTTTGTTTCGCATTCTGGATATTTTTATTGTTGCCTAAACTTTTCCAGAAAACTTTGAGTCTTTGTTTTTGGCTGACCAGCTTCAACATTTACCCCATTTACCCTTTGCCCCTTGCCACAGAATGCACAACATTGGTCTTGCCACATTTACATGCAATTTTTTGATGCCAACAAAATCAAAGCAACTCTTAACAATTATAGAATGTAGACACAAAGAGAAGAGTATGGCAAAAGGGTAAAACTGAGGCTAAGAGCTTCCTCTTCGAGGTGCTATCAATAATTACAAGCAGCTGAAAAGTTAGCATGAAACTATCACCCGACTATGCAGAACTTTGCAAACTCCCTCTTGGGCCTCTGCTCTGCTGGTCGAATGCTGTGGTCAGCAGCTTGAACTTGTCTTTGGTTGCCAGCTGGAAACGTGGGCAACAATCTGCGGCACGCCAGCCCTGTCCAACCATTCCAGGCATCTCAGCCATTTGGCTGCCATTTGATAAATTGCTGCTAATGTTTGACTCTAGATGCCCAGGCAATCGGACAGGGAGAACAGATACTACTCTTAATATGCTAATCCTGCGTTCAACTCGATCAGGTGCTAGTACGTCCCATAAATTCCATTAGGCCAGGTGCAAAAAAAGTGAACAAGACTAATAACCAAAATAGTCCAAGATTACTACTCAAATATTGGTTACTTCAATAACAATCTCTTTGAAAAAATTGATACATTAATATAAGCATTAGCATTAGCATTAGCATTAGCATTAGCATTAGCATTAGCATTAGCATTAGCATTAGCATTAGCATTAGCATTAGCATTAGCATTAGCATTAGCATTAGCATTAGCATTAGCATTAGCATTAGCATTAGCATTAGCATTAGCATTAGCATTAGCATTAGCATTAGCATTAGCATTAGCATTAGCATTAGCATTAGCATTAGCATTAGCATTAGCATTAGCATTAGCATTAGCATTAGCATTAGCATTAGCATTAGCATTAGCATTAGCATTAGCATTAGCATTAGCATTAGCATTAGCATTAGCATTAGCATTAGCATTAGCATTAGCATTAGCATTAGCATTAGCATTAGCATTAGCATTAGCATTAGCATTAGCATTAGCATTAGCATTAGCATTAGCATTAGCATTAGCATTAGCATTAGCATTAGCATTAGCATTAGCATTAGCATTAGCATTAGCATTAGCATTAGCATTAGCATTAGCATTAGCATTAGCATTAGCATTAGCATTAGCATTAGCATTAGCATTAGCATTAACATTAGCATTTGCATAAGCATAAGCATAAGCATTGGCATTGGCATTATCATTTTATTATAATCATTATTTTTATCTAAACATTTATATAATATTATCCTCGAATAAATGTATTAATCATGCTTTTAATTAATACATTTTTCAGTCGAAGTGCTGAGTTTATTAAACACAATAACATCCTTATAATGGTATAATATATTTGTTTTGACTTTTATCGATTGGATTTATGGATGGCAAACCGTTCAGTGGCCGCTTGACTGCATTAAGATCTGTATCTTGGACATGTGCGTATTTCGCGCATGAAATAACAAGCTCATCAGTCGACTAACCCCCTCTTAATCAGAATGCATTGTCCAAATGGACATGTAGAATATGTGGATGCTACATTGCAAATAACATATATGTAAAATGAAAAAAATGTATCTAAAAAATCTGAAGCGCTTCTCATTGCTTATAATTTTTATTAAATGTACTATTTATATTTTATATTTTTATTTTATAATTTATTTTGGAAACTACATTAATTAAAATATTTATGAATTCATAAATTAATTATATTTATGTATTGCTAAAGTATGTCATGTTTTAGCACAGTCATTTCGCTCAGTGTATCCGTTTACAGCTGAGCTCATTGCTTGGTTTGGACTATGTATAATTGCTCTTTAATTAACTTGCATTGTTGAAAGCGTCGTGTCGCTTACTGTTTGCAACTGCAACTGCATTACAATCCCTTTACCATGCCCGCCCCGCCTCACCCCGCCTCATCTTTGAGCCCACAATCTGCTTTATTCTTGTTGCGGCTGAAGAAAGTACACTGTCCGCTAGAGCAATGTTTGTGTTTGTTGTTTGCTTAAAAGTGTTGCTCTTGTGTGTGTGTGTGTGTGTGTGTGTGTGTGTGTGTGTGTGTGTGTGTGTGTGTGTGGTGTGTTTGGTGTTGTTTTGAATGCCAACTCAAACAGTCAAGTGTCGTGCAGTGAACTGTCAATAAAGTGTACAACATTCTTTTTCCTTTCTTTCACATCTCTGCATACAAATGCTGGCAAATAGAATGAATTTGTTGCTACTGCTGCTGTTGTTGTTGTTGTTGTTGTTGTTGTTGTTGCTGCTGCTGTTGTCGTAGATGAAGCAGACAAACAAAGCGCCATGTACTAACCCTCAGTTCCCCCAGCAATAACATGCGGAACAGCAGCTTCAGAGTGAGTGACAACTTCGTCTAGCACCTTGGCCAGCCAACGCTAATGAGTCCTGAATCCTGGAGTCCCGACTCCCTAGTCCTGAGTCCTGAGTCCTTCTTGATGTTAACAACAACTTCCTGCTTTGGCTGGGCTTTTGTGCTTCTTCTGATGCTGATGCTGCTGCTGCACCCCTTTTGCTGACTAATCCATTTCATTGAGAACTTATTTCAGCATCTCTCTATCTCTATCTCTCTCTGTCTCTCTCCCTGTGTCTCTCCTTACGAACTGGAAACTTGCTTCATTCCTCTTGTGACTGCTGTGATTTATTTTATGAATGAACTCACATTTCATTCATTCAGTGGAGTCAGTGCAGAGCCTGTGGTAAATACTACGCCCGTACTACGCTACAGGTTCAGCTAGATCCTGCCACCAGGACATGCAACGGCATGCGCCTATTATGAGTGCCATGCCACAAGGATATGCTTCCGTCTTTGGCCCAAATAGAATGCTGACGTCGCTGTCGTTGTTGTCGTTATCCTGGCTGCCAATTAAAATGTCACCGCCAGGCAAATATGTGACTCTGTGTGTGTGTGTGTGTGTGTGTGTGTGTGTGTGTGTGTGTGTGTGTGTGTGTGTGTGTGTGTGTGTGTGTGTGTGTGTGTGTGTGTGTGACTGACGCTAAATCAAGCGTGCTCTGCATTTTTCTGAGTACTGGCACCAACAGCAGCAGAGGCAGCAACATCCTTGCAGCATCCTCCTGGCATCCACCCGGCATACTCCTATAATATTCTGGCAGTCATGCCTACTCTCCGCATCCTGTTGCCGGGCTTTTATTTTCTTTAAGCTTTACTGTTTACACTCTACTACATCTGACTCACAATTAAAACATTCTGTGCATATATTAACAATTTTATAAAGTAGTATTATTTAAAAACATATATAAATAATGTGTTTCATATTTCTTTGAGCTTTATCTCAACAGCTTACAAAAAGTTTAGAAAAGAACAAAAATTCAGCTAAAAATACTTAGCAGATTGTTCAAATTGTATCAAAAATGTATAAAAAAAATTGTGACGAAATTTTTAACATCTGCATACTTTAAAATGATAGCAATTACTCTTATTAACTCAAACCAAATAATTTTTTTTCATACACCACAAATCTCTAGAGGTTTCGAAAAGAATTGCATTTGAAAATAATCGTTCGAAAATTTCGGGGTTCTTTACATGTAATAGATATAATTTTTCCAAACATATTTTCGAAGTCACTAAAGTCGATTGATTTATGGGTTATATCCATCCAATTCTTCCAAAATTTATTGCATGCAGTTCCTTTAACATTTTCCAAAATTAATTTAATTTAAAAAAATTTAATTTGTAAAAAGTTAATTCATTATGCAGGCATGTTCTACGAATTTTTTACAACCCAAAAGCACAAATAAGCAATTGTCGATGCCAGAAACCAACATTGGTTGCTTTGAAATGTCCAAAGTATTGAACTACATTAAAATGCATATAATATATTTGAAATTAAATTTTTGTTGGCCACATATCTCAATAATTATTAATTTTGTTAATTATTTAAATGAATTTATGGCAACTGATTTTTGTGTATGCTCAAACACGTCTAAAAATGAAAGCTCTGACTTATCTTATATATATATAATATACATTATATACATTGTATATAAGTATGTATAAAATTCTTTGTCCTGACTGACACATCAACGTTTAGGCCAAACGGCTAAAGGTAAAGAGCTGAAATTTTCACACAACATAGCTGAGACAATTTCATCGTGCAATAAGACGGCGTTTTGGAGAATTCCACCTGGAAGTGTGTTTACCAAAGGTCAAAGGTCATGGAATTGCTTTGTATAAAAAACTTTTTTGTTTCTTAAGACATCCAATCCAAACTCACAGATTATGTGTTTGCGACTGTCTCTTACATCCTGACCAAATTTGGTCAAAGTCGGATTACTATATCATATAGCTGCCATAGAAATATTGGATGAAAAGAACCTTTAGTATGAAACACTTTTTTGTTTCTTAAGACATCTTAACCAAAGTTTCAGATTATGTGTTTGCGACTGTCTCTTACATCCTGACCAAATTTGGTCAAAGTCGGATTACTATATCATATAGCTGCCATAGGAATAATCGGATGAAATTAACCTTTAGTATGAAAAACTTTTTTGTTTCTTAAGATATCTTAACCAAACTTACAGATTATATGTTTGGGACTGTCTGTATCATTCTAACAAAATTTGGTCAAAGTCGGATTACTATATTATATAGCTGCCTAGGAACAATATAATGCAAGTTATCGATCAGTATGAAAATGGTTTTTTTTTCTAAAGAAATCTCAACCAAACTCATAATAAAGGTTACTTTGACTAAACTTAATTAACATTATTAACTAAATTTCGTTTCCACTAGCGAAGCGAGCAGGGGGCGGAGCCCCCTAGTATTTTATAGACTTTTACGAATAGTTGGAATTCATACTGAACACTTTTAGTGAAATGGAAGATTTAGAGCAGGAATTTTTTTGCTATTTGGTGCGATGTGATACATATGTGGGTGGATTTTGAAAGTTAACAATTTGTTAGCCATTAGTTTTACATTAAATTTACATTTTTAAGATTCAGTGTTTTAATAGAATCTCAGTTTGGTTGTGTAGTGTTATTTGCACTGTATGTGTGTGTGGATGGGGCAACAACCCATGTGACATGTGCTCGAACTTTCGAGTGCCTGACGGCCCAGACTGCTGCTAAGAACCGCAGTTTGTTAAAGGTAACAGAGGGTCATGGACAGGGAACAGAGGGGAGTGTGTTGGCGTTTCACAATGTGGGCGTGACCAATTAGCATTTGGCATTATAGAGCAGCAACGACCCCCCGCTCTTGCTTTTTCCCTGCTTCGCTCAACTAAAAATAGTCCAAAGTAGAAAAACGTAAAAGGGTTTCCCCCATTTCTGAAGCCATCGGCTGGGTTATAAGTGAGTCACGTTGACGTCGTCGTCGTCGGCGGCCACCGGAAGCGAATGATGCAGAAAAAGGCAACAAGCGCAACACAAAACAAACACAGAGCGATACTCAATTTGTGGCAGGGATGGGGCAGTAAAACAAAAATACATAATGGAAGAGAAGAGGACAGAACAGAAAAGAAATCCTTAGAAACGGAAATTCGCCCCCAAGTCAAGTCGAGTCTATAGTCGAGAGTCGCCCACGTCGTGACGTGACGTTGACAAATGCACCGGACCGAAACCGGGACTCAGGGCAGGGACACGGCCTATGATTGAGATCGGGACAGACTTCTGGCCAGGAATTCTCACTCTGGTTAAATGAGAGAGGGGTGGATATATGAGTCTGCTGGGCGCGTAATCAGTGCACCTGCGACTGGCACGCGACTAACCGACTATGCACCCCGAATACCAAATATGGTAGACGGAATACCAAATACCGAATTCCGAGTACCGACTACCGACTACTACGGGATGTGGAAAGAAATCGTCGTCCCGTTCCATTGACTCACTGAGTCAGCGCAAAGCGAAAGTTGTCGTCGAAATCACTTTTTATTTTCCTTTTTTTTTTGGCATGTGTATTGAGTGTGTGTGAGTGGGTGTATGCGTGGGTGTGGGTGTGCGTGTGTGTGTGGTTGTGCATGTGTGTGTCTGGTGTGATAAGCAAGTTATGCAAAGCAACAACGACTACAACAACAACAACAACAACAACAGCAACAACAACTGCGACCCCTGCACTTGATGGGCTGCCCATTGAAGCATTGCAAATGGTTGTCAGTCGCGCATTTACTCCTTCAGCAACTCTCCGCTGACGCGCTCATGTCCTCAACTCTGTCCGTCCGACCGCCAGCTAATTGCAGCGCACGTGACCCAGAAGACGGCGACAGGTAACGGTAACCAAATCGCCGCCAGAGTAATTCAAAACTGATTGAATGTTGCCAAAAAATTATCGCTCGGATAGTCCCGAAAAATTTTCTAGATGGATGTGTTCGACTAGCAGATACCCTGTTATCAATATAGCAAACACTTTTCTAAATAACTATACTATTATAACACTTTTTTGTGTACATTACTTATTAAGATGACCACGCTACATGCAACCTCAAGCATTTTCAGTATAATATTAGGATTTTTAAAAGACAATCGAACCCAGTTATTATTAAAAGTAAATTTCTAATTTTGTGACAGTTTTATAATACTAAGAACTATTTAGTATTATACAATTGTAGTTCAACTCAACTATACACCTTATAGAGTTAAAATATAATCTTCCAAAAAAATTTCTTTACATAGTAAAATTCTAGTGACGAAAGTCTTTCCCTGCCCCAAATTTTCTGATATCCCATTTTGTGACGAACGATATTAAATTTAAAATATAAATTATTATTATAAAAAAGTTTGGCATACGGCCAAAATGTAAGCTAAAAAAAACTATTTTCACCTGTAGCATGTTACCTGTGCACTTTGCAAACAAATATTCAAGGCACGTCTAAAACCCCTCAAAAATATCTTTCTAACGAAATATAAAACACATCTGTAGCTTTTTCGCTTTTATACGGTTTAAGCTATTTTCCACTACACTAGCTATTTCCCGCTAAAGTCGTAGAACAAACATTTCTAGATTTCTGATAAGAATCATTTCCTCATCAAAAAATCTAAGCTATTTTATCGCGTTAAAAGTACAAACAGAAAAACATACAAACAAACTTTTCATCTCATTTTAAGAAGACCATTAAAAATTTCAAATTAATATATCTTTTGAACCAAATGTCGGATTGAAATGATCGAGGTATCATTCGACGCGTGTTTTTAATAAGAAATTAAAAATTTTTAAATTTAACCATAAAGCTCCAACGGCCCCACTAGCTGCAATCATTAAAATTTTGCCCCTCCCACTTACACCCACTTATCTCATGAAGCAGGTGAGTTACCAGAAGTCTTAGTATGCACTTTTGTTTCGATCGGTGTATAACTCAATCCGATCGGACAGTCATAGCATTTTTTATTCTTCGTGTATATATTACTTGTCGGCTTTTGCACACTTCGTTCTACTTTCGTCACTAGCGCGGACTACCGACCGCAGTGATTCTTTTCTCAGGATTCCTTTAATTATTAAATTTCAGTATACCCCCTTTATATACAGTTAGGGTATTAAAACCAAATATTTTATGGAAATTTACTGAGGCTTAGATGAAGTCTAAAAGAAGTGAAAGTCGTGTGGAAAGGCAAACTGAGAAAAAAAGTGATTCCGATACAAAATGCAAATAGATGTATAATAGAAATCAACTGAAAATTGAAAATTGAAAATACTTCGCTGAGTTGTAAATAATGCGAAACTTTAAGCAAAATATGAATCTCAATTTATGTTAAATTATATTTGCAACATTGAAGTTAACAAAACCGAACTAAAGATAAGAGGAGTGCAATAATTTCATTGTGCATTTATTTTAGAATTTCCAATTTACCGAAAATCATTGGCGTTTAGTTATCAAGTGAATTATTTGATCAAATGAAGTACGAACCAAATAATGCACCAAAAATTAATTTGTTGTACTCGTACATATTTATGTGGTAACACCAGAGTTAAAGAGGCATAAATGTGGTAAAAGCCGCATTGCGACTGTCTCTCTGTGTTCACCAATTTACAACCTGACCCTAATGCCGTGTGCACCAATAATAACAATATTGAAACCAAAAATAGTGCTGTAGGCTTTTTGCAAACCAAACTAGTAGAAAGGACTTCAGTCGAGCGAGCATGCCTGTAAATGATCCTGTTCTTGTTGTTTAACATGTTGTAGAACAGATCCAAATATGTTACGATCCGTAAAAGTGCTACTATAACTCTATGTTGGATTCTACGATTTTAATCTCTTTTGACGGAAGGTGGGACGTGATCAAATTCTGAAACAAACTGGATCGGCTTAGTATATAGTTAAATAAGCATGATGTCTCTACCATCTGTAGATTATTATTTATTTTCTATTTTACATTAAGAAATATCTCATTTATACTGTATATGAAATTAATTATTTTATTCGACATTTCTTTACTAGAAACACTATTTTGAGATATTTAAAGTATAGTTGAATGCATTTGTAAAAGAGAACATAATTTTCATTTAATTGATATTATTTGTTGTTGTCGATGAGAAATAACTTCAATTTAAAACATTTTATTGGCATAAATAGTTTCGATTTTGGAATTGGATATTGAGCGTAAATCAATTGAAAATATATCTCCGCCGTTAGTGGCACTAATTGACTGCATTTTTAGTTTCCTTTCGAAAATGATTTTCAAAATAATTTTAATAAGCGCGTTCAACCAAAATTTGCAGGTTCATTTGGATTATTACCGAATGCTGGCTTCGGAGTTGGAGTTGAAGCTGAATCGCATAATGGCGGCTTAAAACCCTTTGATTTTCTTCTGCAGATATTATTATAGCCATTGTTATCACATTTATGTTATTGTAGTTGCAGTTGTTAAAGAGGCTTGTTGATATAATGAGTCCAAGGGTTATAAATACATGTATGTGGCCCAAGTGGGCATCAGGTAGCAGCAGCCTGGGAAGGCGACTTGTTAACAAACTGGGACTTGTACATACATACATACGTATGACGCGTTAATTGGCGTGTCAAGGTCGCACGCATATGTGCCACGCCCCTCTCGATGCTCGCCTTAAGGACCTAGACTCGTACACAAATTAAACAACTAACAAATTATGATTGTTGCCGTCATGTGGGAAACATCCAGTGACATGCCAGCAACAGATACAGATACAGAAACAGATACAGATACAGATTCAAAGATACAGAGATACAGATACAAGTACGCCAGAGATGCGAAAGATGCTAAAGACGCTGGCACGTCTAATCCCCGAACAGCAGCCTCAATTCTGTTTGTTAATTACACTTTAGTGTGTGTAATTTTCACAGGATCTAACAGCGGCGGCAGCAAACGATGCTTCACAGGAAGTCAGAATACTTAGCTACAGACAGAGACAGAAAGAGTCGGAGTCTAGAGTCTGAGTTAAGTGATACAAACATATTTTAAAGCCACGGGGGATCGGGGATCGAGGAACGGCAGGTACAAAATGACTTCACACAAAACTAGATAAATAAAATGTGAACAAAACAAACAAGCGAATAATTCAAAGAAATGAATTGCAAGCCAAAAGACACGTCCAACTGGGCTTAATCTCCGGCTAAGACTCTCTCTCTCTCTTTCAGTTCTCTCGAGATGAATGAACCGCACACGCACACGCATAAAACACGCACAGCGCGCCTTTTATTGTTGTACTGCCTCCCTCTGCTCTTCTCATTCTCCAGAGTCCCTCTACGCGTAACCCTGTTCTCTGTTCCCTGTTCCCTGTTCCTGACTTCGACATCGACATCGGCTCCGACTCCGATGCCGATGCCGAGTCTCTGTCTGAGTTTGTTGAGCTACCGGAAATGCAGCACATTTCACAGACAGATCACAGCGTCTGTATGGTGGCAGAGAGGGAGGGGTAGGGAGTGCGTGCTGCTGCACTCGCTGCAACTCTCAGCAGCAGATGCCCAGCCTTTGAACTATTTACAAATCGGCATAGTTGCACACTGTTAAAAATGTGAACAAATTTGTAAATAGAACAAAACTTGAAAATAAAATTAGTGAATTAAATAGAATAAATCAAACAAAGAGTGACATCAAAAGTAATCAATTTTCAAATGTAATCAAATGTAATTAAATGTGACTAAATATAAGTCAAACGTGTAGGACTGGAAAGTAAGTTAAATTAAATAAAGAATATAACCAAAAAGTTCAAAGTAGAATTAAAATATATCTTTGATAATATCTGGAGGCTCAATCGATACAGATAAACTGATCCGAAGCCATGGTGAACATTATAATTTAAAGTGGAAACATAGATTTGAGCCCAGTATGCAGTGTTGGCCTTGGCTGCAATGCGCCCGCAGCTAGATAAAGCCAAACTTAATCAGGCGGATTAATCGCATTACAAATTGTCGCTGGGGCTTGTTGCAAGTATTGCTTCCCAGCAGAAGAACAACATAATGTGGCAAAACTAAAATGAAATAAGGCGCATTTGTGGCATGCCACATGAAAGTGCCTCCTGCTGCTGTTGCACTTGTTTCCACCTTGGCCCCAACAACTGACCTTTGAGGCAGCCAAAGCTGACAAAGACCAGAAGCAAAAGCAAATGCAAACAGAAACAGAAACAGAACAAGAAACAGAACCAACATCAAGAAAATGAAGAGACAGAGGCAGAGGCAACAAAGCCAGATAGAGGCAGCTGCAACGCACATGTGGCACAGTCGTCGTCATCGTTTCACCTACTAAGTGAATTTAATTGACACCCCAGCGATGGCAAAATCCGCGCCTGCAATTAGCCCAGACTAGAAAGAGATAGAATAAGACAGGGTCATAAGAGGTGGAGAGAGAGAATGATGCTGCTTCTGCTCTCATCATTTTCCCACATACCACTGACATCTTTCCCGAGCTCAACTCTGGCCAATGTTATTATCACTTTACTGCATTTAAATCGCCGACTTTGTGCTGAGCTACTTTTCTTGGCCTACAAATTATGCACAAATTTTATTACCGCTGTCTTCCCTTTGCTTTACTCTCCATTTCTCGCCCGGCTTCACTCCAGGCGGCAACATTGTAACAATTCTCAAGTGGCACAAGGTTGCCAACTGACTGTGAAACCCCATTATGTGAACTCAGCGATTTACCTAGAGATTTACCTGTTGCCCCAAAAAAACTCCAACTCAAAAATTAACTGGAGCTGCTTCAGAAGCCTCATAAATAAATAGTTATACTATTATTTAAAATAGAATAAAATTAATTAAGGACAATGGAATGTTAAAATACATTCAGTTTCGATTTTCTACCATTCTTAATTATTATTATTCCTTCTAGCAAATATATTTCTATATTTTAACGATTTCAACAGGGAGAGAAAATATAAAATTAAAAATGAAAGAATTGTATATTTAAAAGGATTTTAATCTACACGATATTGAAAATTTTGAACACTCGTCTGAATACTGGTCATCTTACAATTTTTAGCAAGAAATTCGGCAAAGCAATAATGAAATAACTCTGAATCTAAAATAAAACAATCATTTTTACTAATATCATTAGTTACACATATAGATTTTATCAAGCTTTCCCATCAAACATTGAAAAAACCAAATTGAGTAAAAAATTTGTATTTTGTAAAATTATCCAACCAATGTATCATCGAGGTGTAGTTTTATTATTGAAAGTGAAAAATAATTTGTTGTAATTCTTAAATTTCTGATCAAAATGTATTATAATAATATTTTATCATAATATACATATATTACTTATTATCAAGAAATTCATTTACTACACCAACTATTTTCATAAAAAAATATGTTTATTAATTATGACGATAATTATTTTTGTATTATTAATCTTCCAAAAAACTTTTTAACAAAGTAAAAGTCTAGTGACGAAAGTCTTTCCTGCCCCAAAATTTCTGATATCCCTTTTTGTGACGAACGATATTAAACTTAATATATAAATAATTATAAAATAAAAAGTTTGGCATTGGGAACATTGCGCATAAAGATCTTGATTCTGTATACCTAAAAATAATTTTAATGCGCAGTGCCGAATGCCAAACTTTTTATTTTATAATTATTTATATATTAAGTTTAATATCGTTCGTCACAAAATGGGATATCAGAAATTTTGGGGCAGGGAAAGACTTTCGTCACTAGACTTTTACTTTGTTAAAAAGTTTTTTTGGAAGATATCAGAAATTTTTGGAATATTATATGATTCTGACAGTGTAATTTTGCTATAAAATTATCAAAATGCTTACTTTAAATAAAAAATAAATAAGGCAGCTATATAATATAGTAAACCGATTTTAACCAATTTTGGTCAGGATGTATAAAACCAACCCAGATGCGTATGTTGACAGTGTGATCAAGATATCTAAAAAACAACAAAGTTTTTTATACTTAAACTTGATTTTATACCGATTGTTCATATGGCAGCTATATGATATAGTATACCGACTTGAACTAAATTGGGACATAATGTATAAGACCAACTTAAATGCATACTGTGTCAAATTGGTTCAGATATCTTGAGAAATATAAAAGATTTTCGTACTGAAACCTTATTTTGGACCGATCGTTCATATGGCAGCTATATGATATAGTGGACCGATTTGAACTTAATTTGGTCAGGATGTATAGGACCAACTATAATGCATATTCTGTCAAATTGGTTGAGAAATCCTAATAAACAAAAAAGTTTTTAATACTAAAACTTGATTTTTAACCGATCGTTCCTATGACCGCTATATGATATAGTGGACCGATTTGAACTAAATTTGGACATAATGTGTAAGACCAACTTAAATACATACTCTGTCAAATTGGTTGAGAAACCTTGAAAAACTAAAAAGTTTTTCGTACCAAAGCTTGATTTTCTAATTGGTATCATATAGTAAATAGTAAAATGTATATATTCAGTTAACCGGTCATATCTTCCACACCTTGTGGCTGAGAGACATGTGTCATATATCAAAAGACGCGAAATTTTACGTGTTACAACATATTGAAATTTAATAAAAATCGTCGGAACCGTTTTCTAATAAATCGCCAAAGTTTAAGCTAAAAATCCTTTTTTCACCTGTAGCATTTTACCTGAGCACTTTGCTAAAAAGTATTCAAGGCACGTCTAGAAGCCCTCAAAAATACCTTTCTAACGACATATAGAACACATCTGTAGCTTCTTTGGATTGGAAACTACGGGTGTTTCAAATTTATCACGTTTTAGCTATTTCCCGCTAAACTAGCTATTTCCCGCTAAAGTCGTAGAACAAACATTTCTAGATTTTTGATGAGAAACAATTCCTCATCAAAAAATTTAAGCTTTTTCAGCGCTTTCGTACAAACAAACAAACAGACAAACAAACAAACAGACAAACAAACTTTTCATCTCATTTTGAGAAGGCCCTTAAAAATTTCAAATTAATATATCTTTTGAACCAAATGTCGGATTGGAATGATCGAGGTATCATTCGACGCGTATTTTTAACAAGAATTTTTAAAAAATATAAAATTTAACCAAAAGGCTCCAACGGCCCCACTAGCTGCAATCATAAAAATTTGGCCCCTCCCACTTACACCCCCATATCTTATGAACCAGGTGAGTTACCAAAAGTCTTAGTATGCACTTTTGTAACCGTCATACCTTTCGATCGGTATATAACTCGATCCGATCGGACAGTCATAGCAAATTTTCCATTCTGCGTGTATATATTGCTAGTCGCCTTTTGCACACTTCGTGCTGCTTTCGTCACTAGCGCGGACTGCCGTCCGCAGTGATTTCGAAATTTTAATGCATGTACATGTGTATTCGTGACATAAAGTCGAGAAACTCTTAACGTACATACATTCGAGTTATAGATAATAGTTGGCATAATAAGTGCGTGTAATCTTTGGATTTCCTTTTATGAATACGTGAATGTCCAAGTTTCAATTGTCATTATTTTTAACTGAGGCGGAAGCTGCCGCAGAGTCAAAGAGTCAGAGAGGCAAAGATGCAGGGGTAAAGGTAGAGGTAGAGGTAAAGAGATGAAAATGAAGACGAAGAATGCGACGGAGTCAAAAGACTAAGACTAAGACTGAGGTGTTTATTGTGCGTTTAGTTGTTGTTTCTGTTAACGCACGCAATACGAAAATGACACAAAATACCAAAATGTACAAGAGTGTGTGTGTGTGAGTGCGTGTTGTAATAATAATAATAATATAAGAACTACAAACGGAGCACTGGACATGCTATTTAATAGCCCCCCGTGACGAGACGCTGTGTGAGAAAAAAATCTCTCTCCGGAAAAAATAGGAAAATAAAAACAAAAAACAAAAAAATAAAAGGGGAAAATGCAAATCAAAAGAGAGACAGAAAGAGACAGGAATAAGAAAACATAAGCATAGACAAACAAACGGTGCATAAGAAATTATTATAAATTTAGTTTAATTACAACAAGATTTTTGTTAGGTAAACCAAACGCATGGGACAAATGAAAATGTCAGGATTGAACTGGGAACTAACTGACCCAAAGACAGAGAAACAATAAACTTAACAGAACAGAAATGGGCGCACATAAAACTGACACAATTATCGTATTCCAGCCGCAGCTCAAAGTGAGAAAGTGAGCGATAGAGACAGCCAAATCGAGATGAAGAGAGAGAGACAGAAAGGTAGGGAAGGCAGGGAAGGTAGAGAGATAGAGAGGTAGAGCGCGACATGAAATGCTCATTTGGAGTTCAGTAAACCCGCCCCCACATAACTCGAAGTGCTCAGAATCCGATTCTCGCACAGATTAAACCGCAGGCATTGATCATCATTCAAAATTGGACTTTCAAAATGACATATGTATGTATGGAGGTACGTATTCCCCCCGATCCTAAAATCAAAGGCAAAGGCAACACTTTCGATCAAAGTCAGAGATGCCTGTCCTCATTTTGGAACTGACTTTTGGAGTCTGGCGTCTGGGATCTGGGGTCGGGTCCGTTGTCTGGGATACTTGCCAGCTGGCTGAGCTCAACAAGGAGACGAACAAGATCGTAAAAATTATCAAATGGAATTAGTCGGATTGGAAAAGAGGCAGTTGTCGAGCTCAGGCAGACAGAAGTAAGGCAAGACAATGTTGTCCTTTTTAGCTCGCATGATCACGCACAACCAATTCCACTTCATTAGTAGATACACACACAAGAACACACACTTGTGGACTACCTAAAACTACAGCTGGTTTGTCAGGGAACATAGAGAACATATTATATCTTATCTTTCCTGCTCAGCCACAGGTCGCGCTTGTGGTTGATAGAAGTGCTCATAATACAAACATGGTATTTTCATTATTTTTTGGTTCTTTTTTGTCTCCATTGAATTTCCACATACGCGTACTAATGATGCTCATTAGATGATCTTTAATGTTCGTCAACCAATTCCCAGGCGACATTGCGTTTGAATTACTCAACAGCCACAGATTTTTGGAATTTTAGACTATTTGCAGCTATTTCTGGATCGTCTTCTGCTGTTCTACGAGTATGTACAATCTGTCCCCACTCTGACTGGACCAAGGGCTCTACGAGCACTTGAGAAATAACTCTCGGATTTTGGTGATGATTTGTGAGACACAAGCCCCGCTTACAATTGCCGCAGTTAGTTAGGGAGGGTCCTATATTTAGACAGAAATTGACATACCCATGGAATACCGGAAGACGTGAATGTAACGCGAAAGAGAGAGAATCTTTGGATAAGAGTTTAGTTGAAAAACTAAACAGATTAGTTCAGTGATACTTATATTTGACTTCTCCTTTAAGTTTTTTTTCTATCTTAAGTCTTAAAATATGTAATAATGAGACACACTAAAATAAAAAATTAGATCTTTGTAATATTTGTGTAGATATATGTATTAAGGCGATTGATGAACAGAAATGTTTGGTTCATAAATAGAAAAATATCTAGAAAGATTGAGAGATATGAAGATAAAAGTATGTATACGAAGTAAGATTGATCGTTTGTTAAAAAATGAAGATATCAGAATATAGACAACTACATATATAGATATGCTGACAGATCGGTAGCTATATTGTTAAACAGATATGCCTAAACATAAATAGATACTAAGATAAATAGACAGATCAATAAATGTTCAAATATATACATAGATCGATAGATAGATCGACCATTTAAAGATGCATAAGTAGATGGTAAATTTTGAATCGTGCGAAAAATATATAAGCAAATGTAAAATGATAAGTTAAAAGCTACTTAGACGAACATAGGCTTGAATCTGGTTAGCTCGATACAATTGCAGATATACTACATATATTTATGTATATGCTATGTCGATTGATATATGCATATATACACATTTACATATATGCAGATTTTTAACAAAATGAAGCTTAGATCTATGTGTTTTGGCTGACTGACAAGTAAGTTAAGTACAAGTCACACTCTCATTTCTATTAAAGACCCCACGTTGAAGGCATGTGAGAAACAACGAACGCAACTAACAAACGGCATAATTACCAGTCTCCAATATTTTTAGTTGAAGACTTTTCTTCCCTTCATTTTTTCCATCGTTTATTGTTGTTGGTGTTTTTGTTTTTGATAATTTGTTGGCGTTTATACTTGTTTTGGCTTTGTCGCTTGGCTTTAACTCGAGCTCAGTTCGCTTTTCATTTTAAAGGCACAGAGGAGGGCAATTTCCCAGGCCAAAGTAAAAGCTGCGCTTAAGCAAACATGAGTCGACTTAATTAAGTTACCAACCAGCCGCAACTTAAGCAATTTCATGCCAAGTCAGAGAGAGCGAAGGTTTTACGGGGGGCAGAGGCAGAGCATAATAAATAGGTATAAAAGTGTTTTTTGTTTTCCTAGTTTTTGTCAAGTTATGCCACATTGTGCAGGCGCCAATTTTCCAGTAGGGATTCATTAAAAAAAATTTTTGTTTTTTGTTTAAGTTAGTTACGTGGCAACAACAACAACAACAAACGACAACAAATAAATTGAATTGCAACGAATTAAATTAAATGAAAACATGAGTGTGACGAAGCTGTGAAAAATGCTTTCCAATTTTTCTTTTCCCAATTTTGTAGCAAAACAAAACCACGACAACAACAGCAAAATGACATCTAAAATAACTGCAAAACGGCAATCATAAAATACACATACCACGTGTACATACATACATACATATGTATTTCCATAATGGCATACGTACATACATATATATGTATCTATCTACATATATATGTACATATATATGCACAAATATTTCTATATATAATCTACGGACTCATTTCAAACCACCTCCCAAGCCCCGCTTCAACATGCAAATAAAGAAGAAAAAATTGGGCCGTAAAAAACAGAGTTTGTTGTTTCTGGGTATATTCGAACAAACCCCAAAAACAGATCCTAAGAGCCCATCCATCCCATTCAGATTCACATCCATATCCCACTCAATTTGCATGCCAGCTGATTTGTGTTTGTCGTTCCCGTTGTTTATGTTTCAAGTGCTACAGTTGTTGTTCTTCGTGTCATTGTTGCAATAAATATAGATATACATGTATATATATATATATATATATGCATGTATACACATTTATAAAAATCTAAAATAAATCAATGTAATTTAAAATTCAGTCAATGGCGTCGCAAATAAATCAAAAATTTATTGTAACGCATTTAAATACATGCATATTTCATCTATATATAAAACTGAAAAATTCCAGAGAATCGAGTTCGGTTCACTTAGCTGAATGCAATGCGACAAGATTGCGGATTTTTAATGTCATTCTTTCCAATCTAACCAATTTACCACTTCAAAAAAAATCCATTAACTACGTATAGAGTATTTTTACCATACGAAAATTAGATAAAACTGTTTTCAAATAATTAATCGATTTGATCATTTTATCATAATTTTGTATTCAATTTTAATCAATATTGCATGCAAAAATATTTAATTGAAATTTTCCAGTGTCCCTTAATATTATATTTCAGAGAATTTCTCATTAATTTCCACTGAAAAGCTCGACCAAATAGAAAATTTATGATTTGCTCAGATTCATCTTGATCAAATTTGAGAAAATTTCGCTCAGCCAATATTTAAGCAAATATTTAAAACTGAAGTATAAATGTATATGTATGTATATACTATATACATAAATTTGTCTGGCCATGTCCTTGACACAGAATAAAAGTTGCATTGTCAAACAATTCAAGGACTTGAGAGTTTAATTGATGATGCCAAACTGAGAACAAGCAAAAAAAAATAAAAACAAAACTAAGAAAGTCGCCAAGTTGCAAGTGGCCAAGACTTTTGTCATTTTCAAGTTCATTGTCACTTGGGTGGAAATAATGAAAGAGACAGACTCACAGAGAGTAAGAAAGGGGACTGCAGATACAGATAGCTGATACAGAGCTGCAGTTGCAGATAGAGAGAAAGAGAGACCCCCTCTAAGTATGGCAAAGGCGACGCCAACGACCGCGACAAGAGCTGAATATGCCATAATCCAATTATGAATTTTCACATAAATTTTTACTCAACCCGAACCCGAACTCGAACCCGAATCCGAACTCGAACTCCAATACGAATATGAAATCGAAAAAAAAAGATGAGAAGAATGAGATGAAAAAACAGCAGCCAAATGAAAATAAGTTGAAGAGTGCCGAGTGTCCCCTCGTCCCCCTCGTCACCCTCGTCAGCAGTTCCCTTAACCTCCTCACCCGCCCCGTCTCGTAACGTCTCGCCTAATAATAACAATAAATTTTCGAGCATGAAGCAATTCAATGAAAATAATGTCTGAATGAAGATTCAGTTGGATAGGGAGATGGCGATGACGATGACTGCGATGGAAGACGTTGACGAAGTTTATGCCGACAGACGACGGAGCGATGGAGCTTAAGTTAAAGTTGGGGACATAAAGCGCTTTGTGCATGGCAGGCTCCCCCAAAGCGTTGTCAGCAGGAGAGCGAGGGTAACTGAGTGAGGCTCATACATTATTTTTATCAGTCAGTCATAGTCATAATGATAATGCCTGGCTGGCAGCTTGTAATAATTACACTTACAGCGCCAATGATAAAGCGGCAGTCAGCTCCAATCCAAGTACTTTATGCAGTTGAAGCTATTCGGGAGGGAAGGATTGTGGATTGTGATACAGGCGGAGTAGACACTGAATTTTCAGCTCGATGTATTCTCAATATAGACTCTGCCTCTATCTCAGTCCCTGCATGGTAACGAAACAAGACAAGGAACGTCTTAAGTTGACTCATTCAAAGTCATCAGCAACAGCAGCAGCAGCAGCAGCAACAGGAACATCAACTGTGACTGCGACAACGTCAACATTGTCATTGTCAGCTAGCAGTATCATCATTAACATCATTAACATCATCAACATCATCAACATCATCAACAACATCATTATCAACTCACAAGATGGAGTCGAAGTCATCGTTGTGTCATCTCAAGTTGAGTCCACCTCCCTCCCATCGCTCGGCAAGCCCATTGGGTATGACATTTTCATTTATTTAAAATGCTTTTGACTGCAGTCAGGATTCAGTTTTTGGTTATACAAATACGTGTTTACTCGTAAATGCATTTGTTTAATCAAGTCACTAACTGAAACTTCAATTGCTTACACTATGCTCATTTAGTGCATCTTGAGAGATTATCCAACTCATAATTTATGCCTTTCATCATACAACTTGTCCAAGTATTATTTAATGAATATTCGAAGTGCAAGCAATCCACCTACAACCACTACAAAATTAGAAAAATATTAGCGAGTAAATCAATTGCACTCGATTTACTTGCATTTCATACGATTAGCATGAGATTATTGCATTTATAACGAGAGATCCAATTAAAGCAACTGAACTCGCAAACAGCGTAAGGCAAATGTGCATTTGAAATACTTGCTCTGTATTCTATTTTCCGAATTATTTGTTTCGCTTACAATGCGGCAACCAAATGAATGAGTAAATTAAATGTCTCAACTTGAAACAATTGCATTTGTTTCGCTTTACATTTGAAATGCGTATTCTGTCTGCTATTTAATCGGATCATTCGATTCAATTCATTTGTTCACTTTAGATTTAAAAGACTTGCTTGAATCATTCATTTGCATTCGCAATTGCTGTCTTCAATTATACTCAGATTTTGTTGCAGCTGTTAGTTCGATATTGCCTCATGTGTTGTGTCTCTTGCAATTGTAATCTTCACACTCGCTGCCATCCCTTGCCACTTTCAAATCACTTTCGTTAGCTGCTTTCTCTCTCTCTCGCTCTCTCTCTCTCTCTCTCTCTCTCTCTCTCTCTCTCTCTCTCTGTCTCTCTCTCTCTCTCTCTCTGTCTCTCTCTCTCTCTGTCTCTCTCTCTCTCTGTCTCTCTCTCTCTCTCTCTGTCTCTCTCTCTCTCTCTCTCAAACAGCTCAAATCCACTTAGCTTGAGTTGCTCTTCCCTCACTCCTTCTCCAAAAAACTTACTCCCCAATCTGCTCCTCCCCGAGTTCTGCCCCCTTTCTCATGTTTCTGCCTTAAAAAATAAGTATATATCGAGTGATCTGTGGCAAGTGCTTCGCACTTGGCATTACAGGGTCTGATGTTGTTAGTGTTCGTGTTGGTGTTGCTGCTGCTCTGTGTGATTATCAGCAATTTTCATAAAGAAATGGAAAATCGAAACGAACGAAATAAAATGAAATGAAATGAAAGCAAAGTGCCAGGCAACGTGGTAAAGTGCGATGGCCACGGCTCCGTTTGCGTCTACGGCAATGAGCTACGTGCCTTTTCGGCGTTTTTGCAGCCTCTTCTGTATTCATCGTTGCCAGAAAAAACAAACAGTCAAAAATAATACACGTAATATAGATACTGTACACCATAGCCATGGCTAGAGTCTGAGTCTGAGACAGAGACTGAATCTGAGTCGAAGTCAGAGCGAGAAAATATCCAACAAACAATGCCCCAATCGAATTGAATGCTTCAATTGTATGGGATGCAAAGATTGGATGAGATGGTATTCAAGAGTAGGGTATGAATGTGTAGATTCTTGGCATGGTTGTTTGAGTATTGGCTGTCGGAGGCGTGCGAGCCTATCGAACATCGAAAAATGTTGACAGTGAAGGGCTAAGAAAATGCGTTAATGAAAACAGTTCCCAATGATTGTTGGGCCTACTCAATAAGGTTCCCCCACTCCCAAATCTATAAGTTTCTATCTCAGCTCCGCAAACACCTCATTCCTACAGATGTCAGACAAAACTATCACCCACAATTTGTCTGGCATATGGAGTTTTAGAGTTTCCAGTTTCAAGTTTCAAATTACGAGTTACGGAGCTACGAGACGAAATGTTGGCAATTTTAATTACTTACATTTCACTTTTCCAAATGGGCGGCAGCCGCGCAAGTGCAAAGACCCCACGCACAGTGGAACCAAAATGAATCAACTCTTCTTATTATTAATCATCAAAAAATAGGTAATCAATTAAGATTATCTTAAGAATAGTGAAATCATCTTTACTCTGTTAACACATATTTAAAATATTTTTGTACTTTTTCTACAAATTCTAAAAACTGCTTTATTTTTTAGGTTTCGAAGCGCTTATCTTCTAGTTAATAATAAAAGTCACAAGTCGCATACATTTTGCTAAACCATTACCGTTAACCGGTATGAACCGATTTTAATTGATAACCGTAACTAAAACCCTAACATAAACAAAACTTTGTTAATTATACCGAAACCAAAATACCGAAATTATTAAAACCGATATAACCGATTAACAACCGATTCAGGAATAACGGTTAATTTCGGTTTAATCAAGCATTAAATTCTATTATGTTGTTAATGTGTAATCATCGTTTTTAAAAGCAATTTTGATTTTAAATTTAATTTACTCTTATAAGATCTTATAGATATTCAATTTATATATTTATCTAATTAAATAGATCTTCTTTCAAATCAAAGAATTTTTAATTACATATTAACATATTCTTCAATCGAAATTTAATAATAATTTAATATTTAATAACGTAAATCTACGTTAAGTTTAATTTGAAATTTCATAATGATTGAAGCTTCGTCAATTGACAGTTTGTTTCACTGTGAAGTACTCCGACTCCGACTCTTTCCAATTACTTGAAATAACTCAAAAACGTGCTATAAACCGAAGTCATACGCACAAGGAGTTACAGGCACGAGTCACGAGTCCGACTTCGACTACGACTCGGAGTCCGAGTTTGAGTTTGATTCGCATTTAGGAGGGGGCATGTGGCCGTGGCAACAGTGGAAGCTTTTTAAGTAATTATCGTTCGTTTGCTCGCTTACCATTCACCTTGAGGCAGAAGCTCAGCTGAAATAACCCGAAACCGTTTTGCGAAATTATTTAGACAGCGAAAGTAATCGAATGGCTGGACAGAGAGACAGTGACAGAGGGACAGAGGGACATAGAGACAGAGAGACAGGGAGACAGGTTGACTGAAAGGCAGGCGCAAAATTTAAATAAACTTCAGTAAGTGCAAAATACCAACATGTACTCGCATGCGAGGTCGATACCCACCCAACACCTCTCAACCCCACCATCAACTCCACCCTCCCATGCCATCCACTCACCTTACTCTCCTTGTTGAGGCTTTGGGAAAGCACTAAGAGTGGAGCTGACTTCATTAACTGCTGCCGATTGTCAATTGGGAGAAGGGAATGAAACGGGAACTGGAAGTGGAAGTCGAGGTCGAAGTGGAGCTGAAAATGAAAATGTCCACTAAAAAGCTCCTAAGTCCAGCTACAAATGTGAACTGTGATCAACTGAAACTGTGATGAGAGCAAGAATTAATTAAAAATGTAAATTTAATTTTAAATGGTGGTTACGTGGTTCTATGATTAGAGTTGCTGAACTGCCACAAATATAACTATTTCAGTTTGAATACTAAATTTCGTTTCCCACCCATCTATGATAAAGACGAACAGTCTTCAATAAAATAAAACATAAATATTCACACCATCGATATTATTGTAAATGTGTTTTTAAGTTCATAAGAATGAAACTCAAAATTAATTTTCCCTGTCAAATAAATTTATATATATTAATGGAATGGTCCTGCGTAATGTCTATTTTATCATAATTTGACCTCATATAAATTTGGTTTGAAAATTTTGATTATTTCAATTTTACTGATTTTTAATAAATTCGAACTGCCATAACTTTGTCAAAACTCAATCAATTTCCATGTAAATTTGAGCATGATTTTACCTCTAAATTCGTTCTGCATTTAAATTTTGTTCATTTTAAAAATTCGAAGTTATCGAAATTTTTAGAAAAATTATAAAATTTCTAAAAAATTCAAAATTTTCGAATTTTGAAAATTAATAAAATTTAAATGCAGAACGAATTTGGAGGTAAAATCATTGCGCATGGAAATTGATTGACTTTTGACAAAGTTATGACAATTCAAAGTTATCAAAGTTGCTCAGTAGCTGCGACGCGTCGCGAGGGTCAGAACCGAAATTAACCCTTATAAATGAATCGGTTACTAAACGGTTATTTCGGTTTATGGGTTTCGGTACTGTGGAAAAACATTTTTTCGGTTACGGTTTCAGTTACAGTTACAAATTTCAATTGGTTTTCATCGGTTAAAGGTTACGGTTTCGGTTAAGGTTTTAATCCCTGGTTCTAAATCAATGTTATTTAACAATCTGTTGCAAATTAATCTTTAATTGTTTCTTTCAAATATTTGCATATATTTTATATATTTTTAGACATAGCTTAATCTGCAAGTAGTAGAAGCTGTGACTGCCTATAAGTAATAAAATCACTGTAAATAACTTCTTTGATGTTTTTTTTCTTTTTCGTTTTATTTGAGATTGATTGATAGTTTATCCCATTTTTTGTGAGAGATCAGGTATGATATAACTTGTTCTCTTTGCTTGTACTATTGTCAGCTTTCTGGCTTCTTTCATCCCTGATTTTGCAGTGATCTCCTAATCACTGTGACTGGTCGTGAGTGATGTAATCACTGTTTGGTCCATCGTCAGCAACGTTGGCGACATTCACGCTGCAAATTCCCTTTTTGCCAAACGATAATTACATGTCGTCTTAAGCGCCTACAGCAACAACAACCACAACAGCAACAACAACAACAACAGCAACAACAGCAAAATCAACAATATGATGAAAACAAAACGAGGCGCAAAGGAATGGAGAGGAGTAAGAATGGGGAGTAGGAATGAAAAGGACTCTACACATTGGTGATGGTAAGCAGCCCCCAGTGTCAGGGTTGCCAGTGTTGCTGCAAGTGTTGCAAGTGTTAGTTACATGGTCGCCATTCTGCTGGCACGTAATTTGCTGATTTTGAATTTTGTCTGCGAGGCGGTAAATGAAATGCTTTTGCATTTTAATGCGCCCAGACTGACAGCTGGCCCCATGACGTCCCGTTTGCATTACGGGGCCATGCAAAATGGGGCATGGGAATGATGGGGAAGGGGGGAGACGGGAGGGATGTAGGCAGCCAGCAAGTTGATCTTTGTGCGATTCTTACTTTTTATTTTCGGGGCCAAACTATTTGTTGCTGCCGCTGTCAACCTAACATCTCGCAGCCTCCAGCACCCAGCACCGAGTCTCTGCCACAGCCCCCTCCCCCCAGAATCTGCCCCAACTGTAACTCCAACTCCATATACAGCTATAGCAATGGCGCTGGGCCCCGGGCCATTTTCTCCCCCGGAACATATTTGCACTGTCTGGCAATTTTTAAACAATTTCAGCTCGACTGCATGACTTGGCTCGACTTGGTCGCCAATGGGGATGCAACAGGGGTATGCAACAGGGAGTGCAACAGGGGAAGGGAAAGTTGGGGGCTCGAATCGGGTCGGATTGCCGCTGCCTGCATCCTGTTTAAATGTTTTCCTTCTGCCTTCTCTCGCAGCTATTTCTTTTTTCCAACAGTCACTCCAGTTGCAGGCATCGCGCGTCGTTTAAATTAAAAATAAATTTCACAGTAAACACACATAAAAAGCGACGCTGTTGATGGTTTTCCAGGGGGCTGACTTCACGCAGCCTGAAGATAATGAACAGGGCAAGTCACCAGCTCAACTGACAGACTAGGAAAATACTCTGTCATGCAAATCTTATACTCAGTTTGACCAAGTCAACGTGGTCCATTTCAATATTTCATATAGGCTTAATGTATATACAAATACTAATTTATGTGCTTACATACATTAATACAAATATGCAGTTCAGTTTATTTAATAACATTACATTATAATAAAGAAAACATAGGTAAATATGTTCAATAAATTCAAGAATATTTGCTTTAAATATTTTAATCTTAAAATGCGAAAAATTTAAAAGAAAATTTTAGAAAAGACATGGTCTTGTAATCAAAATATTTTGTCTATTATTTTTTAGGAGGCAAGTTCTTAGTTTTGAGATCAGAATCTTAATTTTGAACACTTAACTTTATCCTTTTTCTATTTTGATATTTATTTGTTTTAACATATGCACATACATTCTAAAATTTACTATTCTTCAAAATGTCTTCTATAATTTACTCGGTGTTTTCAAATAAAATTTGTACTTTGTATTTGTAATTTCGACATGCTACGAATAGTTTGTGCCACGCGATTGATAGTTTATTCTACAGGGTATCACTCAGCTACGTAACAAGATACGCTGGACGTTCAAAAATAGTGCGACGACTCGATCCGGGAATGACATTGCACTGGATTGTTTTAGATGGGCGGCGTCTTCGCTTTTGTGTCATGAAATGTGCCTCACGCCCTTGAATTTGGCACAACTCATTTGACTTCGTTGTTGTTGTTCTTGTTGTTGTTGAGGATGAAGAGTGCCAAATGCCAACCGCTGCCGTCTGAATGAAATACAGCTGTCCGGCAACAGGGAACGGCAATGGCAATGGCAACGGGACTGTTGCTGGAACTGGAATTGAAACTAGGAATGGGATTGGGTGCATTGGCCACCCCAAACGTCTGATATTTTAAGCAAACGTTGCAGCCGCCAACAATGAGGTTTGGAAAAATGAGGGAACACACTGCCAATGCTGGCACGCAAGTTGTGGCAAGTTGAGAGAGAACCTTTGACATAGACTGTTGTCATTTAAACTAAACGCCACATCAGAAAAGAAAACAGGGAATAGAAATTTCTGTACTGATCAACAAAACTGTCAAATAAAAGGCGTTGGGTGTGCGCGCGTGTAGAAAGGATTACATTAGATTTGATTTGATTTGATGGAATTGAATTCATTCAACGCCCCACGTGAAACGCAGAAGGGAACAACAAAGACAGAAAAAGAAATAAAATAAATATTTAAAAATAGTTTCCAATCACTTGAGGTACAAAGTCGAAACGTTGAGCATGAAGTGGAGCTGCCAGAGGAATGTGTAATTGCTGAGGGAGTCAGCATTCGGGACTCTGGAGTTTCGGTTTAAACATAGAAATTACGCTGGCTCTTCACATTTTACCGTCTCAAAACTGTCGTTTCGTGTATCTAAATTAATCGCACAACGTAAAGAAAGAATACACTGAGAGAAAAATAAAGTACTTTCGTACTTGAATCAAGAATTTCCGGTCTCAAAATCTAGCCAAGCTCGAAACTTCTTGAAATTCTTGATATCAAGACCGTTCGGATAAGTCACGCACGATTCAGAATTGTTTTAAGAATTTTATGGTCTCGATATAATACCAAATTACTTAGTTTTAAACTGATTTTTTGTGAAATTGGGATAAATTTGACAAAATTTTGTACTAAGTCTAAGCAATTTTCAGGTTTTAAACTTCGAAACGTACTAGTTTTTTAGAAAATTGCATACTTGAGTTAAGTCCTTTAAACTCTATCATTGAGAGCAAAAACGTCGTAATGAAAAAACATGAAATAAGTATTATGAGCATATTACAAAAAAATAAAATGATAAAAATGATTAAAATCATAAATCATCATCAAAAGTAAGGAAAGACTGACTACAAAAATGATGAAAATCTTCAAATAAAATCTTAATTTTTTAATGAATGTCGAGCTCTTCCTCATTGCAGACAAGCCAGAACCATTTGTGAATTCTAAGCAAGCAAACTCAAAAATAAATTTAAGAATTAAAGATCTTGATTAAAGTCATATTGTTCTTACCGAAGTATTTTTTGATCAGGATTAAGCATGTTTATATTTGACAACGAAACCGTCTTTATTTAATACGTATAATTCTTGATTTAGAAATTTTGTTCTTATTTTTTAATGTTAAACGCCCGTTTTTGCTGTTAAGAACCGAATCGTTTTAAAAAAATTCTAGACTAAATCGGGATTAATTCAAAAACTCATTTTTGAAGAACGAAACGTACTGCTTTTTTCTGAGTGTATGTACATTTCTACGAAATTATGAATATGCTTTGAAAAGAAGACAAAAGTTGAAGAAATACTTTAAGAACAAGTGAAATAAAAGAATATCTAACAGAATGCGAGAAAAAAGAGGAAAACTGAACTCAAGAAGTGGAGTTCCACCTATGTCATCATGAAGAAGGGAGGATAAAGATGGATATTTTTTTCTTTCTTAAATCAATTGAAAGAAGCCAATGGGGTTACTTAGTAATTGTATGTCAATTTGTTCCACTTAGAAAAGTTACAAAAGCAGCTATAGTTATTTACAGAACTAAAATTATGTTGATTACATTATAAAATCAATCGCAAATAATAGAAATAGCTTCGCGATGTGAGATTTTCTTAAACCGAGCACGAAATAGTTGATTTAAGTATGAATTTTCATATCGTTTCCATTAAATATTATTATCATCAGAGTTTTTTTTTGCCTTTTTTAATGTGTCATTGTCATTTCAATTGCATACAGTTCTATATACCTAAAAAACATTTTTATACCCTGTGCCCATTAAAAATGGGAAAAAAAGGATATAATGGTTTCGTTGTTTTTTTTATTTTAGAAAAATTCATATATTAAATGTTAACTAGTCGAAAAGGCTACAGTCGAGCTCCCGACTGTAGGATACCCGTTACTTCTTTGAATATACATAAAGTATTTTCCGAATTTTAGATTCTAAAGATATGAAAACTCTAAGTTTATAATGATAACTGAAAACAAAGTTAACCCCTTAAAAGTACATCCGCCCTGATTGTTACAATGACCACTATATGATATAGTGAGCCTATTAAGACCAAATTCATTCAGGACGTATAAGACAAAATAAAATTCATAATCAGCGAGTGATTGACAGAAACTCCAGAAACTCTCCAGATTGACAAATCTCCAGAAACAACAATAATTTTCACCCTAATCCTTAATTATCGACCAATTCTTTCTATGGCAGATATATGATATAGTGATCGGTTTACTAACCAATTAACCAATTTTGGTCAGGATGTATAAAACCAACTTATATGCATATTCTGTAAAATCGGTTAAGATATCGTAATAAATAAAAAAGTTGTTCATACAAAAACTTGATATTCGACAAATCGGTTCTATTGCAGCTATATGATATAGAGGACCGATCTTAACCAATTTTGGTTAGGGTGTAAAGGACGAACTATAATGCATATTCTGTCAGTTTGGTCGCGATATTTCGGAAAATAAAAAAGTTTTTCATACTAAAACTTGAAATTCGACAAATCGGTTCTATGGCAGCTATATGATATAGTGGACCGATTTGAATCAATTTTGATCAGGATGTATAAAACTAACTTAAATACATATCCTGTCAAATTGGTTGAGATATCTCGGAAAACAAAAAAGTTTTTCATACTAAAACTTGATTATCGACGGATCGTTCGTATGGTAGCTATATGATATAGTGGACCGATTTAAAGCAATTTTGGTTAAGGTGTATAAGACGAACTATAATGCATATTCTGTCAGTTTGGTCGCGATATCTCGGAAAACAAAAAAGTTTTTCATACTAAAACTTAAAAATTCGACAAATCGGTTCTATGGCAGCTATATGATATAGTGGACCGATTTTAATCAATTTTGATCAGGATGTATAAAACTAACCTAAATACATATCCTGTCAAATTGGTTGAGATATCTCGGAAAACAAAAAAGTTTTTCATACTACAACTTGATTTTCGACCGATCGTTCATATGGCAGCTATATGATATAGTGGTCCGATCGAAAATTTAAATCAAACTTGATCTGCGTGGGGTTTATAGAAGTCTGTGTACCAAATTTGGTTGCTCTATCCCTTATAGTCTTTGAGATCTAGGCGCTCACACAGACGGACAGACGGACAGACGGACGGACGGACAGACGGACAGACGGACAGACGGACATGGCTATATCGACTCAGCTGTTGATGCTGATCAAGAATATATATACTTTATAGGGTCTGCCACGCCTCCTTCTGCCTGTTACGTACATTTGCACGAATACAATATACCCTTTTACTTAATTTTTAAGTAACGGGTATAAAAATTTTCTTGACAAAATTGGATATCAGAAATTTTGGGGTTAGAATACGCTTTCGTCACTAGACTTTTACCTCGTGTAGAGGTTTTTTATGTGATATCCTAAATACGCACTTATCAAATACATGCTAAAATCTAGAATTTAAAACTTTAATTTTAGAGTGAATTTTTGTTTGTTACATTTCGAATAATATTTTATTGAAATATTCTTCTTTTAGCGATAAAAACTGTTAGTATATCACTAATTTAGACTTTATCATTTGCCTCAATCTTGTGGCTTAACTACATAGCTCGTTTCCCGAACTGTTATCAATTATTATGAACTCCGATTGTGACCTACCCTACGAAAAACCAAGCTGAGCCAAAGGGATCGACCATTGTCGTTATTGTTTATAAAAAATCGTGATTATCATAACATGGAGAAATCGAAAACTGGAGCTGCTATCAGCGGCCTCTCGCCGCTCTTTCTTTACTCTTCTCCTGCTCTGCCATTCTCCCTTTTCCCCTCTTTTTCGCTCCCTCTCACATCGCTGCGCCTATCTAACTATGTCTGCGTAAATTTAGACCAGAAACATTGATATTCCCATGCGTGGACCATAAATTACATGACAATTACCAAGCAGCAGAAGAAACCTCAAAAAAAAGAAGAAATGGAAAACACACACATACACACACACGTAGGGCGCAGGGAAAATTGGAAAGAGCACAATGTGGCGGACACTTCATCACTTAGACTTCAGCTTTGAAGATACGAATACGCGGGGTTGCAAGTACCGATTTTAGGTTGAACCCCTCAACCTCGCCCCCTATTCTCCCTACTCCCTCTCTCCCTCTCTCTCTCTCTCTCTTTCCATGTCTCACACCTCGCACTCACACGCGTAGTTTAAATTGCGCTCGATATGTCGTGCCATAAATTTTCCACACAGCAAAGTTAAAATAAACATTAATTTTTTTTGGTTACAGAAAATGTCTTTGCCCCTTTCCAAGTGTTTTTGTTGTTGTTGTTGATGTTCCTGTTGTTGTAGTTGTTGTTGTTTGCCTGTGTATCGATTCAATTATGGTTCATCTCAGAATCGGCGCATCATGCAGACAACTGATTAACACGTTGCGCTTGCAACACGGCCAAAGCGGCTCCCACAGTGCCTGACGAGCATTTTTCTCAGTTCTGGCTCTTTCCCTTCTCTACTGTCTTTATTTTTTACATTTCTTCTACTCTTTCTTCTTATGTATTTTTTTTTGTGTTTTGTTTTTTGGCAAAACCTGTGCCAGACACGATCACACCATATGCTATCTCAAGCAAAATGTTGCCATCTCTGATTGCCATGTCCAAGTCTTCAGTCTTCAGTCCCCTGTCTTCTGTCTTCCGTTTACAATCACAGCAGCAGTTGTGGGTGCAACAGCTGCGACTTTGATTGCTGCTAAGGAAAATCTTAAAAGAAGGTCTTAAATTCCGGCTGAGTGTCATGACAGCATTGACCTCAGTCGAATTTTTCGCTTTACTCTGTTTCTCTTACTTTTTTTATTTCGGCAACAGTTGCAGTTGCATTTGCATTTGCACTCTACACCAACAGCTATAAATTTACAATTAAGCTGCAAGTGCTATGATATCACAGTGATCTCCATCAGTCTTTCAGTCTCTGATGGCAACGAAATTATAGGAAACGTGGCCAAATGATATCCAAGCAATCATTTTAATGATGAGCACATTAGGCGAAAGAACGAGTAGCATGCATTTCAATTAGGTCACGATTCTTTATTGCTAAAAATTACTTTTATGCGAAGTGTCGAATGTCAAACATTTTTTTTTATTTGTATATGAATATGTATATGAAATTAAATATTGATCGTCACAAAATTGACTATCAGAAATTTTGGGGCATGGAAAGGATTTCGTCACTAGACTTTTGTCAAGAAGTTTTTTTGGTTAGTTGTGCTTGCGAGTTTCTATAGTGAGAATGGAGGATAGTCAAATATGTCTATAGCATTAATTGTTATATTTCTGTAGTCGTACACTTGTTAAATAATTTAATACCCTCAAAACATTAGTGTGCCAAAATTATATAGTTATAAAGGCGATCATTTATACTGTATCGATAGTTATCGATTTTTATTATAACAAATAAAGGACAATTTGTTATTAACTGACTTCCGTGTTGATCTTAATTATTATTAATAATTAATTCAATCCATAATGTTGCCCTACTAGTGATTTTAAATAAGTTGAAATACTTCTTAAGAGCATAGCTAATCGAGTATACAATTTCCTCTAATTGATATATTCAGAGAATGATTCTCTCGCATTTTAATATCTTCCAAGAAAAACTTCTTTACAAAGTAAAAGTCTAGTGACGAAAGGGTTTCCCTGACACAAAATTTCTGATATCCCATTTTGTGGCGAACGATTTTAAATTTAATATAAAAATTATTATAAACTAGTCGGAAAGGCTACAGTCGAGCTCCCGACTGTAGGATACCCGTTACTTCTTTGAATATACATAAAGTATTAACCCCTTAAAAGTACTTTAATGTAATAACTACCCGAAAAAATATTCGACAAAACATTTATTTTATATTGAATATTCCTAAAATATAGAAAAGGGCATCCGCCCTGTTACAATGACCACTTATGATATAGTGAACCTATTAAGACCAAATTCATTCAGGACGTATAAGACAAAATAAAATTCATAATCAGCGAGTGATTGACAGAAACTCCAGAAACTCTCCAGATTGACAAATCTCCAGAAACAACAATAATTTTCACCCTAATCCTTAATTATCGACCAATTCTTTCTATGGCAGATATATGATATAGTAAACCGATCTTAACCAATTTTGGTCAGGATGTATAAAACCAACTTATATGCATATTCTGTAAAATCGGTTAAGATATCGTAATAAATAAAAAAGTTGTTCATACAAAAACTTGATATTCGACAAATCGGTTCTATTGCAGCTATATGATATAGAGGACCGATCTTAACCAACTTTGGTTAGAGTGTAAAGGACAAACTATAATGCATATTCTGTCAGTTTGGTCGCGATATTTCGGAAAATAAAAAAGTTTTTCATACTAAAACTTAAAAATTCGACAAATCGGTTCTATGGCAGCTATATAATATAGTGGACCGATTTGAATCAATTTTGATCAGGATGTATAAAACTAACTTAAATACATATCCTGTCAAATTGGTTGAGATATCTCGGAAAACAAAAAAGTTTTTCATACTACAACTTGATTTTCGACCGATCGTTCATATGGCAGCTATATGATATAGTGGTCCGATCGAAAATTTAAAACAAACTTGATCTGCGTGGGGTTTATAGAAGTCTGTGTACCAAATTTGGTTGCTCAATCCCTTATAGTCTCTGAGATCTAGGCGCTCACACAGACGGACAGACGGACGGACGGACAGACGGACAGACGGACAGACGGACAGACGGACGGACGGACAGACTGACAGACGGACATGGCTATATCGACTCGGCTGTTGATGCTGATCAAGAATATATATACTTTATAGGGTCTGCCACGCCTCCTTCTGCCTGTTACGCACATTTGCACGAATACAATATACCCTTTTACTTAATTTTTAAGTAACGGGACTGCCGCAGTGATACATACAAAAACTATTTTTAACTATTATTCCGTAAGAACTAGCTTCTAATTCTAACTTTGTTTCACAATTTCACTTGGGTTCTTCAATATTAATATTAACATTGACATTTAAGTATGCTTTTAGTTAAATTAATTGTGCTTTTGAATTATTATTTAAATGTAGTAATTATTTTTACTATGTGTATCTTTCCTTTTCGCAGTCGACTTAGCAGCTCAACAAATTCGCTTACATTTGGTTTGGCGAATGTTAACAGAGCCTAAAGGAAAAATGCTTAGGCTGCTTAACAGTGACTTAACATTAACAGTGCGCAGCACGCTCGAGCATGTTGGAGTTGCAAGCATGTTCGTTCGGTTTCAGTTGGCACTGTAGCTCTGTCTGCACCCTCACCTGCTGCCCGCATTGCGTTTCGTTAGCTCGTGGCGTGCGTTTCGTGTCGGCGGAGTTGTCCCGAACCCGAAATCCACTTCAAAACAATCGAAGAGCGACTTCAAAGTTCGTAAAAAGCGAAATAAAACATTTTCAATCAAAGACATCGTGCGTTTTCCCAGTGTACTTAATTTTTTTTTTAAACAAATTATAAAAAAATTTCACGATAAATATAAAATGATACTTACATTAATTTTTTTGAAGTGAGAAAAGATATTTTTAGAAAAACAAATAGAAAAGCCAACTGCGGTTTGGATTACCAGTGTGAAATCTGTATGAGATTGCAGATGTCTCGAGAGTTATTATGAAGTGCACTCGTTGGCGCCGCAGCAACCGCAGTTGCAACGTGCAACATTGAAAGTGGCAAAACATAAATGAAATTAATAATAATATTAGGAAAATCAAAATAAAAATCAACAACAAAAGTACGAAAATAGAAGAAAAACGTCAGTGAAATTCTCTTTGCTGCTTATTTATTTTTTTAACGTGACATTTGAGGTTGCAACAAGCATCAACAACATTACCAACAACAAAACAACAACAAACTAAAAACAACAACATCAAGCGACAACAGCAGCAGCTGAAATTGTGAGTAGCAAAAACCATAAACCGCTTTTGGCCTGTCCACGGCACAGCCGCAACATTTGCCACTTTTACTTTCTTCCTCACAATTTCTCCTCACTTTATACCACCATTTCTCCACCCCGCTCTCATCGCGATCATCCTGCAATTCACTGGCAATGTTTATTGTTTTTGTCACCAATATTTTTGTTGGCTTCTTGCAAAAAATGTTGCTCAACATGTGCGTGAATATTGCGAGTGCAAGTGCAACGCATTGGCGACATTTGGCAACAATGCAACACGGGGTAAACGGGGTAAGTCGGCTGTTTCCATTTGGGACCTACGATTTATGAGCGTAAAGCTCGATTTATGCCCCTCGATGTTGTTTGGGTCTCTCTAAAACGTAACACGCGCCCAAAGTGCCGGAGGATGCACTTTGACCTTTCGCTTTTGTATGAAAAAAAAAGAAAACAGTTGCCAGCAAAGTTGTTTTTGTATTTAGCCAGGTTCGTCAGTTTATCATTTGGCCACTCAGTCACTCAGTGAGTGGGTTGTGCCCTCCAGTTGTGGTTGACATTTCGATTGAAACTAGACGAGTAACGCCTTTGCATTGTTGGATATTTTCCGATTCTGAGACTTGCCACAGCTACTGACTGAAAGATTGGTGAGTATTGAAGTGGGTAATGAACCCAAGGAATTCAAGTATGCAAATATTCAAGTCAGTCCAGGGAGTTAATTTCTGAAGTCATCTCATATTTTCACAAAATTAAAACAATCTTTTCTCGAAATAATTGAAGCTTGAATACTAGGTTTAATCTTTTCAAGTTAATTCCACTATAGTATTATGATTAAATTGAGAATAAATCTCTTATTCTTTTTTATGCAGAAGAATTAGATAAAAGAATCATAAAAAGTGCATAGAATATGAAAAAAAAATTAATGTTTTTTAAATTTTCTATGTTACAAAAATGGATTTTCTCTGAAAACTATATAAAGCAAATGCAATATAACAATAAGTTGTGCTGAAAATCTACTTTTCATTTGTATTAGTATGGTAACTCTGTTTAATATGTACTCTGTCAATTTAGGAAAATTAATAAAAGAAAATTACCTTACTATTCAAATACAGAGTTACCTTGCACGCAGTTCTTTTAACTCCAAAGATCTTAATTTCTTAACTTGTTAAACACAAATTCTACAAAAATAAAAGATCTATAAACATTGCCGCTGAAACTACTCTTATTATATCTTTCAATCTAACTTAATAACAAAGTAAGCAAAAAAATTAGGTTTTACAGTAGATCTTGCTGTATTGCATGATCATCAATTCAGTGCACATTTAAACATAGAATTCTAATCAATTTATGCAATAAAAGATTCATAAAGATCCAAAATCACAATTCTCAGATCTCGCAGATCGTTCGTTTCCCAAACTGATGAATGCTTGAATCATACTTAGCATATTTTACAATACGTCAGAACGATCATTGAAATTATTCTGAAAACTTAATATGTATACAAATCAAATCACAAAGATGAAAGATCTTAAAAATAAGCTTGCCCAATTCTTAAATCTAACAGGTCGTTAGCTTGAGACCTTCTAGTCTGAATTCGATTTTGTTCAATCTTCAGATTCTTCAATTGAATCTTTTGACTTTTCAAATTCTTTTGGACTTACAGCTGTCACAAGTTGTTCAAGTTGCGTCGCAGAATCGGCGACTAAATCTTGTTCATTTTTTTTCAGAGTTGTGTTGGGTGCTCTCCCTTTGCCCCCTCTTAAGTCGTTCGTCTTTCAAATGATTTATGACTAAGAAAACTAGCAGAGAAATAGAAATAAAAATTAAAAAAACGATTATCATTGTTTAAGCATTCGGCATGGAGAGGCATAAGAAGTTTGTTGTTATTGTTGTTGAATCGATTAATTCTTAGCTGGCAAATGAATCTTTTTGTAGAATGGCTGCTGTTGGCGTTGCTCTTGAAGCCGAGTGATGATGCCCCCTTGTTTTTGCCACACCAGCACCTGCACACATGTAAGACGAGCAAGTTTTGTTGCTTCTCATAATTTGGCCCAATTTGCTGGCGTTGCAAATTGCTAAAATGTCTGGCAACGACAGCCGGCGGAAGTGCAACATGCTCAAGTTACTGTTACTGTTACTGTTATTGTTGCAGCTGTACTTGTATTGATTGTGCAACAACAACCACAAGCAGGAGAAAAAGCATGAGCTACTCTTACATATGTACATACATATATGTATGTATGTACTACATATATAGCACTGTGGCAGTATGGCAGTGTGTTGTGGCAGGCGGAACCCTCGATTCGGTGGCAACACTCGTTCGATCGTTTTGACGCGTCCTCGTCAGCATGTCGAAAGTTTTTGTTTTCGTCGTTGTTGTTGTTGTTGCTTTTATGAGCCATCCTGTCGCTTTGTTAGCTCTTTGCATGCCACAAATTATGTTTCCCTTGCAACGTGCCTCCTGCCTGCCTGATCAGTCTTACAGTATTTCTGACAACTACTCGTTATGCGATCGAAGCTGCAGGTTGCACGTTCTCTTCTCCTATCCTCCGCTGCTACTCCTTCTTCTGTCCACTTTCCACTGATTTTATTGCTGCTTCTTTTTGCTGCTGTTGCAAGTTGTTGTTGTTGTTGTTGCTGCCGCTGCTTTCAATAAGTTCACATATCTTTAAGTAGGGACAACGACGATGTCCATTGTTAATATGGTTAATTGGAGGCAATTGAAAGCCGCTTTGCAGTTCATTAAGTCTCATTCGGAGCATGGGCCAGCATCACAACATCACAGCATCTTGCTTCACTTGCCACAACAATTTTTGTTCTTTTTGCTTCATGAGGCAATATACTTTTTTACGAGCGGGTCGCTGCCACGCAGAGCTCTTCTCGCCAGACTAATTAAAATATTTGCACTCAAATGCTTAAGCAATAAATATTTGTCAAGCTATCATCATTAGACGACCCCAAAATTGGGAGTGTGGGGCGAGGCACTTTGCTAAATGCCAAATGAAAATGGAAATGGAAGTGGAAGACAACAACAAACGAACTCATGAAAATGAAAATGAAAACGTAAATGAGAATCTATGAGCGGCACTTTTAAAGTGCTCCAGTTTATTTTCTTCTTCATCGTCTGCTTTTGGGGCGTTTCAAGGCGCTATCCGCTCCGCCGCCAGCAATGCGAGGCTCTGGCCTGCATTTCTGATGAGCTTTAATGGCGCCGCCTTAATGCAACGTTCATATCCAACCCCCCACCCTCTTTGTGACCACTTTCCTGCTCTCCAATTCGTTGCAGCTAACAGAACCCCAATTAATAGTCATTGATGGAAAAGTTGAACCGGAGCACATTCAAGTTGAAGTGTGCCCCGGTTTTTGGGCTATCTTGAGGGTTGCCAGCTGCCTCTATATACATATGTATATGTATTTCTCTATATATATATATATATATATATGTGTATATTAATGCATGTGTGTGTGTGTGTGTGTGTGTGTGTGTGGGTAGCGCTGAGGGTACATTCATTGAGGGTTGACATTCAGCCCAAGCAAAAAGACTGAGAAAAATATATCCCTGACGACGCTGTCAAATTAGTCCAAATGGCAAATAGAAAGTCAAATGTGGCTTTCAAATGTTCATAAAATTTGCTTATTGCTGCAGAATCGAAAAAACGAAAAGTTCGTTGCCTAAAAAAAAAACTAAAACTGTCATATGGTGGCAACTCTGCCGGCAAAGTGAAACTAGTACTCGTAATGGAAAATGCCAATGATTGAATATGACTTTCAGTTTAAAATGCAAAAAGAAAACCCATTTCATGTTGAACTTTCAATATTACGAGCTTTATTTATATATCTAAACTTTGATTTTTTTTTCATATGTTTTTTGCTGTTAAATAATACGAAAAATGTAATTTCCTTACTTTTCATTGTGCTCCTTGAGCACTTAAAAATTTTTAGCTATTATTTTTTAAATATTACTATGTACTATGTAAACCTTACCTGAAATTTCCTTAATATTTGGCTTAGTTAGCAACAACATATTCCAATTTTCCTTATATTAAATATCCTCCATGGTCACTTTTGTGTTCGCTCTCGTTAATACTTGTGCATACTTCTTGATAAAGTTATCTGAGTCTACCAATTTATTTACATCAAATTAGAAAAATATAGTTTATTTTTTTATGATTTTCTATTCTCCATGTTCACTTATGCCGCACTCACAGAAGTTCAGTTTATTTAGTCTGATAGAATTAAGCTATATATAATATGTATGTGTATTGATTAATATGGATATTTTACAATTAAACTATCTTAGCAGAAGTAAATACTCAGTTTTTCTTCCATTATCTGACCTCCATGGCCACTTGCGTGCTCATTCTCCATCTCATTCTTCAGATGATTTCTTGCTTAACTCATCCTTATTAACTTTCAGCTTTTAAAACTTGCTAGACAAATCTCAGTTTTGACAACATTTGCCTGTCCTCCATGGTCAGTTATAGTAGCTCATTGAAATTAGTTGAGCAAAGCTTGACATGAATATTCAACTTTTAGTTAAGCTACCCGTACTCACAACTGTTGCACACAATGGAACAACAGTTTGTCGATGTCGGAGAGGAAACTTTTGTATGCCCTGTAAATTTGATAGAATATTACGAACTTCCTGTCAGGTGGCTCAAGTGATCAATCTAAGAGTACATACGAGTATTATTATGTGAACATGTGGAACACACTCTCAGTAACAGTTTAGGTAGTAGTTCCCATTACCAACGACCCCCCTATTTTAGTCCCTATTCCATTTTCTCCGTATCCTCCCCGGTGCGATTTTCTAACCAAAAGCGTCTGCGACAGAACTTATGAAAATGTTTTACAATATCCTTTTTATGTTATTACAAGTGTACGTCCTTGTCGCCAGTTTTGTCAAAATGTCTGGCAACGCGTGCGCATTCTTTTTTTATCCTACTCTCTACTCGCTTCCTTGGCCTTTATTTCTTTTGCTTACACAGACGTTTAGTGGGCGGTAGATTGACGCCTTTGCCCGTCGACAACTTCGCGCTGCGTTTGAATATGTCATTATTCGTTGCTGCTTCGTCCCGCTTCCCCGCCTCCCGCCTCCTGATTCCCCACTTACCCGCTTACCACTCCACTATGCCCCACCGCACGCGCAACAATAACAAGAGCAGCAACAGCAACAACTACAATGTTGACGCCTCGTCCTTCAGCTCCTTAGCTTCATCTCCGACTCCGTCTCCAACTCGTCAGCAAGTATGTATGCTGATATGTCGTTGTCGTCGTTGTTGTTGTTATCGTTGTTGTTGTTGTTGTCGTTGTTGTTGTCGTTGTTGTCGAATGCGTGTGGTGGGTGGCTTGCCAAACGGAAGTGACAGTTGAACATTCATTCATTCATTCATTCAGTCAGTCAAGCCATGCCCAGTTCCCAGTTGCCATTCGTTCAACCTCTCTCTTAGCCTTACCCTTTACCCATGAGCTTCTTTCTCCCCCTATCTCCTTCTGTCTCTATATATATACATATCTCTCTGTATCTCTCTCAGTCTCCTCCTTTAAGACGCAGGCAAAAATCAAGCCAGCGACGATGGCGAATATAAAGGAAAAACTTGACGGGCGTGTGTGTGTGTATGTGTGAAATGTCTTCGTGGCGCTCCTTGCCGGAAACACAACGCTATGACTGAGCGGAAGTTTTTGGAAGCGCATAAAATTATTATGGAGTCGTCTTCCATTTTCATTTTTTTATTCTCCTCTTTTTTTTCCTTTCATTTTTTCGACGTTGTCGTTGTTGTTGTCGTTGACGTTGCCGTTGCCGGCGCGTCAATTGCGTCAGGACCTTTGGCTAGCACTTCATAGTCCTGCCAAGCTTTTTATGGCCAAAGCATGCCTGGCAGAGTCCCTCTTCCTGATCCTCCTGCTTAAATTCACTTTAGTTGTGTGCACTTCAAGAGGCGATTGGTTCTGGCTTTTCCCTCGTCTTTGGCATTTCCCTCAGTATTTCAATATATTTTCAGCTTGAAGCTGAGCTCCATTTCCATTTAACATTTCTTTGTATCTTTTGGTCATATTATTTTTATGCACAAATTTAATATTTACATTTGGCCCAAGTGGATTTCCAGCCATACCACTAGCCACTGGCTTCATCTTCAGCCGCAGTTTTATCAACTGAACTTAACTCAACTCGACTAACTGACTGACTGACTGACTAAATGAATAAATGACTGACTGACTCAGGAACTTGACGCAACTAGCTGACCGCAAATGGTTTCTCTCCTCTCGATGGTTAATATCTAAATATCTGTATGTACATTGTACATACATTTGTATACATAAACAGATATGTACATAGATGTGACTGCTGCAGCTGAATCAACTGTACCCTCCAACCAAATGGCATTCAGATAAGCCTCAACTTTGAGCTGGGTAACACAGTCACAAGATATGCAAAGACACTGGCAAATATTTGCGGCAAATTGCGGCCCAACTTCTGCACCAAAAGAATATTTCCCACACACAGAGGCAGCAGATAACTGCGCTCTCTCTCTCTCTCTCTCTCTCTCTTTCTTTTGCTTTAATCGTAAAAAAGAATGTCAACTAACTAAACACAATTTATATAACTCTCTTTCTGTCTTTCCTTTCACTTCCCATAAAATAAAAAATATTTTATCAATTATGATTTACCACTGATTGTGTGGCGCAACTAAACTTGCTTTAGTATCTATTTCAAATGAAAGCTCTACTTACTTAGGACTGAATGACACTAGCCGAAAGTGTCTCTTAGGCCTTAAACATGAGTGCGGCAATTGAAGTCTTAAGAAACGTCCAACTTGAGAAAGCTTTCAGATAATAATAAAAGTAGAGAAGAGAGAGAAAGATAGATGAATAGTTATTCAACTTGCGACTTTCAGCTACTTTTAAATACCAAAAATAAACAAAAAGCATTATAAAACATGAGCTTTTGATAAGCTTTATTATCATTTTCCCAAGCCACCTTAAATATTGATTTGAAGAAATCGAAGAGAAGTGCACTTTAGTCTTTACCAAATACTAATAAATGACACCAGCTGAGTACGGGAGCTTATCTAAAAGATCTCAGTGCAAAAAATCTCTCTCTGAGCATTAGTTCATTTCAAAGATGAGATAAATCTTTCATGAAACGAAATTAAAGCTTTAGAAATGCTTATTGCATTAGCTGAAAATTCTAGAGAATGTCATGTAAGTTGTATTGGGGTAAGTGTGCTAGCTCCCTTATCTATTTGATGCATGACTCATTGGCTTGCCCTTCTCCGCTGCCTCTTTAACTTCTCCTGCTCCTGCTCCAACTCCAAATTCAACTCCAACTCCGATTCCGATTCCAGCTGTTCTTTAATTTTGCCGCCTTCTTTGTGTTGCTCCAGTTAAGCATAGTTCGTAGTAGTTGCACAACCCCCCTCTAAGAAGGGTACATCAAAAAATATATATAAAAAGGAAAACAAAAAAAACTAGTCGGAAAGGCTACAGTCGAGCTCCCGACTGTAGGATACCCGTTACTTCTTTGAATATACATAAAGTATTTTCCGAATTTTAGATTCTAAAGATATGAAAACTCTAAGTTTATAATGATAACTGAAAACAAAGTTAACCCCTTAAAAGTACTTTAATGTAATAACCCGAAAAAATATTCGACAAAACATTTATTTTATATTGAATATTCCTAAAATATAGAAAAGGGCATCCGCCCTGATTGTTACAATGACCACTATATGATATAGTGAACCTATTAAGAACAAATTCATTCAGGACGTATAAGACTAAATAAAATTCATAATCAGCGAGTGATTGACAGAAACTCCAGAAACTCTCCAGATTGACAAATCTCCAGAAACAACAATAATTTTCACCCCAATCCTTAATTATCGACCAATTCTTTCTATGGCAGATATATGATATAGTAAACCGATCTTAACCAATTTTGGTCAGGATGTATAAAACCAACTTATATGCATATTCTGTAAAATCGGTTAAGATATCGTAATAAATAAAAAAGTTGTTCATACAAAAACTTGATATTCGACAAATCGGTTCTATTGCAGCTATATGATATAGAGGACCGATCTTAACCAATTTTGGTTAGGGTGTAAAGGACGAACTATAATGCATATTCTGTCAGTTTGGTCGCGATATTTCGGAAAATAAAAAAGTTTTTCATACTAAAACTTGAAATTCGACAAATCGGTTCTATGGCAGCTATATGATATAGTGGACCGATTTGAATCAATTTTGATCAGGATGTATAAAACCAACTTAAATACATATCCTGTCAAATTGGTTAAGATATCTCGGAAAACAAAAAAGTTTTTCATACTAAAACTTGATTATCGACGGATCGTTCGTATGGTAGCTATATGATATAGTGGACCGATTTAAAGCAATTTTGGTTAAGGTGTATAGGACGAACTATAATGCATATTCTGTCAGTTTGGTCGCGATATCTCGGAAAATAAAAAAGTTTTTCATACTAAAACTTGATTTTCGACCGATCGTTCATATGGCAGCTATATGATATAGTGGTCCGATCGAAAATTTAAAACAAACTTGATCTGCGTGGGGTTTATAGAAGTCTGTGTACCAAATTTGGTTGCTCTATCCCTTATAGTCTCTGAGATCTAGGCGCTCACACAGACGGACAGACGGACGGACGGACAGACGGACAGACGGACATGGCTTTATCGACTCGGCTGTTGATGCTGATCAAGAATATATATACTTTATAGGGTCTGCCACGCCTCCTTCTGCCTGTTACGCACATTTGCACGAATACAATATACCCTTTTACTTAATTTTTAAGTAACGGGTATAAAAACAAGAAAATAGAAACGCAACCCTCCGTCAACCCACGCACTCGCCACCCCCTCAGGGAGGATGACTCATGCACTGGTCGCGGCTTTTGTCTCATTTGCTATTCCTATTTTAATTTGTTTGTTATTGTTCTATATATTCCTTCTTCTGCTTCTCCTTCTTCTTCTACGTATGTACATACATATGAAAATGTTTGATTTCATTTTATGGAAGTACCCCCTGCCCCGCACCAAATTAGCACATTGGCCAGCTGACCGGGGTAAGCAGCTGACACCCCCGTCGAGGAAGAAAGTTGAGCTCGATGAGAGGGTTGTCAACCCCCAAAAATAAAGAAACTAATCGAAACGGCTACAGTCGAGAAAACCCGCCTGTGAGAGACCCTGTATTTATTCACGTACAAAGGAAACAATATATATAAAACAAACTTGATCTGCCTATATACAGGAAACTATATTATAAGTTTAGAGAGACAGAAGAACTTTCGACAAACCTAATAGACCCGCAGCACTTTCAACAGACAGGGTCTAACAAAAAAAGAAGAACAAGAAAACGTCGAAGCTCGTAAATATATCATTCGGTTGCCGGTTCTCACAATCAGTTGCGGCTGTTTCGATTCTCATTTTCCACATTTTTTTTGTTTTTTTTTTTTAACAATTTTTAGTTGAATTTGTAAAACATTTCAAAATACAACAAGGACAACAAGCAACCACTTAACGGTTGTTGCCACGTTCATCCATTTCGTAGCTGTCTGTTGTCTCGTGGCCATGTCCTGGAGTGCGTTTTTCACTCCCACACCCATGGACATCCTCGTCCACAGACAGATAGAGACTCGACCCGACTCGTCTCGAGTGATTCATTTAACAATGTTTGGGTTCCATTTGGTTTGCTTCGGTTTCGTGCCACACGTTTTGTATTTTTGGTTTTCTCTTCATTTTTATACCCGTTACTTAAAAATTAAGTAAAAGGGTATATTGTATTCGTGCAAATGTGCGTAACAGGCAGAAGGAGGCGTGGCAGACCCTATAAAGTATATATATTCTTGATCAGCATCAACAGCCGAGTCGATATAGCCATGTCCGTCTGTCCGTCTGTCCGTCCGTCCGTCTGTCCGTCTGTCCGTCCGTCCGTCTGTCCGTCTGTGTGAGCGCCTAGATCTCAGAGACTATAAGGGATAGAGCAACCAAATTTGGTACACAGACTTCTATAAACCCCACGCAGATCAAGTTTGTTTTAAATTTTCGATCGGACCACTATATCATATAGCTGCCATATGAACGATCGGTCGAAAATCAAGTTGTAGTATGAAAAACTTTTTTGTTTTCCGAGATATCTCAACCAATTTGACAGGATATGTATTTAAGTTAGTTTTATACATCCTGATCAAAATTGATTCAAATCGGTCCACTATATCATATAGCTGCCATAGAACCGATTTGTCGAATTTTTAAGTTTTAGTATGAAAAACTTTTTTGTTTTCCGAAATATCGCGACTAAACTGACAGAATATGCATTATAGTTCGTCCTTTACACCCTAACCAAAATTGGTTAAGATCGGTCCTCTATATCATATAGCTGCAATAGAACCGATTTGTCGAATATCAAGTTTTTGTATGAACAACTTTTTTATTTATTACGATATCTTAACCGATTTTACAGAATATGCATATAAGTTGGTTTTATACATCCTGACCAAAATTGGTTAAGATCGGTTTACTATATCATATATCTGCCATAGAAAGAATTGGTCGATAATTAAGGATTAGGGTGAAAATTATTGTTGTTTCTGGAGATTTGTCAATCTGGAGAGTTTCTGGAGTTTCTGTCAATCACTCGCTGATTATGAATTTTATTTTGTCTTATACGTCCTGAATGAATTTGGTCTTAATAGGTTCACTATATCATATAGTGGTCATTGTAACAATCAGGGCGGATGCCCTTTTCTATATTTTAGGAATATTCAATATAAAATAAATGTTTTGTCGAATATTTTTTCGGGTAGTTATTACATTAAAGTGCTTTTAAGGGGTTAACTTTGTTTTCAGTTATCATTATAAACTTAGAGTTTTCATATCTTTAGAATTTAAAATTCGGAAAATACTTTATGTATATTCAAAGAAGTAACGGGTATCCTACAGTCGGGAGCTCGACTGTAGCCTTTCCGACTAGTTTATATTATTTTTCTCTGTTTTTTTTTATTGCATCGCATGTTTTCTTATAAATACGTCGCATATATTTCACTTTTATTCCACCCTGAGCTCTCGCTTTTCCTCCCGCGACTCCGCTTTCCACATGCATTTTCGTTAGGCCGAGGGCATGCAAAAGGATAATAGAGCCTGGCTCATGAATCATGGCCTGCTGTTTATCAAATGCAATGGGTTAAGCGGATGCACCCTGGCGATGGATACACAGCTCAGGTGCTGGTGCTTTAAGGGGGGATGTGAAGTGAATAGGTAGAATAACCCTATCTGTGGTTACTTACATACACGGTCTCCACCCCCCACCAACCCAAATACATATATGTCAATTTTTCAATTTGTTACGTGTACGGCAGGCAAACAAGTCAAAGCATTGCGAGAACCATGATCGACCTGAAGATACCCAATACTCGACATATATTTCAAATGTTTCTGCTTCTTGTTCATGCTTCTTTAATTAAAAAATAATGTATATAAATTAAACATATTTTATGGTAACTATTTGACCAATTTTAAATATAATAATATCTATTTTTATACTATATACATATACTTATCTTAAAGTTCTCCGTTGTCAGTTAATTATCCTAAAAGCTCTTTTTCATGCCAAACCAGATATTCTTCCATTCAATTCAGAATGCTGCAAACCATATGCAGAAGCCAGCATACTCCATCGATTTGAATTTACAGGCAGAAAACAAAAAATTGCAAACAAAACAATAAAAATAGCAATAGAACAATGTCATAAAATGGCATGCAGAATTTTCTCAAATATTTCAATTGTTCCTATCTCTGTCTATGTCTATGACTCTGTATATCTCTCATTCCTTGGCTGCATCTTGTCATCTGTTTGTCTTCGGCTTGTTTAATTCAATTAAAAACTTGCATTAGCAGCATAAAACAAGAATTTTCTGAGCTGGAAAAACTATTTCATATGTAGCTACTGAGTTGACCGACCGACAGACAGTCGTGTCGTCCTTCTCTCCTGCCCTTCAGCAGGTCCGTCCGACCATCCGGTTAAAGAAATTTCTTAGTCAACTGCTCTTTGTGGTAAGTTGAGAAAACCATTTAAAATTTTTGAGTGTGGTCGAGTGTGGGAATGAAATTCAGCTTGAAATTAAATCCGATTTAGACAGACAGTTGCAACTTGCCCTACGGATCATTTAACAGGCATTTAACTGAGGGCGGGAAAGGCCTGCGATCGTAATCATTTAGTGTCATTAAAATTTGTTGCCCCTGCCGCTAGTCAATAATCAATTTTCGATATACAAGCATAAAAACTGCAACAATTATTATAACAAAGTTACAAGCACCTAGAAGGACCGCCCCGACATCCCTTTTCCACAAAATTTTCATTCATTTTCGTTCATATTCCATATTCCTGCTCTTTCGCCTGTCCAAGCTTCCCTCGTAATTATGAGAACTGCATAAAAATGTCGATTTTATGCGAAAAATGCGTGCCCTGCTGAAGCTATAGCTATCCCAGAACGAACCATTCCGCCAGCTGGGCTATATTATGTCTAATAAACATTTTGTGATATACAATCCCCTATCCCTTTCCTATCCTAACCTCCGCCCATAAGCTGTTCAAACTCCCCTCGCAGTGTTTGCGCTGTGTGTTAAAAGGCCAAAAGGCCTTACCGGCCAAATGCGGAAGCCGGCGCGACCTAACACGACTCGTGCGTGTTTATGGCCAACAACAATGCTTAAAACAACAACAATATCGCACAATAACAACAATTAATATGTACACAAGAGAACCTTAAATTAATAAGCTGACTTTTATATATTTTCCTTGCAGCTTTTTGACGGAGTTGCTGCCACAGAACCGAAAACTAGCCGAATTCAAACCCAAGTCCATTGCCAGGAGAGCCTTGAGGGGCAACGGTAAGTCTATTTGACAAATACTTGTACGAGTACCCATAAATAATATATTAACTCATATACGAGTATACTCGTTTATTCCCTTATACTCATAGTATTCGTTTATTCGAGTACTTGTACTCTACTGAAATGTGAATACTTTGGCCAGAACAATATCTGACTATTATTCTGCGATTATTGCACAAAAGGCAACTTAAGTACTGCTAAATGTATAACAAAACTACGAATATTATGCGAGTAGTAACAATTTGTCATTGCGAATTTGAATATTGCCATAAATGTAGTCAAGTGCCGGTTTCAATCTCGTTAACGTATCTAATTTCGTTGTCAGTTGATTTGTTATAGTCAAGTTTGTCTGCATTCGCCTAAGGGCTACATTTATTTTTCTCATATGGATGTTATCGTTTAACATTCACTTGAACTTTCATTAAAAACCATTTAATAACAAACTGATTGTTTAACTAAATGCCCACATTTCCAAATCTTTAACATGCGATTTATGACAGAGTATCACAAATTTGATGAAAATTTTATAAAAAAAACTAGTTCTCACACTATCCGATCACTTTTTCCAGCAACCCTGCTAACTTATAACTATAAGTTTATAAGTTACTGCGACAACTGCCCATCAGGTTCTACTTTCCATTGAAATGAAAAATCTATTAAAAATGTGAAATCAATTTCAAACCAAATTTAATTACATGACAATCTAACGTCTACTTTGACATGAGCATGAAAAGTATCTTAAGTTTGTAAAAATTTAAATAAATAAAGAGAATTGTTAAAAATAGTTAATCAAGGTTATGTTAATTGCTAATGACAGCGTCTAAAATTGTGCCTCCAACACATACATTATTTATAAGCCAAGTCTTTGACATTTGCAGTTGAAATTGTTGTTGTAACTTTTGTGTATTGTCAAATACAACAACAACACCAGCAACAACAACGAGAGTAACAACAATAGTAGTAGCAACAACATGAACAACAACAACGGCAATGACAACGTTTGTGGCACTGCCCACGCCAAGCCCTTGGAGAGTTACCGTTGTTACCGAAGGAGCTGGAACTGGAAGCTGTGCGAGCAATCGCCCAGAGTTGACATTTTAGCTATTTTTTAGATATAGCCACTTTGCTATTATTAAGAAATAATAACAACGAGAAATTCGGATTGTTTTAGCAAATGATCTGACTACTTCTTAGATATATATTTTCGACAAGAAAGTTGGGTATAATTGAGGTATTGGAATAATACTTGGAGCGGAGGTTTTAAAAAAAGGCTGAAAACTTACAATTTTAAAAAAGTGAAATGTTAATAAAATTAATTTCGTAATTTGAAATAAACTTAAATTCAATTACATCTTGTCTAAAAATTATTTAAACATATATTCAGAATCCGAAACACATAAATATTCTTTGGAGTACGTCGTTGACGTTGATATCGATAAAATTGTACTTAAATTTCCTTTAATTGGCTTATTTTAATTTTAATATAAATCTGTTTAAAAAGTTAGCATTCTTTCAGCAGATTGCATAATTTGTATCTATTTGTAGCTACTTCTTTTGTTATCACATTAGCTACTTGAATTTGTGGCAACACTGCAGTCGTCATTGCCAGAGAAAGAGAGAGAGAGAAGCAAAAGAAAAAAATTGAGTATGCTGACAACTCTGGTTGTGGTTTTAGAGCAACTTGCCTCCAGTTTGGCGTTCATAATAATTAGTTATAATCGGATTTAGTTGGACGACGTCGACGATGGCGACAACGTTGTCGAAGGTGTCGTATGGTATATTTCTGACAGCACGGTGTATGCTCTATTGCAAACACGCCCACACACACAACCATACGAACCTTGTGAGAAGGAGTGGGGAGCAGACATGGCTTCACTTGAGCTGGAACTGGAACGACCACAAACGAAATGAAAACCCATAAAGAAAAACTCGAACGCCTGTATATGAGTGGGTTGTTCGGGTTTTCGCTTGTTTGGTTGTTGTTGTTATTCGGATTGTCTATGTTGGCTGGCAGTTTATTATTATGCTCTTTTCTAACACGTTTTGATTCGATTCGTTAGCTCAAACTCAATGCACTAACTAAGCCAGCCAAACATCCACAACGACTGACAACCAGGAGGATGGAGAACGGGGATCGGGGTAAGGAGGCCCCACAGCGCGACCGAAACCAAATCCGAAACCCGAAAGTTGCCCCCTTACCCCTTTACAACAACAAAAATAAAATAAAATAAAATAGTAATAAAACCTGTCTGGAAAAGTCTCAATATATAAATTTATTGAATTGATTTGTGTTTGTATTTCTCTTTCTCGATTTAGAATAGCTTTTTTCTTTTTGTTGTTGTTTGGTCGCACGTTCACCTGTGCACCATTTGGTTGCACTTTCCGCTGCGTCATGTCATGGATATATGTATATACATATGTATGTACAGAAATTCAGTATATAACTCAATTAGCTGCATACAGTCTGGGGCAACTGTGGCAACCAAAAAAATGACTCGTCAAGAAGTATATATTCCTGATCAAACCGAAGATCTGCTTTTTTATCTGAAATTTTGATTCTTAATTCTGACTAAAACTGACAGCTTCAGAAGGATCAAACTACTACACCATTAATTAAACTAAATTGCTTCAAAATTAGACTTCTATAAAGGAAACTTTTTTTTTTAATTCATATTCATAATTCATACTCATTAAAATGTAGTTTAAAGCCATTCTCAAATAACCAGATGAGCTATTTTCAAAATCGAATGGTATTGAATAGATAAAAACGTTTTAAATATATTCATTTCACAACAACAAATTACAACATAGTTTCAGTTGTTGTTACTGGAGTTGTTGTTGTTATGGATCGATCTTTGGGCCAGCCCACACGGCCTTTCCACGTCAATGTCTTATGGCAAAAGTGTGGCTCGAAAACTGTTTCTTTTTATATTCGTTATGTGTGTGGGCGATCTTGAATGGAATGGGATAGCATCGATCGGACTGACAAGGGATGGAGCGGTGAAGAGAGGGGAGGGGGTAGAGCATAAAATATGTTAATTAGGCTTAAAGTTATACAAATCTTAAAGACGACAAACCTCAAAGTCCGATCTCTGTTGTAATACAAAACCATAAACATGCATTTTCTTTCAAAGATTTTGACAGCATTTTGCAGTTGGAGAATTGAAGTTGAAGCTTTGGGTTGAAATTGTTGTTGTTGTTGTTGTTGTTGTTATTGTTGCTGGTGCTCTTGCTGTTGATGTGGTCAACAGTTGGCATGATGACTTCAAGCTGGTTTGCGTGTCATTTTGGGGCAGGGATATCTTCCCCTTTCTCTCTCTCTCTCTCTCTCTCTCTCTCTCTCTCACTAACTTTTTTACTCACTCAGTCACTCTCTTTCTACCTGTACCTGTCTTAATTTCCTGCTGTGCCCCTTGTTGTTGCTACTGTCGTTATTCTTGTGTGTTGCTCTCGTTGCGGCGGCAACATCTTCTTTTCTCAATTTCGCCTTCGCACGCTGTTTCTCCCCATTTTGGTCAAAGTCAAAGCCAAACCCAAGAAAAGACCCAGATCCAGACCCACAGCACGAAATCAGTTAGGTTCAGGTGTTCAATTTACTGATTGAAATTCTGTTTCGATGTGGCCAAGCTACTTTCGTTGTGCGTCCAGTTTTCTCGTCGTCGTCGTCGTTGTTGTTGTGTCAACTTGTTGTTGCTGGATTCTCTTCTTTTTTTTTTACTGATTTTCTGCTTGTTAAGAGATGCGCAGAGATCGAGTAGAGTTTTCAGTTTGGGGGCCACATATGATTTCGTTTCATAATTTTATGCTTGAACGTTGTAGCATGTCGTGGAATTATGTTAGAATTATGCTAATGAGCCCGGTTGCCCCCCCAACAGTCGAGAGATGCTTTAATTATGCGCGGTCAACACAAGTTTAGCGACCCTCCTGGCCAATCTTTAAACCCTCCCCTCCTGTCCCGTTCCATCATCACGTTCACTTCCCTTAGCGATCCGTCAGCATGAAAAAGAAGCAAAAACTTTGCCTTAATTTCCGACAACAGAAATGAAAAGAGAAAAGAAAACTGCAAAGTGAACTGATTAAATGTCAAAACGATAAGCTAACAAATGCCAGGACCCCTACACCTCTGACCATTTCCTCCGCCCTCTGTCTCCTAGCGCCCTCATAACATACTATATACATAAACAAGTGAGTGGCTCTTTTTATCTCGCATTTCCTGAACACAGGACGCAACTTAACTTTTGCTGACTTTGTAGATAGTCCAACAAAACTTGAAAAGACCGCCCACAAGGCTCCCTCTAAAAGTCCATGTGTATGTTTATGTATATATATGTATACATCTGTATATATATGTGATTGTAAGGTTAGTAGGGGAGAGGGTGGGGTGGTACTTGGCCATTAATAGGCGATATAAGTTTATTTTTTGCCAGTTGCTCCGACTTTTTATTGACACTGTCCTGTTGTATGGCAATCGCTCTGTCTCTCTCTCTCTCTCTCTCTCTCTCTCTCTCTCTGTCTCTGTCTCTCTCTCTCTCTCCCTGCAACTCTACCCCTCTGGCCCTTGCTTTATGTCTTATTCTCTTGTGGAAACTGCCAGTTAGCAGGATTTGTTGGTTTTTCTTTGACTTTGGCTTTGGCACTTGGTCCCATACGCATAGTCGCTGCCTTTTAGTTGATTTGCTCAAGCAAACAAATTGACAACAAAGTGCAGCTTTCACACACACACACAAACACACACACATACATATATTAGACTAGAAGACACAAATTGATTTTAATTGTTAGGCATTCCCTTTTTTAATTGTCCTAATCTCTGTCTAACTCGAAGTTTGCCAATATTCTTTACCTTAATTTGATGCCATCTGTCGAGCGCTCTTCTTCTTTCTTCTCTCCTCTTTTTTCTCTATGTCCTTCTTTTTCTCTCATTTTTTCCTTTTGTAGTTGCCATTTTCATTTTGTCAGCAAAAGTCCTTTAAGTAGCTCCATTTTGCAAAGGGTTAACCGGTCCCCGAAGGCCTCTGCTGCTGTGTGTATTTTTTTGTATGTGTGTGCGTGTGTATGTGTGACTCTCTGTGCGTGTGAGTGAGAAGCTATCGGCATTGGCTTAAGGTACAGTTGACACTTAAACTGCTAGTTAATGTCCCATTTAAGATTGCGTCTGATTTGTCTTGATTTTGGCGGTGGACAAATTATCGCTTTCTCTCTCTTTATATCTATATATCTTCATCTCTTCTATTTTGTATCTATCTGTCTCCTTTAATTGCAGTATTGTGCACCTGCGATTGCCCTTAAGCTATCCATTATTTTCTACGTCTATTTACTCTCTTTAACATCACTTTGCTACTTGCAAAAGCTGCCTGCTAGGACAAACAAAAGCTGCTTGCTGTGACACAGCTGCAATAATATGCAAGCTGATAAAAGTCAATATAAGAGATATCTGCTCTACTTATGACCATCTGATATCTAATATAATTTCAAAGCAATAAACTTAAATTACAGCACTGTCGAAAGCACGTTGCGACTCACAAAAGCTGCCTGCTATGTGGCCCAGACAAAAGAAAATGTAAAGCAGCGCTGCACACTGCCGATATTTTGGCATTAATTATATTTTTTTGTTCAGTATCTTAAACATTTTTTATTTCCTAAATCGAAATACTCCAAAGCAAACAAAAATAATTTTTTTAATTTTTCGGGACTTTCCTTAATATTTTAAGCGCGCTCAAAGTCAGCTGACTGAGCGTTGCTATATTCACTGAAAAAGCGCGAGAAAAATAATTGCAACTTTCAGAGCGAATTGTGTGTGTTATGTAAACATTATAAAAAAGTATAAATATGGACAAAGTTTTAACACAGAACGTTCAAAATAACGTACTTAACACAATATCGATTTACACAAAACACAGCAGACAGTACATATAATTTTCATTGTATAAATATAGTTAATACCTTTATTTATAATACTAATCTCTTCCATGGCACAATAACTTTGTTTTTAATGCATTTTTAATTTTTGTATTAACTCGTCTACTTGCAAGTTGCTCACGCTGCAATACCAAAATAATATCATGCTGTTTCTTTTGATGCTATTCTTGAAGAGGACAGCTAGAACAAAACAAAATCAAGAATACAGTTTAATAGCTAGACCAATTGACATGAAGAATAAAAGTCCATTTATTGGATTATTTGGGGGAGGAAAGGAGCAGCTGTTGCTGTTGTTGGTGCTATTTATGCTATTGATGGTGTTGGTGTTGGTCGTGGTGCTGCAGCTGCAATTGGCCTTAAATCTTGGCTATGAAATTGACGTAGAAAGTGGCCCAACTCAAACTAAACTCAAGTCGGCAGAACAAGGCAAGGCAATGGCAACGGCAAAACTTTGTTACGGTTCAATATAAATTTTTCAAAGTTATTTGTACCAGGTGGGCCTTTTATTGATTTATGAGAGAGGCAGGTCGGTATGGCTCGTTTAGATGAACGCTTGGCCATTTGCCTCGTCTACGTGCCACAGCAGCTCCCCAATGAGGCCAAAAACTGTAAATGACAAAACTCTTTGAATCTGTAAAGTGAGCGAAGGAAGCTCAACATCCGCTGCAGCTTGCATCTAATAACTAAAAGATGATAATAATACCGTGGTGAAGTGAGATGAGGTGAGGAAAAGTGATGTGTGGCGAGGCGAGGAGCGGCGAGGCCGGTTTCGATTTGGGTTTTCCTTAAGAAACTGGTTCGACCGGAGCATGGAGCAAATAATTAGCATGGGGCAATGGGCGCTGAGTCGAGAGAGCTCACATTCATCACAAAAAAACTTTATTGGACTCTGGTTTGGACTCGAACTTGGATTCGGACTCGGGCGTTGCCGCAGCACCTGTTCCCCAGTTGCAGTTTGCAGTTTGCACATAGTCGACTATAAATATCGCAAAGATGCTTGGCATGCTGCGTAAAGGATGCTGCACGCATGCTGCAGCTGCAACATCTTGTAGCCACTGCCTCAGCAACACTTGCAACAGCAACAGCAGCAACAGCAGCAACAACAGCAGCAACATCAGCAGCAGCTGCCTCTAAAGGAAACCCAATGGCAGGGAAGTGACGCTGACAAAACAAGCTACCTTCCTTCTTCACATCTCTCTTCTACTCCTCCCCTCTTATCCCCCTGCTCTCTCTTTTCCTCCTGCTCATGTGCTGCCCTCATCGATGCTGTTGCTGTATCGATTGGTTGACCAGTGCCAGCTAAAGATTTATGTGTGATAAGCGTCGCCTGAAAATAATTACTGTACTGCTGCCAGTTGGGGAAACTGGCAACTTGCAACAGGCAACGGGCAGCGGCAAAAGCAGCAAGCGGCAGCGAAAATTGAAAACTGGAGCGGAAAACGTTTGGAACGGAAATGTTTTTGTTTGTCGAGTGATTGGCATTTTGGTTTCAAGCAGACCCCATCTATGCCTTTCAAATCCGTCAAACAGCGGGAGAGGGAGCGATATAGTTTATTAAAAATTAGAGAGAGAGAGAGAGCGGGGGGTTATGTGTCGTTCGTAAATTAAGAGAATGATTGGAAAACCTTTGAATAAATCGCAGGGAGCACTTCTAAATTAGGCCGCCTACAGATGGATTACCAAGTGACTCAAAGTATTAATTACTTGCCGAAATTGTATGTGAATTGTAAGGAGGCTTTTCTAGCTTCGTAAGTTCAAGTCTTCGCAATGCGTTCGTACTTTTATATTTTTTTTGTGTCCTTATCATTGTTCTATATTTTGTCGCTATGGAGCTTGTTGTTCTATATTTAATTCCCCTGAGAACTTTTCGAATTTATTAAAACAAATCAAGAAAATATAATATAAAACGTAAGTGATCATAAAATTAAGTAATAAATAAGAAACTCTTTATTTTATTTTGCTGCAATCACAATTATAAAAAAATTGAGTATGCCAAAATGTAATTGCACCATGGGAGATCGGCATATTGCCCATATTGATATATTTCAATAAAATAACTTTCAACATATTTTTCCAATATAATATAGAATTGCTTCACACTTCAGTATAGTTTCTTTATAAGGTACTTAAAGAGAACAGAAGAGTTATATCTATACAGAAAAAGTATTTTCTGCGAGCCTTTTAGATCAAAGTGATCTATCTTAATGTTTTTAGTTATTTAAAAGCAAATTATGCTTGATAGTTCTACTTTTTATTATTTCAACATTTATCCAAAAACGTTAAATAAATTCAAGATTTGCAATAAAGGAAGAGAAACCCCGAATAAAATAATGCATAATTCTTGCAATCATATCTCTCTCGCTTATAAAGTCAACTATTGCAATTTCAAATTAAATGACAACACATTGTTGTCAAATCGAGTTGAAAGTGAAATCTTGCTATCCGACAATTACCAACATTAAGATAAAAGTTACAAAAAAAATAAAAAGCAAAAGAGAGAAGATGAAAGAAGCCAAATAGTTTTATGCATGGTGCGGATGGGACGATAAACGAGCGTGTCTATAATCACTTTTAATTAGCGATCATCGCGATGGTCTCGCAACCGAGTCAAATGGTTCCCAAAGCCCCCAGTGCATGGCTCTGATTTTTTGTAATTTCCAGATCTTGAGGGGCCCACTGCCGATCTACTCCGGAATACTCCTCCTCTCTCTCTCTCTCTCTCTCTCTCTCTCTCTCTCTCTCTCTCTCTCTCTGTCGTCCAATCTTTTTTTTTGATTCAAACGGGAGCAAACGCGGTAATCTTTATTTCTTCTTCTTTTTCTTTTTCTTCATTCTTTTTTCTTTTCTTATTATTTTTTTGATAGTGCGCTTTGGGGTTCTGTTCGGTTTTATGGATTTTAACGTTTTTCGTCGTCTTCTTTTCACCATTTTATGCTGTGCTATAATTTTCCCTGTCTGCGAGTAGCGCCAATTTCCGTATAAATGCAATAAAAACAAATAACAGCCGCGAACTACAAGAAAACAAAATTAGTTGAAAAGCAATAGACGCCAAGTGGCGGAAGTGAACTACTTACTACACATACATATATTTGTATGTATGCACACACACATTCACACGTGTATTTGTATAAGTGTGAACAATAATGCGTGAGAAAATCCAAGCTAAGAGCACACCTGACGAGAAGCAACTACCCGCTGACAGGTGAAAAGGGCAAAGGGAGGCAGCACTATCAAAATTGGAAGTGGCGCTACAAATGAGGGAGGAGAAGGAGGAGGAGAAGGAAGAGGAGATGGAGCAGGTGAAGTTCTAGAACTGAAGCTAAAGTTGGAGCTAACTACTCTCAATGTTAGTCGGTTCCAAACTGCAGTGTTTAATGACAGTGCTGAGTGATGTCCACACGCCCACAAGCTGATTGGCCAGATTGTGTTAACAGATTCATAGGTAAACTTGTATGTATGCTATGTATAGAAATATCTTTGTGGGAATGTCACATCAATCGATAGATATGTACATATTGTATGAGTACATAGCTTGTGGCTCATTATGTTTCTTTGAGTTCAATGATTGCTTCAAGTAACTCAATCGATATGGAAATTACTTTACAAAGAAGTTTCAAACTGACCTTGGAGTTCAATAACCGTTTAATTAATACAATACTCATGTTGGGGTAGCTAACAGCATTTAGCCAAGACACTATGGGCAAAAATTAAAAAAAGTTGCCATTAATACATTTATTTTGTTGTTCCGTATTATAAAAATTACCTTATATTGTAAATAACAATACTTCAATAAGCCCAAAAAGTATTTTTTAAAAATTTTTCTTAGTATTTTTTGGTATTTTATCACTTATCAAAGTCAACAGATTGAAATCTGGTCGCTCCTTAAAAAAAGCGTGATTGAACTGCGAAGTGATAATAAATCGAAAAAGTTTTAATATGGAATCAAAGAGTCAAGGTTTGTAAAGTAAATTATTAACAAAGAATGTTTATTACATGTGTTGTATTGTCCAATTGTTCAATGTGTTGTTGCTGCGTTTTTAGATACTAACTAACAAAAGTATTTGTGCTTTCCTTGGAGTGTACCTTTGAAGATTAGAAAGGATTAGAAAAGATAAAAGCTGAATGTTATTAAAAAAAATATTCTTTATCAAATAATATTAAAAATTTTTGAATTAAGAAAATGTCAATCAAAAAACAAAAAAATATAAATTTCAGTTTAGTTTAACTAAAGTTCATGCCAAATTTCAAGCTTCTAGCTTAATATTTAGATTTTATATAAATATTTTACTCTTCTCACTCTTACTCTTATTCATAGGCGGATTGCGAGGAGGCGGTGAAGGCGTGGTCCAATTTGAGAAAAAAAAAATCCGAAATTCTACATTAAAAATATAATTATACGTTCAAAGTTTCAAGTCTCTATCTTGAAAATTAGAATTGATGCCAAAATATCCGACCTTTTGCCCATAGTGCAAAGCAACTAATTGCTGTAAATGATACGACAATCAAACGATTGTCTTAAATAATTGTCAAACTGACCTTGTAGTTCAATAACTGATTAATAAATGTTAAGCTTTTCAGAATACCCGTCTTATGCTCCAATTAATGTAAAATTCGATCCTTTTATATGACTTGTCGTTTCATTTATTTATTTCTGAGTGTACATACGTTCTTTTGCTATAACAAAGAAGATTTTTACAACTTTCAATTTTTTTTTGCTTATATTTTTGAATTCAAACTAAAAATATAATTATTAGATGTGGAGCATAAGTATTTTGACAAGAGTTTGCTAAGCGTTTAATTAAGAACTGGATAGCTTAAAATTTACTTAACTCTAAATGAAATAAGAAATGTATATCTTTGAACATTTAAATCCTTATGGATTCCATGCACTTGTGATCTCCGTGTATCGTCCTTACCAAATTGGAGGATGCATCAACACATCATTTAATTTTCTTAATTATTTCTGTTCATGAAGGGATCGGAGAAGTGACATACTTACATTTATCAGAAGCTACCACCATACAGCCAAGGCGAAAAGTTAAGGTTTTCAGCCTTACCAATAGCTCAATCCAACGTATTGCGTGCTGAAATGCCTTTCAACCCTTTTCTTTTATGGGGCAACATTTCAAATTTCGCTTTCATACTTATGACGCGAGCAGATTTTTTACATTTTACGAATTTTTCGCAACAATTTTACACATTCTTCTTTATGGTTAAATATGTAGAGACATACAAGTACATTGTACATACATACACACATATGTACATACATGTACTTGTACATATTATGTTCGTAAATGGAAAAACATACATACATATGTACATACATAAGTACATTTGTTTTTCGGTTGTCGTAAACTCTCTAGGCCGGCGCTTCGCGCACTTGAGACTCTGCAGACACTTTTTGTTGTTTTTTTTTGGGGACTGTCTAATTTGAATGTAATTCCCCTTTGTTGTAGTTGTTGATGTTGTTCTTTTTCGCGCACGTACGAGCCTGTCTGCACTTTCATGTGCGCCGAAAGCATAGAAACAACATAAATAAAAAGAAAATAAAAGCACGCCCGGCACTAACAACAATACGGCGAACATAAACAATAAACGTAATAATAATACTTTAAAAGACCCTGAGGCAATTGTTCACGAATTTGTACAAAAAAGCGCTGAAATCGTTTTCGAATAGATTTTTGACTTTCCGCTTGGCCCTTGCTTCGTTCAGTTAAGTTGCCCTGCATGAGTAACTGTAATTGAACGAATCTTTGGCGATGTCGAAATTGCATACTTTAAGGACTTGTATTGAAGTTTGTATGAAATCAAATATAAACATATTATGAAAAATATCGAATAAAATATAATAGTATAATATAAGTGCTATGAAGCCTACGAACATCACATCCGCGCCCGATAATTACAAAAGTCATAATAATACATATTTAAATTCATTTAATGGTATCTTATATTCGGGTAGTAATCTAAGGCGTTTCCACTCGTTTTTGTATCGTGACATTAAGACTTCGTGAATTTAAGACTTCAGTTATAAAATCATAGATACAAATTTCTATTTTATTTATTTATTTTTATCCATGTGGCAATAAATAATAAATAACTAATCATCATGCCATCTCTTTCTTTCTCACGCAAAGAAATGACCACGAAGCGAAAAGAACTACAGCTGATAATGTTGACAATGATGAAGGCATTCCTGGTATTCTGGCTCACAGTGGGCGTGGCAAGGGGGTCGCCCTCGCAATATACAAGCTATCAGAACCAGAGATTCGCGATGGAACCACAGGACCAGACAGCTGTTGTGGGTGCCCGTGTAACACTCCCCTGCCGTGTCATCAACAAACAGGGTACATTGCAGTGGACCAAGGATGACTTTGGCCTGGGGACATCCCGTGATCTGAGTGGATTCGAGCGCTATGCCATGGTCGGCAGTGATGAGGAGGGCGACTATTCGCTAGACATATATCCGGTGATGCTGGACGATGATGCGAAATATCAATGTCAGGTTAGCCCTGGACCTGAAGGACAACCAGCCATACGTTCCACTTTCGCCGGATTGACAGTTCTGGTGCCGCCGGAGGCGCCAAAAATCACACAGGGCGATGTTATCCATGCCACCGAGGATCGCAAGGTGGAGATTGAGTGCGTATCGATAGGTGGCAAACCCGCAGCGGAGGTGAGTACCCAAAAATCCTAAAAACACAGCAGAGTCTCGACCCGGCAACTGTTCTGGCTAACAGTCAAACCGCAGCATGTTGAAAGCAGCACATTCACACGAGCGCCAGCTCGAAACTAATCAAACAAACAATGGATGTCAATCGGACTACGTTGACAGACTGTCCGACTAACCAACTGGTTCCTTCAATTGCACTAACCCACAAAAACCCCCCTTTCTTTCTCTCTCTCTTTCTCTCACTCTCCTCCACACAGATTACATGGATTGATGGTCTGGGTAACGTTCTAACGGATAACATTGAGTACACTGTCATACCGCTGCCCGATCTACGTCGCTATACAGCCAAATCGCTGCTGCGGCTCACGCCCAAAAAGGAGCACCACAACACGAATTTTACGTGCCAGGCACAGAACACGGCTGACCGCACGTATCGCTCTGCCAAAATACGTGTCGAGGTAAGAGATAACCCGCAACCCTTTACCTCTCCCCGGCCTTATTCTATACCCTCTAGTGACCTTCCATTTCAGTGCAGGCTGGGCTGTCCTTTGGTCCATTGCAATTTTAGCATCGTATGTCGTTACCTATGGGCCTAGCACAATGCGCTGACGCGCACAGTCAACGCTTGAGCCCCCACTATCAATATTACGTGGTGCCCTCTATTCTCTGTTCCCCAAAATGCCTATGTGATGCGTACACCCGTCGCGACGGCCGAAATCCATTTATGCAGCTAGTGAAAGCATCCTTCCATCTTTTTTGAACGAGCTTTTATGTCATGGACATGGCCATGACAGTGATGGGCTAATTCATACTGAAACATGAACCATAGGGCTACGGCCAATCCCCCAGTTAAGTGAAAGCAAGCAAGGACTTACATCGGTGTTTCACGCACAGCTGTCATACTGTACCCTCCACTGTTCCACTGTTCCTCGGTTTCTCCCTTTCACTGTCCAGTGCTAAGCCCTGTCAATTGGCCAGACTGTTAGCGCCTTATGTTCGTATCCCTGGCCCTCTGTCAACTGACAAATTCATAACGCGCTCCCAAATCTAATTATGTTTAGGTCTTCAATAAAGTGTCTATAAGCTGTGAGGGACGCCTGTTAATGAGAAACCCATCCAGAAAAATATCAACTAATCTTAAACGGATTTCTTAATCTGTCCTTTAACAGGTTAAATACGCACCCAAAGTCAAGGTGAATGTCATTGGCTCGTCATCGGGAAACAACAACGTAGCCGCATCAATTGGCGCCGTTCAACGCATTGTGGAACATGCACAGGTGCGACTCGAGTGTCGGGCCGATGCCAATCCGAATGACGTCCGTTATCGCTGGTACATCAACGACGAGCCAATTATAAACGGTCAAAAAACTGAGATGGTAAGTGCTCCAGACCCTCCTCTTACTGTTGTGCAATTGAGAAGGAGAGTGGGGAAATAAAGAGGGAAAAGGAACGGGTCTGTTGCTTTGGCCACGTTCACATTCCTTTAGCGAGCCGCATAATTAGAGCAACTTTGCTGCCATCGGTTGTATAATATGCTGGCCACAGCTATTTTGTCATGCCAATTACAACTGGGGACTAGACCAGATCTATGAACTGCCGATCTAAGCAAGAACCAGTTGTGCCAGTTGGCCGGAAAGAGTTAACGTTCCCACAATTTGCTCATTCTCGAATCTCTTTCCCCCTTTCCACGATCAGGTCATCCGCAATGTAACGCGAAAATTCCATGATGCAATTGTCAAATGCGAGGTACAGAATTCCGTGGGCAAAAGCGAGGATAGCGAAACACTAGACATAAGCTGTAAGTTGCAAAAGATCTCTTGCACCAGTCCCAGCAGTCTTAACCGATTGCTCTATTCCTTTATCCACTTTAGATGCACCCAGTTTCAAGCAGCGTCCACAATCCATGGAGGCAGATGTGGGCAGTGTGGTGTCGTTGAATTGCGAAGTGGATAGCAATCCACAGCCTGAGATTGTCTGGATACAGCATCCGAGTAATCGTGTCGTTGGAACCAGCTCCAATCTGACCTTTAGTGTGAGCAACGAGACAGCCGGTAGATACTATTGCAAGGCCAATGTTCCAGGCTATGCTGAGATCTCAGCGGATGCATATGTCTATCTGAAGGGTTCTCCCAGCATCAGTTCACAGCGATCTCAGTACGGTCTTGTTGGAGATACGGCAAGGATTGAATGTTTTGCCAGCAGTGTGCCACGTGCTCGTCATGTCTCCTGGACATTCAATGGCCAAGAAATAAGCTCCGAGTCCGGACATGACTATTCGATACTTGTAGATGCAGTTCCGGGAGGGGTGAAGAGTACACTTATCATACGCGACAGTCAAACCTATCACTATGGAAAATACAACTGCACTGTGGTAAACGATTATGGCAACGATGTGGCCGAAATCCAACTACAACCAAAGAGTAAGTACAATTTGGTTGAAAGAGTATCACTTATCTAATTTAATTTTTTTTATCCCTTTTTCTCTTCTAAATCTTTAGAGAGCGTATCCCTTTTGATGACCATTGTCGGCGGCATTTCGGGAGTGGCAGTGCTGATGGTGTTGACCATCATCATCCTGATCTACTTTAAGTGCAAGAAACGCACCAAGTTGCCCCCTGCCGACGTCATTAGCGAGCATCAGATCACCAAGAATGGAGGTGTCAGTTGCAAATTGGAGCCTGGTGATCGTACTTCCAACTACAGCGATCTCAAGGTGGACATTTCCGGCGGTTATGTACCTTATGGGGATTACAGCACACATTACAGTCCACCGCCACAGTATCTGACCTCCTGTTCGACCAAGTCCAATGGCAGTTCCACCATACTGCAGAATAATCATCAGAATCAACTGCAACTGCAGCAACAGCAACAACACCAGCAACATCATCACCAGCAACAACAGCAGCAACAGCAGACTGCGGTTCAGAGTGTGCCCATGACCTTTCTGACCAACAGCAGTGGTGGAAGTCTGACCGGGAGCATAATTGGAGCACGTGAAATACGCCAGGAGAATGGTTTACCCAGTCTACAATCGACAACGGCATCTGTAGTAAGCTCCTCGCCGAATGGAAGCTGCAGTAATCAGAGCACTGCAACCACCACTCATGTTGTGGTACCCAACTCGATGGCCCTGAGTGTGGATCCACGATACAGCGCCATCTATGGTAATCCCTATTTGCGCACATCGAACTCCTCGCTACTGCCTCCTCCGACGGCGGTCTAAACAGCGTTAGAAGTGAGGAGTGCCTGTTAGGTCTCTGCACGTAACGCCGCCTTTGCCACAACCGCCCAGCCCAGCAAAGCACACTCGTAAGACTGATCTCAAGGGCAAAAGAAAAGACAGGGCTGTCGTTGGGCGCCATAGCACACTGTGTTTCGGTGGCGGGGAAGTAAGTGCTCAGGATAGACCTTCTAAACTTTTTAGCAACCAAAAATTCGCATTGTGTAACTTAAAGATTAAGCATTCGTTTAAGAGAGCTCATGACACGTCTGATTAGGCAGCATAAACGTTAACTAACCATATTCTAGGTAAACATACAGATAAACACACTAGTGGAACTACCAGCTGCTCTATAACTAAACTACTCACATATACTTAGTATTTCATATTATCACAATATATTTGATTGTTTTTTCCCGCTAGCCTAGTGAAACAGTCAGTTGATGTAAAATATCTCGGCTGCTTTAGCTTTAGTGTGACAAATTCAATTTTTTCACTAGCATGTAAGTGACCCCACAAGGGAGGGTTTTTATAGACTTTTAAGCTAGAATTTTGCGCATTTACAAGTCCTTAGAAACTTGCTGCATGTTAAAAAAAAGCCTTACAAAGATTATTTATGACAAAAGCTGATTCAAAAACAAAACAAAACACCAATTGCCAGAAAGTTAATTATAATAACAATATTATGATAAGAAAAGAGGAAAACAAAATTTTGCGTAGCCTGATTGTTCGCTATATGCTTCTATTTTCCACGTTTACATCTAATCATCGACTATTAATTGATGCGCATATCTTAAGACGTTTACAACTACATGAAGTAACATATCCTTAAAAACTATCTATCAACTAGCTTTCTATATCAATCGATTGCTTTGTACACAGCTGAAAAGCAGCAAAAAGCGCGCGGAAATTGACAAACAATTCAAATAAAAAAATATTAAACTTTAAAAAATTATATAAAAAAAAATATTTATTCAATGTGCTTGCAAACATACTGTCACACACATGTGTATACGTATGTGCATATTGTATGTGCATTGCTTAAGAAAATTATGCCAAAGTACCTGATAGTATTTAAGCCGAAGAACGTTCTTCTTTTTTTTTCGTAGTTTAAGAGTTTTTTTTAGAGTGTAGGCCAATGAAAACGTATTTAAAGATAACTAAATACTCCATCTCCTTAAAACAGTCGCCTTAACTTATGACACGCCCACATTTAAAGCTCAGCAAAAACAAAAGTATAAAAACTTTAAATGGAAAACAAGAAAAAATTGAACTCGACATGCCGAAATTGTATGCCCTTGCAGAGTGGTTTGGTTAAAACAAATAAATGTATGAAAATTTCTAAATAGTCGTCCAATTTTATTCATTTTTGGTCAGGTCGTATTTGAGTGAGTTTCCTTAAGGTATTCAGAAAATACAGAACTTCTCAGAAGAAAAAGAACAAATCATTTGTGTACCCTCTGCAAGAGTATCAAGAAAATTCGATAAATAATGCAAACTCATCAGTTCAATTGTGCTAAGTGTACTTCTAAGTGTATAACGATAATTAATATACATTTATCCTAGCTCTAGTACGCCATTAACATAAAGATTATATAGTCTATACATATACATATATATATACATAGTATTTTTTTTTTGTCTAACTGATAATTTAAACCCGTCGTCGTAGCTATATTTTGATATATAAACAGATGAATGTATCGAAAGAAAAAAAATTAAAATGAAAGGCATCACATAATATTCTTTCAAATTGTTTTTTGATTTTCTAAAAATTTTATTTTCATTTTGTGCGCATTTTTAGCAATTAAGCGACGTGAATTGCAGTAAATCGCTATATTTTTAGCTGTCGATATTTTTTGTCAGTAATTAAGCGAAATTAACAATGTTTTATGTATACAAAAAAAACAAAAACAGTTAAATTACAGCAAATAAACAGTTGCATATATAAAATAAAAATAAACAAAAATTGATTGCAAAAACATGGAGTTTGGTATTTCTTTTTAATACTAATTTTTTTAGGACGCAACATTAAATTTCAACTGGCTTATCATTAGGAACTGGAATCGCTGCCCTCGAAAGTCAAATAAAGCGGTGTAACATTTGTAATTTTATAACTTCCCCTAGCCTATCGGGTAGCTGAGTGTGGTGGGTGTGTGGAGGGGTTGACTGGTGTCATGTCACGTCAAAAAACTGTCGGCTGTAAAAGCTAAAAATCAAACAAAGAGCGCAGAAATTTAAAAGTGCCACCCAGAAACAGAAGTGTGTATGCGTGTGTGTGTGTGTGAGGGAGTGTGTGTAAATTTATGGTAAGCAGCGTATGGAATGATTTGAAATAAAGGACGTTGACAGAGAGTCGACTGTGGAGTGTGGAGCTTGGAGGGTTGTGAGAGGATTCGAGTTGACAATGCAAACAAACGGCTCGCTAAGCTCGACTAAAAATGCTTAATGAGTGCGTAAGGGTCACACACACACACACACACACACACACACACACACACACACACACACACACACACACACACACACACACACACACACACACACACACACAAAAATGTTTGTCTTGGGGTCCATGTATAGCTGCTGTGTCCTTGTTCTGCTTGCCGCACGATCCGCAAGAAAATGTTGCGGCATCGCGCACGACGCACATTAAACTAAATTAGTTGCCTTTGTCACAAACGACCCTCGAGCAGGCACCCGACCGGCTTACAACCTGTCACCATACACACACACACACAAGTGGCAAGTGGGGTTGGTTATAACTATACTACGTGCACTTAGTCGTCGGAAGTTGCAATTGCGGTTTACTGTGTTAATTGGCATGACATTGTTGTGGCAAACGAAACTATCGTAGGTTGCAGGCGACCAGGCGACCAGTTTGAGCTCTGACTCTAATGGATTTGCTGTGGATCAAGTTGAGGCAATATCCATATAGCCTACCTCCATACGAGTACTTACGAACTTACTTGCCACACGACACTTGCTATTGCCATCGCTGTGGCTTGCACTTTTGCTGACAACTGCCTCGCATTGCCGGCAATTCTGAATTTACCTCGATACTTTTGTTGCAAGCATTCCCTGCAATTGTGATATAAGGCGACGGTACATATAATGTATGGGGCAGGCAGTGGATGGAAGTTTTGGTTGGCATAGATATTTACAAATTCATTATATTTTGATGATTACCCTAAAATTGTAAGACAGGGTAACATTAACTATAGACAAACAATGTAACAGCGATTTTAAAATTTACTTACATATATTCTGATGATGCAAATGTATACATACATTTCAATAGCACCAAATGTGCGTACATGACAGTCGGGCGAACCCGATTGTAAGAGACCCTGTCCGTATGATGTCTCTATCTCTAACAGTCTCTGAGACCTAGGTGCTTATGCAATCCAAACCATTAAGGTATGTGTTTACTTTCGGGATCTGACAGGATCTAAAAAGACGCATACTTCAACTTCTTAGTCGTTTTGCTCCCTAGCGACATTGTCAATCATTTGGACAGTTCGTCTGTGTGTCAATCAGTCAGTTATTTCGTCTATTGTGCCTATACAATTTACAACCTGTTTTAAGGGTATCTATTAATTTACATTGACTGTCAATCAATTAGTCTAATGACTGGCGATGCATAATGAGTTTGCGTACCAACGTTTCACATGTGACTATAGGGAATTTCCAAGTCGTGCTAATTTTGAATCCAGCCAAATTCTGCCCCATTTTTATTTTTATTTTATTTTTAAAGGTTTGCCTACGTACTATTGAAACTTTTTCTTTTCTTTTGGGGAGAGCTTCGTTAATCTACCTCCACTTCCGCAATACTATCACTTCAAATCTACCCTCTCCTTTTCACCATCCGTCTACTTCCATGCGCCCTTTTTTATAAACAATTGCCGGCTGCATTGCGCGTATCCAGGCATCTCGAGCTTGGAACTGGAACTGGAGTTGGAACTAGAACTGGAGCTGGAGCTGGAGTCTAACGCATGTCATCGACAACCCAGAAAAACAGACACAAAAAACGGACACAAGTCGCACGAAGAGTTACGATTTCATTAACATGAGATATGGCGAGTGCTTGGGCCTCGACTGGATTGGGTTGGGTGTGGGTGTGTTTGTGTGTGTGTAGTGTGGGTTGATTGGGGTCGTCGGTGGGTCGCGTTTGGTCTGTTTTATGGCTCAAGTGGCTGGCAGGCGGTTGTCGTTGTCGCACTGCGTTGCGTTGTTAATTGTTAACGCTATAGTGGGGCAGTTCCCCTCTCTGCTTTCTTCTCTCTCATTCTCAATCTGTATTACTCGCTCTGTGTTGGAGGGTTGCGACTTTAGTCATATGATTAGGATATGTTTTGTTTTTCACTATGCACTAAAAACGAAATGGCCAAAACGTAACCAACACACACACACACACACACACACACACACACACACACACACACCCACACACCCATACACACACATACACACTCTCATATACACACGCAAAGGAGACCACAGTGGTATGAAAATGAACAGACGAGGGGAAAAGCGTAACCAGGGGCCAGAGCCCTAACATAAACTTTGGGCTTGGGGTGATGTTGCTTAATGTCCTGGCGACCCGTTCTGTGTAATTGCTACTGAGTGTGTGTGTGTGTGCGCGAGTGAGTGTGTGTGGGTGTGTAAGTGTGGCTCATATTCGAGGCAGGGGCGAGTTAAATTTCTTGAATTAATAAAATGTCTTCATTATTTAAATTGCACGCACGACCACAGGCGTAACCCACCCAAATGTGGTGCACAAACAAACGCAGCAACGTATGTACATATAAACACGGATATGGATGTATGTGTGTGTGCTCATAGTTGTACATACACATACATACGTACATATGTGCTGGTCATTTGTCGTCTCTCTGTGTGCGTGTGTGTGTGTGTTGATGCGGGCAAGTTAATTAGCAGCTGGGGAATTGTGAAATATATTAATATTGTACACTTTGGTAGTAACCTCACCGCACCATCCAACCACCAAATATTCATGCCCCCCATTCTCGTTCTTCTCTCCCTTCTACTAACGTGACACTGTTTCCCTTTGTGACCGCATTGGGACGACAGTGTCATCCAGAATGGCCATATAAGTGGTTGATCTTCAGTTCCAGCCTGCAATTACCATCTATAGTTACAATACTTAAGCCCGATCGGGTGCTACCCTACCAGGAAATAGTACCAACAATTCAATAAGAATTGAAGGAAATTCGAAAAAGACAATCCATGAATCCTTAACTATTTTTATTAGTGTCAAAAATTATCAAACCTCTTCCAAACACTGCTTGATATTCAATTCCGTCAGATGACCTGAAATTCAGATAAACAAGCGGCAAAGGCTACAGTCGAGCTGCCGACTATAGGATAGCTGTAACTTACATACATATGTATATAAATAAGAATTTCGCGAATTTTTTACTCCAAAGAGTTGGCTAAAACAACATTCAAATTAGCAACTTCTTTAGATTCAAAATTTTTTGATACCGTTATTTTGAATCCACTTTTTAGGACAGCAACTGCTCCAAGTTAAATGTTAGTAACTTTCATATTTCGAACCTGAAGGAATTCTGTCTGAAATGCAATAAATGTGGGCGTTCCATTCATATCCATTCGGTTATTTAGGTAATGAATATTTTTCTGGGCTACAACGATATAAACGATTATACTGTTTAACTCGCTCGCGGTGCTACAGTCGAGCATACTTGACTGCCGGAGACCCCGTACTTACTTTCACGTCCTTGCAGAAAGCTGTATTAAATTTTCTACCAATTTGAACCAACTTCTGTCAGGATATATTAGACCAACCCATATGCAAATACTGTCAGTTTGGTTAGAATATCTCAAAAAACAAAAAAGTTTGGCAGTTATATGATACCTATATGAACGTTCTATATAGCGGACCGATTTAAACTCAATTTGGTCAAACTTGATCTGCGACCCGTATACAGGAACCTAGATACCAAATTTGAAGTCTTTAGCTCTTTTAGTCTCTGACATCGACGCGTTCAAACAGACGGATGTACGGATAGACGGACATGGTCAACTCGACTCGGCTGTTGATACTGATCCATAATACATACATAATATGTATGTATATGCTTATACTTTATAGAGTCCACGCCTCCTTCTGCCTATTACATACATTCCAACGAAACCATTATACCTATTTTTGCCCATTTATATTGGGCACAGGGTATAACAAGGGGGGCTCTGCCCCCTGCTCTCTTCACTCGCGGTGAGGTGCGGCTACAGACGAGTGTACGCGACTGAGCCCTGAGCCCAAGCACTGAGATACTGTTCGGCACGCCAAAGACTTCATGCCCTTGAAGAGGGCTGCATTACATTTTTGACTGATTGTTTCAATGATAATAATATTTGAGCGATTTGAACCAATTTTGGTCAGGATATATAAGACCAACTTAAATGCTATTTTGGCCAGTATGTAGAGGACCAATTCAGGTACTTATTCTGTAAAAATTGTTCACATATCTCAGAAAACGAAAAAGTTTTTCATACCAAAACTTAATTCTTGACCGATCGTTTCAATGGAAGCTATATAAAATACAGTATATAAATAAATAAATACAGTACAATCTCGATAATGCGAACTCTTCTTAATTCGGAGACTCAAATTTTTTGGCTGCTTCTCAAATCCGGCACATTTATATTTTTGTATGAAAGAAGAGAATAAAAGTACAAAAAATACGTGCAAAGACGTAATGTAACAGTGATCAACAACAGTAATGTAAAATTATATGGTCGTCATATTTGAAATTTTGTTTGAAAACTATGGGTTGTTATATCTAACATGGTTAGATTTACTCGGGCGCCTAAAATAAATCGTTCGTTGACAGCTATATGATATAGTTGACCGATTTGAACCAACCTTGGTCAGTATGCCAATTAACCTTTAGTATGAAAAGCTTTTTTGTTTATTAAGATATCCCAATCAAATTTGAATATTGTTTATTTGGGACTGTCTCTAACATCCTGACCAAATTTTTTCAGTGTTGGTGAGCGAAGCGATCAGGGGCGTAGCCCTAGTATTATATAGTTGTCTGACTAAAAAATAAAAAGAAACTTGATCTGCGTACCAGACGGACATGGTCAAACTGACTCGGCTGTAGATACTGATCAAGAATACATATACTTTATGGGGTCTGCCACGCCTCCTTCTGCCTGTTGCATACATTCTGTTAAACATAATATACCATTTTTTGTCCATTTTTAATGGGCACAGGGTATAAACACAGATTCTTTAATTATATAACTATAACAAATAAATGCAGATTATTTTTGCGATAACTTCGGGACTCCTTCCTGTTTGTTGTTATTGTGGATAATGAGTTTACTTGAGTCCGCCGGTGACTTCGATGGCAGCTCCATTGACATAGGCGGACTTCTGGGAGGCAAGGAAGGCAATCACCTCGGCAATTTCATCAGGTTGACCCAGACGGCCGAGGGGGCAACGTTGCACCACCTGTTGTTTAATCTTGTCAGGCACGACAGCCACCATGGGAGTGTCAATATAGCCGGGAAGGATGCAATTGACGCGGATGCCGAATTTGCCAAACTCCTTGGAGGCAACCTCTGTGAAGGAGATGACGCCAGCCTTGGTGGCAGCATAGTTGGCCTGTCCCATGTTATTCATGCGTGCCACAATGCTCGACAGATTTACAATGCTGCAGTTGCTCAACTGCTGTTCGATCATTGCCTTGGCAAACTGTTGCGTCACCAAAAACGTTCCCTTCAAGTTCACACTGTAGACATCGTCATAGTCGCGTTCGGGCATTTTTAGAAGATAGCCATCCCTGGTAATTCCCGCCGAATTCACAACAATGCTGGGCGCCTGCTGGAACTGAGCCAGGGCTGCTGTAACAGCGCTCTGTACACTCTGCACCAACGAGACGTCGACTTCCAGTGCTGCTGCTCGATCAGCGCCAAGTTGTTTGGCTGTTTCTTGTGCTGCCTGCAGATTGCGATCCGCGGCAATGACTTTAGCTCCATCACGTGCCAGTATCCGGCAAGTGGCACGTCCAATTCCAGATCCGGCACCTGTATATATCAAAAATATTTAGCTAAGTTCAAAGTTCATACGAAACAGCTAACAAAACACAAAACGCACCTGTTACAAATGCCACTTTGCCAGTCAATATTCCACTTGCCATTCTGACTGCGTCTGTTTGTGTGTGTGTGTGTGTTTGTGGACAGTGATATAAATCTAATCAGTGCCACAGACGAAACAACAATGATTGCCACTAAAATAAGCAACACGCCACCTGCACATACATACATATATTGATAAACCACTGGACAGTGTGACCAAAGTCAAAGCTGTGAAAATGCCAGAACTGATCACCACAGCGACTATCGTAAATATACCAGCGTTGAGATTTTTAGTTAAATTTCATGAATAAGTTCAGTCGTTCATTTTGGAGTCGTGAATTAAATCAGTCATTTAGTTCATATTCAGTAATTGTTCAGTTGTCATAAACTATAAAGTTTCTATTCAGTTGTCATGAACTATGACAGATGAATTGAACAGTCTTATCAGTTAATTAGTTGCTTACGAGCGATATGAATTGATTTAAACTGTTCGAACTATTTCTTGATAGTGAAATGGAAAATGAATTTTATGTTTTTTATTCGAATATATGAGAAATTCTTATTACTTTCAGTTTAATTCTGATTTTTCTTTTGAGTGTTGTATGTGTACTCTAAGTCCATTAAAAATTGTATAAGGGATTGCACTTCAAAAAATAATGATACATGCAATTGATTTTCGCATGTAAATAATGAAGATATAAAAGATATATGAATTATTCTAATGGTATTTGTGTGAAAAAAGTTAAAGTATATGAAGAAAATTAAATATAAGCATTCCAACTGCAAAATTACCGATATAGTTCATAAATGACTGAATAAGTTCACTCGTTCATTTCAATGACACGATCATTTGAACTTTTTCAGAACCAAACGACAAACCTATAAAATAGACTAATATTAGTATCACTTATATATTTTGTATATGTGTGTTTTTGTGTTGCATATATGTGTTGTAGCTGCTTTTATTTTTAATTTTTTAGGTGAAATTTACTGATTACTGATATTAAGGTTCATCTATAAACTTTTACTTCAATGCCTGAAAGTATAAAGTATAATTTGGATTATTCATTTATTAGATCTCATACGGTTTTAATAGAGCGCGCAAAAGTATGCAGTGAAATTTGAACTCATAGGAAATTATCATTCAATTAGATTTTTCCGTCGGCGTATTCAAACAGACGGACAGACTGACGGACGGATAAACGGTCATTGCTAAATCGACTCGGCTGTTGATACTGATCTAGATTATCGAGTTGAGTACACTCGACAGTAGCCGCACCTTAACCGCGAGCGCGGTCTTAGTCTCTATTTAATTAATTAAAATAAATATTAATTTAATTTCTTTAACTACTTAAACTATGACTCTTTTCAGTTTTCTTGCTTCTACTGTTTCTCACATACATAAAGATGACTTTATTCCCATGAAAAATACATACTTTGCTGGATAATAACAAGTATTGCTCTCTCCATAGCACTGGCTTCGATAGAAAAGCAAAAAGTTTTTTTTGTCTTTCCTGAACATTGTAATTTTTTGAGTTGATACACTCTATGTGTGTCTGCTGTTCTTTACTAGGCAACATAATCTTATCAGAAAATGAACTAAAAGAAATTATTTATTACCATGCACTATGGGGCGTTTGAAAAGTTTTTTTTGGCATTAATTAATATTTTCCGAGATATTTAGATGCGGTTTGTATTTTGGAAAAGTGGGCGCCCGCCCATTATTTTAATTATTTTTATTTTTTTTTTAACTTTTCGGGTGCAATTCAGTTGAAATAATAAACAATTACTTTTTAAATAACATTTTCTAACAATATATATTATTAGCATTAAAATAAATCGTAATTTTTTGATACAGAGAGATGAAAACCCTCTAAGAAGGGTGTAAACATAAAAAACAAAAAAAAAAAATTGGGGGTGGGGTTGGTGAAACGCCCACTTTTCCAAAATACTTCTAAGGGCCTGTTTAGCGAGATATAAATTAAAATAAAAAAAATGCTCAAATTCTCCATAGGGCAGTGTGAACAAATAGTCATTTGTGAGGTTACGTACTAAAAAATTAAATTTTGCAAAATGTGCACATTGAGAGAAACTGTTCTGAATTGAGAATTAATCACTCTACAACATGGATATAGACATTAACTTGACAAGTGCTGACAATTTTTTGTAACTCTTTGCAAAGTTTAACTTTCCGTTTGCAAATGTAAAAATGTTTAATAAGAAACGCACAAAAACAACAAAATATCAGTTGCAGCATTTAGTACAAACCTAACTGTTAACGGCTCTGAGAAATAAGGCCCCAATGAAATAAGGCCCCAAAAAAAATGAAATAGGCCCCAAAAATTTATACAGGAAACAACAACAACGATTTTTGTGAAATTTGGAGTGTTATTTCCTTTTTTAGGGCCTAATTTCCTAATTAAAATTGGGGACTTATTTATTTTAAATGAAATAAGATCCCAAAAAAATGAAATAGGGCCCCAATTTTTAGTTTTGGGGCCTTATTTCATTTTTTTAGGAAATAATATCCAATTTTTAATATGAACTTTTTGGGGTCTTATTTCATTTTTGTTAGGAAATAATTTGGAAATTAGGAAATAATACCCCAATTTTTAATATGAATCTTTTGGGGCCTTATTTCATTTTTCTTATTTTTGCAAAAATAAGAAATTTAATCCAAGAACTGCATTAACGGTAATTGTCTTATCTGCAGGTGTTCTTATTTGATGCGCGGATTTTTTTTACAGATGTGCAAAATCACCGCTTTAAAATTAGTTCAGCGGTTGGTTTTGAGTAAATTGATCAGTTTTGTGACTTACATAGTAGTAGTAGACGAAGTAGACGTAAAAATTAGAGCTATAATTATGTTTAATTTTCATTTTAAAAATTTTCAAACTTATCGCCGCAGGCGAAAATTTGATACAAAAAAATCGCGCGATTTAATTATTTCTTGAAGTTATAGATAGTTAATTATACTAAACATCCAAATTTAATAATAATTACAAATAAATAAAATATACAAAATAAAAGAATTATAAAAAAAAATTTGGGGTGTTATTTAATTTTGAAAATTGGGGTGTTATTTCATAATGAAATAATACCCCAAGATTAGGGCATTGTTTCATTTTTTTTGGGGCCCTATTTCGAAATAACACCGTTACAAAATAACACCCCAATATTGGGGTCTTATTTCCTTTCCTCTTTTGGGGCCTTATTTCATTGGGGCCTTTTTTCCTGCAGTCACTGTTAACATCCAATACACATTTTATATTTTGCATGCAATTTTCAATATTGATTATAAAATGCACAGCAATTTTACATTTTATGAAAGCACGCGGCCTTCGGTTTAAACAGCTGACTTTAACAGCTGCTATCTTAACATTGGACTGTTATGTTAACATTTCTGGTATGGAACATAACAGTTTGATGTATTTATAATGTGTTGACAAACTAAATTCATGAATTTGCATACCATCGAAAAATGAATTAATGCCAAAAAACCTCTCAAAAAACAATGTGAGTGACACATAGCAAAATGAGTTATAGCTAACTTGTGGTAGGGGAGATTTAAGGAGTGATGTTGATTGAAATATCGGAGATCATCTAATTGAGAGTGTAGTAACACTATGTCAATATCCGGTCTAGGAGGTCTAAATTATTTTATTGATAATATATTTATTTAAATGACGCCCATAACATTATTTCACTGTGCTGCCTAAAAATATGCAATGAAATATGCATTGATTTAAAATTGAGAGATGACTTTGAGTTTTGCAGACAAATGTTTTTATTAATTGATCAATTATTTCATTCTAAAGGTATTAGATAGTAGAGCTGAGACTGTGGCTTGGGGTCTAAACGAGTCTGTGATTGTAACTGAATTGTTCCGCTTCGACCGTTGACGCTGCGCGCAAGTCCAAACTGTCGAAGCAACTTCTTGAGATACCTTTTAGGAATGCGAATCAACTGGCGTCTTATGATGCGTTGAATTTTGTTCCATGGACGACTGCTTCCTCGATTATTCTCATCGAATTGATCTGCCACATTCAGTTTTTGCATGAGCTGTTGCAATTGCTGTTCGCTTAGCTGGCTAAGATCGATCTGTGGCATCTGTCGATCGGTTTCATTAGTGGTCAGATTATTAGACTGCGAGACACCGCCGCAGGCAGCTCCATTTGACTTGGCAGCCGCATTCAACAGCAAGATCAGCAACAGCATCCAGTAAAGTGAACAGTTCATCTTGGACTTAACTGGTTGACAGTCGAATTATGCCCCTTAAATAGTTCAGTTGGCCCCAATGGCGATTTTCTGCCACATCACGATCGATTAAAGAGTCTTGCTGTAAGTTGAATACAAAGTGGATCAAGTACTATTCGAAAGACTTTTATTTATTCTTCTGTTTGCTCAAAAAAAAAAGACTGAGGCTTCAATTTAAGATTAGGTACAATAAATTGAAAAAAAATTGTGTTCTGTTGATCGTTGATCTTTGTGGAGTGGGTGGATCTTGGATGTGATTCCCCGCTCTCTCTCTCTCTCACTGTGTCTGTCTATCTTTTTCGTCTAGACAACTGGAATGCGTGGACGCTTGTTCTTGCCCTTGCCTTTACCCTTGTTCTTCTTGTTCTTGTTCTTGCCACCGCGACGACGATTATTGAATCTCTTGTTATTGTTCTGGACACGCTTCCTAACTACACGACGCTTGTTGGGCCGGCTCTTGGTGTTAAGCATGACCTTCTGTCCATTCTTGAAATAGCGACGATAACGTGGTGGAATACGCACACTGATCACCTGTGGCTGACCACGACGTCCCCCCTTGCGACGCAAATTAATGCGATTGTTTTGGCTGGCCTTGCTCTCATCCGCCTGATCCCCATCGGTGAATACCTCGTATTCCTGAGCGCCAGCAGCGAGTGCCGCCTGCATGGCCTGCTCATCGAGAAGCTCAGCGTTGGCTGCCATGGCAACGGAACCGGCGGGTTCGATGTGCTCCTCGGCATCATCAGCGGCCATCTCATCGTCCTCCTGATCATTATTATATTCACGACCTGTGAGGCTTGTAGGGGGTGTAGTGGGTGATGTGGGAGTAGTGGGTGACCCGGTAACTGTGCCTGTTGCCGAAGGTATGGTACCAGTTGAGGTTACTGTAACGGTTGGACTGGATGGGGCGGTGGGAGTGCCAGGACTCGTTATAATAATGGGTATAACCGGCTGATTGTTGCCACCGAACATGTTCTTGAACATGAGAAACTTCTTCAAAAACAGACGTCCACTGGAGGCATCTTTGTTGCCATTTGCTCCGACACCGACACTTGATCCACCAACTGGTACCACACTTAGCTTATCCTGATCGGCATTTTGATCCAATGCCGCAGCCACAACGGCATCATTAGACCTAGCCAGGGCAGGTTCATTGATGTAGGAACTGCGACGTGCTTTCAGCATATGCGAGGGCCTCTCGGCCAGAGACAGGCATACAAAGCCGATGAGCAGCACTACCAAGGATACTTGATACTTCATCCTGAATTCTTTCCTGCCAGTTATCGAAACTACTCGGTGGAGAACTTTTCGGTTTATGGCTCAGCTGGTGTGAGTGAAATTAGTTAGTCCGAGTCGTCGTTGTGCTCGCACTGATTGGTAATCAATGTTTGATACATTATCGTTCAAATTGAAAGCCTTTTATACCCGCACTAGCTTCAAGACTCAACATCAACATATGCAAATGGCCAAAAAATATTGGTCACTTCACAGTACCTAAATTCCATTCTAACTGTAAATGGCATAGGGAACGAGTCTTCGTACTATGTACATACGCACTCTCCACCTATCCATCTATCCATTCGTACACATGCCTACCGAGCTCACAACAATTCACAATTGAATTGAATTCAATTTTTAGACCCTGCAGAAATGAAAAAAATAAAATCGCTCCGAGGCGAAAACGTTCTTCACCGTCATCGTTGTCCGCCTCTCGTTCTGCTTATCATCGTTTGGGCCCCGTCAAATCCCAATTCAGTCAACCGTTCAACCATTCAATCTCTCAATCGTTCAAATATTGAGCCGCTGCTTTTGCCTGCTTTCTAAGTACGCGCGTTTCGCGCACTTGGCCATGATACGTCCCCTTCTTTACCCCTCTTCTTATAACTATTCACGGATGTCATCATGGCCCTCATTGTTGAGTCGATGTCGAATCCAAATCCGCACATTCAGCATCACCACTGGAATGCCAGTTGCTGCTTGTTAATTTGCTAAAAAAGTGAAAACCCATTCAGTTGCCAGGCCATTGAAATTTAGTTTCTACTCCCAATTAGACAAACTGGTCAAAGGTGACCCAATTGACATTAGGACCCGTTATTGCTCCAAATGCATAGCGAACTGCACTAGCTGAACCTACCCGAAATTTGGTTTAGATTGAAGAAACGAATCGTCCGACCTCACAAGGTTCCTGAAAGAATTTTTGAAGAGAGATGAGGGGAGTTAAGGATATCACACTTACTGCCTCCTAGATTCATAAAGGATAAATATTTTGCCATAGGAATGACCGCTTGTAGGCCGTCTACCCTAAACGCCACATTAATGGGCGAATTAGTGAATATACTCGTTTGTATCAAAATTCTGATAGGTTGATTCCTACTTCTTCGGGCCTATTTGCATTCGATTTTTAGACCTCGTACTTACAAAAAGTACAGGGGTCTATTAGGTTTGATGCAAACGTGCTCAGATGCTGTTCGGCACGCCAAAGATTTGATGCCTATGAACAGCGCTGTATTAAATTTTCGACTAATTGTTTCAATGACAGCTATTTGATATAGTAAATTGAGTTGAACAAAATTTTGGCAGGATGTATAAGAGCAACTAAGATGCATTTTATGTCTGAATGGTTGAGATATCTCAAAAAAAATAAAAAGTTTTCCATACTAAAACTTGATTTTCGACCGATCGTTTCTATGGCAGCTATATGATATGGTTGACCGATTTGAACCAAATTAGGTCTGGGTGTATAAAACTTAATTGAATATTCTGTCAAGTTGGCTGAGATATCTCCAAAAACGAAAAAGATGTTCATACTAAAACTTGATTATCGACCGAGATTGACGCGTTCAAATAGACGGACGGACAGACAGACGGCCGGACGGACATGTCCATATCGACTCGGCTCTTGATGCTGATCCAGAATATATAAGATCTGCCACGCCTTTATCTGGCTGATAGACGAATTTTTTTCAAAAATACCTAATAGACCCATTTTCTTTTTTTAAGTGCGGGGTACAAATATGACCATGCTAAAAATGCAACTCAACAGCTTTTTTGTCCGAAAAATATATTGATGCACGCGATCACAAAGCGGCAAAAATTCTACTCGAGTATTTTGCAAGGTTAAGCCCATACGCAGTAAGCATATTACAACTTTTTATTTTTCTTTTAATATCCAGGGGGTTAATAGAAAATGGTCGTCGATATTTAAAATTTCTGGATTAACAGACGAAGATTCAAAGATCACTTTTCTTCAAAGGACGCGTACCGAGATTCCATTAGGACTTTCATAGAACAGATCACTGTAGAGTTAACTTTCAAGTGCAAGTTGTGAAGGAAGCTAACGAAAGGTATTCTAAAAAGACTCAATTATTTTGATCATATTCGATTTATTTGTGAAAAGCGATATTCAATTGTTGTCCTGAAAAGAATTGGAGCCACTTCTAGTGTAGTCTAGTTGCGACGACGGTTCCTCCTCTGGCGACGACGGTTGATTGCACGACGGCGATTGTCGCGGTTTCTGCGGATCATTTGACGACGTTGGTTCTGGTTACGGCGATTCTGCTGGCGACGATTACGACGGGCGCGACGAATGTTCTGCTTATTCTGGCGGCGGAGCGTTTGAATGCGTTGACGAAGCTGCTTGTTCTCCTCCTCCTGGCGACGAAGTTCGTAGTCGTTTTGACGAGCATTGTTGGGACGGTTTTGGCCACGACGACTGAGACTGGAGCCCTCGTAGGCAATTAGTTCGTCATCATCATCATGGATGGGCTCACCCAGATCAAAGTCCTCATCATCGTTGTCCAGCTCATCAGCTGATTCGTCGTCATCGGCGTCATTTTTATAGGCCCGGGACGATGACGACGATGCAACAGATGGTGATGTAGTTGAGGTAAAAGTTCCCACGATGGTGGACGGTTCGGGAGAATACGTCGTAGTGCTTGTGACATCGTTGCCACAACCGCCCTTCCATTGTAACAGATCCGTAAGACTTTTGCCCTCGGCATTAACCGCATTCTCCTTTTTCTTGAACACCCTGTATCTTTGATGCGATGCATCGCCGTCTTCGCTGCGTCCAACTGTAATAATTCGTTGATGAGGATTCACATCATCAAATTTTAAGATTCATTAAACTCACCTGCAGCATCGGCCAAAACTGCTGCCGATAGCAGGAGCAGTGCACAAGCTAGGAATCTCATGGTAATCTCTTTATCTCAATATGTCTCTCCCAACAATCGAATGAATTTCTATGGCTTTAGTTATCCTTTGGCTTGAAGTGCTGCCAATGCTGCTTGCCTGAGGGAGTATCGCTGGTTGACTGTGCCTTTGCCAACGGATTGGCAAGGTTATATACCCGAAGAAACGCTCCAGTTGCCAGTCCATATCAACAACAACTAACCCAATACCGTTGCTAATAATTCTCATTATCATTTTTGGCCAAAAAATTTGCAAATTTTCGCATAAATTTTCAGCGACAACGCTTTAGACTCAAAGTCACAGTCAACTATCTTCAGTCTTCCCCTCCTCATTCTAACTTTGTGATATTTGCGAATGAACTAGATTGACCCAGCGACAAAGTTCGCAGCCAAGATCACAACACTCACTATTCAACATAATATCATCGGCAATATATCACTGAACTATTCGATTCTCTCCATCAAATTTCCGACTGTTTCCAAATACTTTATTAGCATTTCCATTTTTGTAATGCGCTTCTAGAAGGTGAAACTGATTGCGTTTTATTTAATGACAAAGTCAATATCTTAATTACTTCCATTATTCAATTCGATATAGTTAGTTAGTAAACTAACTATGTGAACTAAAATTATTTGGAAAATAAAAAGTAATGAATATATTTCTTATCGCACTAAATAATTATAATGAGAACTTCATTTAATTTGCAATGTTCATAGAATTTATGGACACATTTAAATTTTGGAAATGTGCTGTTGAAGAATTTTTTAATAATATTAAAAAAAATACAAAAAAAATTAATGAAAAAAAAAATTTGCAAATTACATTCAGCAGTGTAGACGTTACCTTTTTGTGGAGTTGTGATCCAACCCGCATTGCTACAGTCATGAGCTTAGTTAAGTATTAACTAAGTTAAGTTAAGTTAAGTTAAGTTCTATGAACCAATGTTAACCACATTTTCTGAAAGAAACTGAAAGGTCTCTGAGTAAATTTTTTTGAATGGATCAAGTGGAAGGGTTGTTATTAATATTTTTGAAGTAAGTCATACGCTTAGTTCATTTCCAGAACAGATCTTATTTCAATAAGTGAATAAGTGTTTAGGTGCAAGGGGCGTTCGCTCTTTCTGAAATAGATTCTTTACCCACATCTCTTTAAAGTCGGTATCTAATAATTAGAGCTAGTCAGTCTCTTTAACAACGTATATAATTCGGAGCTAGCTGAATTATGGTAGGGTCGATAATATTCTAAGTGTTAGACTGTCATCGATTTACTTTAAAAACTTTTTCATCTATCAATCAGAATAAATAAACAAAGAGCTCTATAAGGCTCAATCTCTCTCTCAGATCTCTCGCGTGTCCCTTTAATGACCCTCTGGACCCAATTATCTAAGTCATGTTCACCGAGCTGTAATGAATTCCACTTTATGAATCTCCTTTAATAAAACCAAACAAATATTTTGAATATTTTTATTTGAAGTCTAAGTCAATTACATATTGCTTTTAGAATGTTGTCATGGCGATCGGGATTTATGCACTAACGCGGATGACGCGACGGTTGGCGTTCCTGTTTCTGTTGTTAGCCTGGCGGAAACGCTTGATCAGACGCATGTTGCGACGACGGTTGCGACGACGCTGCTGCTGCTGCTGACGCTGGCGGCGGCGCTGCTGCTGCTGGCGACGACGACGCTGATTATTTTGCTGCTGACGACGACGCTGGATCTGTTGTTGGCGTCTGAATTGACGCTGTTGGCGGGTGAGGGCTTCCTCCTGACTGCGCTTGGAAATAACATCGATGTCATTGCTATTATCATCATCATCCAAACCGTATTGATCGTTCAGCTGATGGTCCAGCTCCTCGTCATCATCATCTTCTTCAGCATTATCGTTGTTAGCGCGAGCAGTAGAAGATGTAGGACTGAAGGAAGGCGTCGTAACTGTGGTGATAGTTCCCTCGGTTGTCGATGGAGTTGTTGTGATGGTTGTGGTTGAGGTGGGAGGAACGGTGCTACCGTTTCCAAATGCGCTAAGAATCGCAGCCAGCTTCGATGGACTAATACGACCTTCCGCCGGCAACTCGACATCCTCCTGATGATGGCGTCTAAGCCCACGTTTCCCCTGCTGGGGCTTGGCTGTCAATCGAATAGGATATTTGTACTAAATCTGAACAGGATTCGATAAAATTAAAATGTTCTCTACTTACCGTTGACCTGCAGCGCAATGGCTACCAGGCAGGCAACAATGAGTAAACCCTTAAGCATATACATGTCCTTTGCTATAGAAATATCTTAAGATATCTGAGAATATCTCTTTTAGATGCGGATCGCTGCTTGACTGACTTACAACGTTACAGACTGGCATATTTATATGCCAAAGCCACTTACGAGTGGCCCTGTAACATTTGGCTAATTAGTCGGCCTAAAAGCCTGGGTTACATTGCCAAAAAAGAGCAACAAAATATTAGAGCAAAGTAGTGGCTTAACAATATCAAAGATATCGGGCTTTCTGTCCGCCATGTTCAGCAGCTTTCTTGAGACGTTAGTTCATTGTAAGCCATTTAGCATAATCCCATAAATAATCAACGTTGACCCGGTGCGACAACCTGCGTAACCTCAGCGCGGGTTCCTCTCTCCCATATCCCATCTTCCATCGACGATCCGAGATATTAGCATAGCTGTATCTGCGGAATCAATCGATGAGCATTAGCATATGCATATATCTACCCAATTAGTATTGTTCTAGTCAACCTCAAAATTCGAGTTAGACCAAAAGTCGCTTCATCTAAGGGCGAAAGTGTATGTCATGTCAATGAACCGAACGATCTACAATTGTAAAATTGAAGTTTTTATCACTAGCATTCTGATTGTCCTAAAACTTTATTTAAAAATGAATGAAAACTATTGGGTATTTAGGAAATATTGAACGAAAAAAAGGAACACAAACTAAAACGGCAAGGACGCAGCTTTAGAGAGAAAAAAAGGATGTGGACTACCAAGTCATAAAATAAATTCATAACTCTTTCCCACTATGTATACGAAGTTCTAATGTAATGTAAGTTATTGATAACTCTTTCCCACTATGTATACGAAGTTCTAATGTAATGTAAGCAGAGATTAAAACCTTAACCGAAACCGTAACTTTTAACCGGTAAAAACCGATTGAAATTTGTAACCGTAACTGAAACCGTAACCGAAAATAATTTTTTCCGCTGTATCGAAACCCACAAACCACGAAACCACGAAACCCACAGAAAATCAAGCTTTGATACGAAAAACTTTTTTGTTTTTCAAGGCTTCTCAACCAATTTGACAGAATATGCATTCAAGTTGGTCTTATACATTATGTCCAAATTAAGTTCAAATCGGTCCACTATATCATTTAGCTGTCATAGGAACGATCGGTCAAAAAACAAGTTTTAGTATGAACTAGTCGGAAAGGCTACAGTCGAGCTCCTGACTGTAGGATACCCGTTACTTCTTTGAATATACATAAAGTATTTTCCGAATTTTAGATTCTAAAGATATGAAAACTCTAAGTTTATAATGATAACTGAAAACAAAGTTAACCCCTTAAAAGTACTTTAATGTAATAACTACCCGAAAAAATATTCGACAAAACATTTATTTTATATTGAATATTCCTAAAATATAGAAAAGGGCATCCGCCCTGATTGTTACAATGACCACTATATGATATAGTGAACCTATTAAGACCAAATTCATTCAGGACGTATAAGACAAAATAAAATTCATAATCAGCGAGTGATTGACAGAAACTCCAGAAACTCTCCAGATTGACAAATCTCCAGAAACAACAATAATTTTCACCCTAATCCTTAATTATCGACCAATTCTTTCTATGGCAGATATATGATATAGTAAACCGATCTTAACCAATTTTGGTCAGGATGTATAAAACCAACTTATATGCATATTCTGTAAAATCGGTTAAGATATCGTAATAAATAAAAAAGTTGTTCATACAAAAACTTGATATTCGACAAATCGGTTCTATTGCAGCTATATGATATAGAGGACCGATCTTAACCAATTTTGGTTAGGGTGTAAAGGACGAACTATAATGAATATTCTGTCAGTTTGGTCGCGATATCTCGGAAAACAAAAAAGTTTTTCATACTAAAACTTAAAAATTCGACAAATCGGTTCTATGGCAGCTATATGATATACTGGACCGATTTGAATCAATTTTGATCAGGATGTATAAAACTAACTTAAATACATATCCTGTCAAATTGGTTGAGATATCTCGGAAAACAAAAAAGTTTTTCATACTACAACTTGATTTTCGACCGATCGTTCATATGGCAGCTATATGATATAGTGGTCCGATCGAAAATTTAAAACAAACTTGATCTGCGTGGGGTTTATAGAAGTCTGTGTACCAAATTTGGTTGCTCTATCCCTTATAGTCTCTGAGATCTAGGCGCTCACACAGACGGATAGACGGACGGACGGACAGACGGACAGACGGACGGACGGACAGACGGACATGGCTATATCGACTCGGCTGTTGATGCTGATCAAGAATATATATACTTTATAGGGTCTGCCACGCCTCCTTCTGCCTGTTACGCACATTTGCACGAATACAATATACCCTTTTACTTAATTTTTAAGTAACGGGTATAAAAACATCTATGTGTCTCAAGATATCTCAACCAATTTGACAGAATATTTATTTCAGTTGGTCTTTTACATTCTGATCAAATTTGGTTCTAATCGGTCCACTATATCATATAGCTGTCATAGGAACGATCTGTCAAAAATCAAGTTTTAGTATGAAAAACTTTTTTGTTTATTAAGATTTCTCAACCAATTTGACTGAATATGCATTTAAGATGGTCTAACCATCCTAACCAAATTTTGTTCAAATCGGTTCAGTATATGATATAACTGCCATTAGAATGATCGGTCAAAAATCAAGTTTTAGTACGAAAAACTTTTTTGCTTATTAAGATATCTCAACCAGTTTGACTGAATATGCATTTAAGTTGTTCTTATACATCCCGATCAAATTTGGTTCAAATTGGTTCACTATATCATATAGCTGCCATAGGGATAATCGGTCAAATACCAAGTGTAAGTACTGAACACTCCTCGATGGTGCCAACTGGAAATGGCGCGAAAGTGTTCCTGACCAATGTCGGGCGGCAGTCAGCAAAGATCAGGGGTCGAAAATATGTGCTCTGGTTTTATAATTGCCAAATTATATGGGATCGACTCTTGGTCATGGTACTGAGATATATTTCTAAAAACACTTACACCTTTTGGAAAGTTTCAATGTCAAAAGAATAAGCAATTGCAAAACTTTCTGATATCACATAAAAAATCCTCTACACGAGGTAAAAGTCAAGTGACGAAAGCTTATTCTAGCCCCAAAATTTCTGATATCCAATTTTGTGACGAAATTTATTACATTTAATATATGAATTATTCTAATATTAAAAAAAAATTGTTTGGCATTCGGCACTGCGCATTTTCGCCAAATTGTGTGTACAATTATTAAGCACTTGCCTTTGGATTAAAACAGCTGCTAACTTAACGTCAAAATGCAATGTTAACATTTCTGGTATGCAACTTACAGTTTGATCTATTCCTAACAGGCATACGTATAATATACGTCGTATATAACAAAAGTTTGTTGAATACTTTTAAAAAATGAGTTTATACCAGAAAAAGGGTTCATTTGACCTATAGTCAGTCTACATAACATTGCGGATAAGAGACATTTGATTTTCTTGTCAAAAATTTTGTTGCGGGCAGGTGATAAATTACAGGGCAGATCATCTACCCTGTAAGGACATAACATTTGCCTGCTAAGATTAATTCAGTGTTGCTAATGGCAACGCGGATCGAAATTAAAATTACTGCTTACTAAGCGTATGAGTTTCTTAAAAAATGTAAGCGGCATTAATTGCCGTTACAACGACAGATCTGACATTGATGATATTAAGAAGAATTATGCATTAAAATAGTAGAAAACGATATTGACCAAGAATAGAGTTCTTTCACTGCGGACGGCAGTCCGCGTTAGTGACGAAAGCAACACGTAGTGTGCAATATTAACAATATTATGCAGGAAGAATGGAAAATTTGCTACGACTGTCCGAGCAGATCGAGTTATATACCGCTCGAAAGGGATAGTCTTAACTTACAAAAAAGACTTTGATATCTCACATGGTTCATGAGAATGATACCTCAATCATCCCAATCCGACAACTGGATCAAAAGATAAGCAAATTTGAAATTTTCAGTGAACTTTCCAAAATGAAAAAAAAGTGACCAATTTTGTCTGCTGGTTTGTTTGCATCAAAGCGTTGAAAAAGCATAAATTTTTTATTCCTTATCGGAAATCTAGAAATGTTTGTTCTACGACTTTTTGAAAAACACGCTAGGTTAGCGGAAAAACCCGCGAAAATAAAAAGCCTCATAGTTTCCAACCCACAGAAGCTACATATAAAGGGTGGTTTTTTAAGAGCTATAGGAAAGTTAAAAAAAAAAAACACATAAAATTCAGAAAAATTCATGAAATCTTTATTTGAACCGATAGTACGGTCCATATAATTTAATGTTTGAAGATTATTTCATGCAAATGTTGACCGTGACTGCGCCTCAAATGGTTCATCCGCTTAGTCCAATTTTGGCATACTCTTTCAAACATTTTGGCCGGTATCTCACGAATAAATGCTTCAATGTTATCTTCCAATGCGTCAATTGAAGCGGGCTTGTCTGTATAGACATGAGCTTTAACATAGCCCCACAAAAAATAGTCTAAAGGCGTTAAGTCGCACGATCTAGGCGGCCAATTGACCGGTCCCGAACGTGAAATAAAATGTTCACCGAACTCGCCTCTCAATAAGTCCATTGTTGCGCGTGCTGTGTGGCATGTGGCACCGTCTTGTTGAAACCAGATGTCATGCAAGTCAAGCTCTTGCATTTTGGTGAAAAAAAAGTTGGGTATCATCTCACGGTAGCGCTCACCATTCACAGTTACGTTACGATTCGCATCATCTTTGAAGAAGTACGGTTCAATGATGCCACCAGCCCATAAACCGCACCAAACTGTGACTTTTTCTGGATGCATTGGTAGCTCTTGCAATGCTTCTGGTTGATATTCACTCCAAAATCAACAATTCTGCTTATTTACGTACCCATCGAGCCAAAAATGAGCTTCGTCGCTGAACACAATTTTTCGGTAAAGAAGCGAGCGATGAACTTTCTTAACAGAGCACGCATTTTGATAATAAAATTCAATAATTTGCAAGCGTTGTTCGTTTGTAAGACGAATCATGGTTAAATTATAGACCAAACTGAAGATGTTTGACAGTGAAAAAAAATACGAAACGTGCGTGAGCTGTTTAAACCAGTGTTGCCAAAAAGATAATAGCTAAAAAATCACCCTTTATGTTCCATATATCGATGGAAAGGTCTTTTAGACGTGCCATAAATATTTTTTTTTCAAAGTGCACAGGTAGTCAACAGGCAGCTTTAGTTGATATGTAGGTCTTGCGTTGCAGAAATAACCAGTATTGTCAGACAGTTAGGATTTTTTGAAAATTTACATAAGAACACACTAACTAATACTTTTTGCTATGCAGGTATAACCAGTGTTGCCAGACAGTTCGTTTTTGTGTTCCGACTATGAGTGCTTTAATTTGTTTAATTAAATTAAACTGTTAAGGTCATACTGCAGCTCATATTAATTTATTGATAAGTTTAAATGAATGTAACTACATATGTCAGAAGCACATGAAATACCAAGAATTTCTGATATCTTCCAAACAAACTTTTTAACATAGTAAAAGTTTAGTGACGAAAGCCTTTCCATACCCCAAAATTTCTGATATCCAATTTTGTGACGAATTAATTAATTTAATATATAAATCAAAAATAAAATAAAAATGGCATTCGGCACTGCGTAAAAAGTTATTTTTATGTTCAAAGAAGTCAAACCTTTTTGTGTACAGTGCAGAGTGCCATTTTTTTTTTTTTTTAATTTTTTTAAATTATTTTTTATTTCATTTTTGATTTATATATTAAATTAATTAATTCGTCACAAAATTGGATATCAGAAATTTTGGGGCATGGAAAGACTTTCGTCACTAAACTTTTACTTTGTAAAAAGTTTTTATGGAAGATCTTAAAAACTGTGGGTTTGATAGATTTCTTTTTTGATTTGCGATTGCGGTCGATGCCGTGGCAAAAATTTTAAACACTCTTGATCTGCTACATACTTGTAAAGGTCTGTGTGCCAAATCTGGTTGAAATATCTCTTACTGTCTCTAAGAAATAGACACAATTCACATTAAAATTTATAGATTTTAAATTTTAAGTGTGACCCACAGGGCACAGGGATGCCACATTGACACAAATTCCGATTGTTATGTTAAAGCCAAGATGAGAGAATGAAAAAAGTTAGATCCTGCTTTTAGGGTAAAGTGCGCTATTATTACAGTAGACTTTCAAAGTAAGATGAGAAAACGGCCCTTAGTCTGCTAGCTACTTTAATAGTTCTCGCTCCCATAGTCTCTGAGACCTGGGTGGTCATCCACATTGATAAACGGGCATAGCTATATCGACTCGGCAGCTGAAACTAATCACGAATATATATGTTTTACAGGGTCGGAGATGCCTCCATCTCCCTTTTACATTCCAATTAGACGATAAACAGTTGCATTACGAGTAGCGTGTATAAAAAAGGTTTATACTGGTTGAAGAGGAATCTATGGGGATACTATGTATAAGGAATCTTCAAAAAAAAACTTCTTGACAAAGTTAAAGTCTAGTGACGAAATGGTTTTCCTGCCCCAAAATTGCTAATATCCCATTTTGTGATGAACGATATAAAATTAAATACATAAATTATTTTAAAAAAAGTTTGGCATTATAAAATTATAAAATACTAGGGGGCTCCGCCCTGCTCGCTTCGCTCGCGGAAATTAAATTTAGTTAATAATGTTAATTAAGTTTAGTCAAAGTAACTGATGAATGACAGTCCCAAATAATTAAGATATCTTAACAGAGAGTTCTCTGTTTGAAGTGTTCAGACGTGTTTTTTTTGGCTCCTTTTCTTTTCTAATTATTGCTCAATATTATCAACTGTTAATTACATATTTGCATATATTCTGGTTCGTACTGTTGAAGTTACCATCTGCTGTGCTAAGTACTAATCATTTGTGTATTTTATAAATATTTAATTGCAATTTAATCTTTGTGAATCTGCCAAGCATTGCTTTGGCATTTTTTCAATAAACAGCTGTTTGTGCGTGTGTTTGATTTGTGTATTTCGTTTTGCTCTACACCTCGCTCGCACAGGTTGTTGTTATTGCAATTTGCGCTCTGGCTTATTTGTGTGCAGTTGATTGTTGTTGTGCTATCATCTGCTCATATCAGTTTTCGGCGCTTCCCTTCTCTTTCAACAAGTGTTTGTGTGTGTGTTCGTTGTGCATTCGACTTTGTTTTGCATCGCGCTCTCATAAGCTTTTGTTGTTGTCGCTCACTATACATAGTAACCCAGTAGGAAAAAATAACTTAGTTGGAAATAATATCCCAGTAGGTAATATGTCGTGCTGTAAGAAAAACTGCACTGTGAAGCTGGCTGGCGATTCTGCGCAACCGCAATTTATGTATTGTTGGTTGTGTGAGAACATCATGCATGCTAAGTGTGCTGGTCTTTCGGGTCGAGACTGTGATAAAGTCACTGCCAACTCTAAAAAGGAGTGTGGGGGGCTTAAAATGGTCTTGCCCAGTATGTATCGACTTACAAATTGATTTCTCACGAATGTATAATTCTGTGAGAAATCAATTCTTAAAACTTAATAAGATGGCTAAGCTTCTCTCGACGGATTTCGATTCTAGTCTCGAGTTGCTTAGTCAATTTAAATTTAATCAACCACCTGATTCCAGACCTGGGTCTCAACATTTAATTGTTCCCGCTAGCTCCCTTCCCTCAGTTAGCCAGTCTACTTCGACTCCATTGGCATCTCGTCAATACCTTGACGCTACGCCAGTGTTGTCCTTATCGGTCTCTCCAGGCACCTTAAACTTAGGCACTTCTAATGTGCCACCTACAGGTGAGGCTATCACTCCGATAACAGATGCTCAAGTCATCGTGTCTTCGGTGCGAGTTGGATCTGGTCGAAAAAGTAGACCACCTCGCATTGTAGCCCCAAAAGAAAGTGCAAATACTGTTGCACTCACAGCACCTGACCTACCCATTCTAAATGTTGTTGCTCCTCGTAAGCAAGTATTTGTGTCCAGGTTATCCGCGGACACTACTTGTGAATCTGTAGCGGCATACATTGCAAGCAAATCCCCTGCTAACGTCGCAATATCGAAATTCAAATTTTCAACACCTCGCGAAATAGCCTCCTTTAAAATAAGTGTCCCTCATGATTCCTTTGCGGTCATTTGTGATCCAAAGTTCTGGCCACCACATATGATTGTTCATGAGTTTAGACCGAAAAGGCGATCTGAGCTCCTGCCTGTTAATTTACCAGCTGGAAATTCTGCCCCACAAGCCTCTATCAGCAATGCCTCAAAAAACTAGGCCCTTATCCTGACTCTGCCATTGTAAAATACCAGAATGTAAGAGGCCTTTTATCTAAACTCAAAAATCTATTTTTGAGTAGCTTTTCTTTTGAGTCCGACATCATCGCACTATCTGAGACTTGGTTAACACCAACGGTATCTGATTGTGAAATTTTGTCAAGTAAATATTCCATATATAGATATGATCGACCGATTCGTCGAGGTGGTGGCGTATTAATTGCCACTAAATCGTCACTTCAGTCTGAACGTATCTTTTTTAGTGTGCCTACTGATGTTGAAATTGTTGCTGTTAAAGTATCATTTCCTAGTCGTACAATGTATATCACTTGCTCTTATATACCTCCGACTTCCCCGCTTCAAGTTTACATGCAACATATTGCTTGCTTAAATGAAATTTTTCTTCAAGTGAGGGATAATGACCTATTTGTTGTGCTAGGTGACTTTAACTTACCTAACATTTCTTGGTCATTTTTCAGTAGCACAAACTACCTTGTTTCTTCAAATCAGCACGATTTTTTAGATTGCTTGCTCGATTACTCACTTTTTCAAATGAATTCAATTAAAAATAGCTTAGATAGAATTCTTGATCTGGTATTTATTAACGACTTCGCAAACACTGCCGTCTTTAGGTCATTCCCGCTATCAGTTCCTGAAGACTTACATCATCCTGCCATAGAAATTTCTATTTCAATCCCAAGTTTTATTAACACGCCTCCGTTACCTCCACAAGTACCACGTCGTTGTTTTCGCAAAGGAAATTATTCATTGCTTAATGAACTTATTCTTGCAACCAACTGGACTTTTATAGATAACTCATCAGACATTAACATTGTCTTAAACTCCTTTTACGAAACTCTTAACACACTACTAGATATATGTATCCCCAATTTTATTCCCGGTTCTGCGTCAACTAAGCCACCGTGGTTTACACCTAGACTCTCTTATTTAAAAAATATGAAATCGAAATATTTTAAGAAATATAAGAAGTCAGGTTCAATTCTTGACTGGTCTAACTACACAGTAGCCAAGTCAAACTTTGCCCTTTTAAACTCGCTTTGCTATGAGAATTATCTAGCTCGATGCAAAAGACAGTTTACCCGTGACCCTAAACAATTTTATAAATTTGTTAACTTGAAGCGTAAATCTCCCAATTTACCTTCCTCTTTTATTCTTGGGCTTGATAAAGCCAGCAACGACTCTGCAGCCGCTGAACTTTTTGCTAACTTTTTCCAATCAACCTACTCTACTACCTCCTACGCCAACTCACATTATCCTTATACTTTATTCTCATCTAACTCTACGTTTGCTCCCTACATTTCATATAATACCGTAGTCTCTTCTATTAGTCTTAAAATCTTCTTTCTCTCCTGGACCTGACAACATTCCAAGTTGTGTCCTTAAGGAGTGCTGTTCTTCTTTAGCTGCACCGTTGCTAAAGCTTTTTAGTCTATCCCTTGAATCTTCAATCTTTCCACATGTTTGGAAAGAATCTTATATCATTCCTCTCCACAAAAAAGGTGGTAAGTCTGATATTTCGAATTACAGAGGCATTGCAAAGTTATCAGCCATCCCTAAACTCTTTGAAAAAATCCTTGTTTCTTCTTTGCAACATTTCTGTAAATCAATCATTTCCCCTGCACAGCATGGCTTTGTTAAGGGTCGGTCCACTACGACCAACTTGCTTGAATTTACCACTTTAGTAAATGACGCATTTCTAGAGAAAAAGCAAACTGATGTCATATACACCGATTTCAGTAAAGCCTTTGACTCTGTGAACCACGACCTCTTACTATACAAACTTGATTGTATAGGTATTCCCCCAGCCTTTTTAAGTTGGATTTCGACCTACTTAAAGGGTAGGACCCAGAAAGTGCTTCTTAGGTCAACCACTTCGAGTTCGATTCACGTTACTTCTGGTGTACCTCAGGGAAGTCACTTGGGACCTTTATTTTTTACCCTTTTTATCAATGACCTACCTACCGTTCTGTCCCACTCTTATATTCTAATGTATGCAGATGGTTAAACTTATCTTTTCATACACAGATCCCCTACTTCATAATCGTCTGCAAGACGATTTGAGCGCTATGCAACTATGGTGTTCGGCCAATCAGTTGCATCTCAACTGCTCAAAGTGCATGTATATGACATTTAGTCGCTTTAGGCCCTTTTCTGTTGTATATGCGATTGACAACACCCTGTTGCAACGTATTTCCTCTGTAAAGGACCTTGGAGTTTTATTTGATGGCAAATTGAACTTCAATTTGCACATCTCCACCATTGTCAATGAAGCCAAGGGTGTACTTGGATTCATTAAACGTTGGTCGAAAGAATTTAATGATCCTTTCATTACTAAACTCCTTTATGTCTCATTAGTTCGTCCTATCCTGGAATACTGTTCATGCATTTGGTGCCCGCAGTATCATATAAATCAGGTTAGAATTGAATCAGTTCAAAAGCAATTTCTGCTTTTTGCCTTACGTGGTTTAAACTGGGATCCTGATCTACGTTTACCATCGTACTCAAGTAGGCTTCTTCTTATCAATCTTCCGTCGTTGGTCAATCGAAGAATAACTCTTGGTGTTGTTTTTCTTCACAAATTGATTAGCGGTGAGATTGATTCTTGTTCCCTTTTACGTCGCCTCAATTTTTCGGTCCCCCGTAGAACTACTAGGAATTATCAGCCCTTGTCCCTGTCTACTTGCACGACTGATTACGCTTTGCACAGTTCATTTCGGGTTTTGTGCAGCAATTATAATAGCCTCTACCACGTCATTTCCACTGAACTCTCTCTCCCCTCCATAAAATCCTCTATTTACCTATTCCTTTTGAGAAATCCCTTAGAATAATAACATTCCCACTTATAGTATATACACCGCACTACAACTAACTCTAATACTTCTATCAATACTAATAAACATACTAATACTCATTGATCTGATTGGGTTTTTCTGGGTTTTCCCAATCCTTGCAACAAATGTTGGATCATCATTTTTGAATACCCCCAGCTTAAACTTAAACTTAAATTTATATTTTTCTTTTTCAGTTAAAAATTAAAATTTATTATATTATTTAATTTTTAATTTTACTTTTAGTTTTACAATTTGATTTAATATTTAATTAATCACTTCTGTCGACTGCTTTTAGTTGACGTTAAATAAAATAAAATAAAATATAATATAATGCACATTAACCTTTAGTATGAAAACTTTTTAGTTTCTTAAGATATCTAAATCAAACTCACAGATTGTATGTTTTGCGACTGTCTCTTACATTCTGAACCAATTTGGTCAAAATCGTTCAACTATATCGTATAGCTGTCATAGGAAAGATCGGTCGAAAATCATGTGTTAGTATGAAAAACTTTTTGGTTTCTTAAGATATCTTAACCAAACTTACTTTGGGACGGTCTCTTACATTCTGACCAAATTTGGTCGAAGTCGGATTACTATATCGTATGAAACTAACCATTGGTATGAAAAACTCAGCAGCTGTATGATATAATAATCCGACTTTGACCATATTTGGTCAGAATGTAAGAGACAGTCCCAAACATCTAATCTGTAAGTTTGGTTAAGATATCTTAAGAAACAAAAAAGTTTTCAATACTAAAGGTTAATTTCATCCGATTATTGCTATGGCAGCTATATGATATAGTAATCCGACTTTGACCAAATTTGGTCAGAATGTAAGAGACAGTCCCAAACATCAAATCTGTAAGTTTGGTTAAGATATCTTAAGAAACAAAAAAGTTTTCCATACTAAAGGTTAATTTCATCCGATTATTCCTATGGCAGCTATATGATATAATAATCCGACTTTGACCAAATTTGGTCAGAATGTTAGAGACAGTCCCAAACATCTAATCTGTAAGTTTGGTTAAAATATCTTAAGAAACAAAAAAGTTTTCCATACTAAAGGTTCATTTCATCCGATTAATGCTATGGCAGCTATATGTTATAGTAATCCGACTTTTACCCAATTTGGTCAAAATGATGAATGACAGTCCCAAACATATAATCTGTAAGTTTGGTTAAGATATCTTAATTTAATTTATATAATATAATGCACATTAACCTTTAGTATGAAAAACTTTTTTGTTTCTTAAGATATCTAAATCAAACTCACAGATTGTATGTTTGCGACTGTCTCTTACATTCTGACAAAATTTGGTCGAAGCCGTTTGGCCTACACGTTGATGTGTCAGTCAGTGAGTCAGTGAGGACAAAGAATTTTATATTATAAAAATATAAAATTTAACCAAAAAGCGCCAACGGCCCCACTAGCAGCAATCATACAAATTTTGCCCCACCCACTTACACCCCCATATCTTACGAACCAGGTGAGTTACCAAAAGTCTTAGTATGCACTTTTGTTATTTACCGTCATACCTTTTGCTCGGTATATAACTCGACCTGATCGCCTTTTGCACACTACGTGTTGCTTTCGTCAGTAGCGCTGACTGCCGTCAGCAGTGATAAAGAGGGATTCCATAAGAGTAACTTAGACTGAAATCACATAGAATGCGATTTTATTATGAATAAGTTCCATAGTTCGAATTAAGTATGGGTTAATGCTTTAGATTTATCTAAGCTAACAACTAACTTCATCAGTACACCAGATTAGTCATTTGATAGATAAGTCTCAAGTGCATTTGACTCGCTCAAAGGGTTCGTGTATGAAAGAGAGTAGGAAGGCTGGGAAAGAAGAGTTCAGTTTAATGCCGAAATCTAGTTATTTAGGGAGATCAATCGCCTAATTCCCCATGTAGAAACATGTCCTACTTTTATAAGATAAGCTTGTAGGGATATCTCTCAGTTGGGGATGAATCAATTACATGAAGACTGAAATTCAGTTGAAAAAATAAATTTATTTTTGTGTCTTTTTAGAGCCGTTGCATTTGCTCAATACATGGGATTTAAACGGATCAGATTATCGGTCGGGATAAAATTAGGCAACGGCCAAGCGTCCTAGGCTACGGCCACGTCCACGACGACGACGGAGCAACTGACGGAGGCGACGACGCTGGTTCAAGCGCTGGCGGCGTCGCTGACTCTGGGACTTGACGCGACGGCGACGATCGCGGTTGTTGCGACGACGACGCTGGCGTTGAGTCTTGGTACGATTCTGGTTGCGGCGATTGCGTTTTGCGGCCTGGCGACGATTCTGCTGCTGGATGCGTTGGATGCGCTGTGAATTGCGACGCTGCGAGATGCGCTGACGACGCAACAATTCACGGACACGCTGATTGTGCTCCCGTTGCAGGCGATTCATGCGACGGCGATTGCGCTCTTCCAACTGGAACTGAAGCCACTGTTGTTCGGTAGGGCGACGGGCTAGATTTTGAATAATGTTATCGCTAACTGCAACTGAGGCAGCTGGCTTTGTGGCAGATGCAACAGTGGCGCCAGCAGCGACCATATAATAACTATCACCGTCATCATCATCGCTGTCGATCTCATTGTTGTCGTCGTTGGAAGACTGCTCATCATTGTCGTCATCCTCATCGTCGACATCATCATCATATGCGCGCGCGTTGTAGACCTGCTCATCATCGTCATCTTCAGCAAATTCAACGTCATCACCAAAGTTTCTGCCAGTGGTAGTAGTATCTGATGTCGGTGTAGTTACTGATGTTGGGGTGGTCGTCGAAGTGCCGGAGGTAACGGTGGGAGAGAAAGAAGGGGGTGTAAAGGTGCTGGTGGGCGCCAAGGTGGTTGTTGTCGTGGTGCCCTTTAGCGAGTTCAACTTGTTCATCATCGACGAGGTGAATCGACCCTCGGGAAAGACATTCTCACCACGACCCACAGAGCGTAGACCCAAGCGGTGATTCGAGCTATGTCCCTTTCCATTGGCTAAAAACAATGCAGATTCCAAGTGTAAGCTGTTGCTCTCAACTATGAGCTATTTAACTATGAACTTACCCAAGGCTGGTGGGGAGAGCAAAGCGCATAGCGCCAGCGCCAATATCAATTGTGGCAGACAATGCATTGTGTGTCAAAATTTTGTGGAACTGTGGCTCCTTCTGGAGGATGACTGGACAGAAATTGATATCGACTGGAGACTGGGATCTGGGCACTTGTTGGCTCTGAGCTTGCACTCGCCACTGACTGACAACAGTTGGGAGCACACAGATTTTATACCCATCAACATCAACATCACAACAATTAGACATAATATCTGCTCTGAACGGTTGATGGATTACTGTCACTCAGTTGACCCTACGCGTAATCCCCTACTACCTCTCTTTTCAATACATTTCGCTTCGTGGCGCGATTAATCTCTCCAACGCCTCGGGCAGGTCAAAGTGAAAAGGCCATTCGCAGTTGCCGTTTTTGGTCTTAACTATTATGCTAATGCCAAATTATAGAACACGCAAGAACTTTAGCTAATACTTCTATTTCTCCCTCTTCCTCCATAGCTATCTCTTACTGTCTTTAGCTGTCAGTCATATTATTGCGTCTAATGATTGATTATCTCTTATCTCTTAACTGTGGCAAAATACGAACTTCTACTTCAAGTTTAAGTCTGCATTGATTGAACCATGAGAACATAGGTGGCACCCCCAGGTGGGAAGACAGTTAAACAGTTTTCTAGTTTTTTGCCACTACCGCCTCAATCCGATTCAGTTTCTCTTTCTCTGCTTTATTATATTAAAACAAAGTTTGTTATGAAAAGAAATTCAATTACCAGTTAAGTTTCTGATAATGTGATCTGAAATCTAATTTCCACATTGCTTAAAATCTAACCATTTTTTTTCTGTTGAGATATGTAAAACAACCTCATAGAACTCAAAATCGAACTGATCTTTATATATGACATAGCTGTCATGGAAACGATCAATCGAAAATTTCAAACAGGACTGTACAAGGATATCAAATCTTCTGTGTGCCGAAAATAAAATTTTTTTTGCTGTTAATTACAAAAATTATTTTTTATATTGCTTCTACTGTCACTAGTGATAATCTCAATAGTGTCAGTTCGAAATTTGATAATGTAATAATACATTGAACCCATTAGGATTGGCCTTCGTTAGGTAAAATTTTAGTAGATCAATTAGGTTATTGTTGGAGTGCATAGTTAAATGTATAAAAGTGAGGATTGGATAGGTGATTGCAAAATACATGTTATCCATCTAGATAGACAACACGTAGACAGGCAATTAAATGAAAACATATATATATATGTATACTGATTTTAATTAAGAGAGAGATCCGACTTCTGTTGAACTTCATTTAAAACTCATAAATGTTGATTCCTAAAAAACAAATTATTTACGAGTGTACTCGCTTATGGATAATATTATAATAATATAATTTAAATAGACATACCTATCTGTATTTTTAAGGGAGACGTTTGCTCGAAAAACGGTTGACACTATTTGTTTCTCATTCTAATGTGAAATGAAAGCTATGAAGCTTTGAGTTCTCAATATACAATTGAGTTTATAATAAATTCAATATCGTTGACAATAATTATATAATATTATCATAACAATCAAGCTTTGCATCCATATTGTACTATTTGTAAATAAAATACGATAATTTATTTTATTCACATTGTCAATATTACATTTTTCATAAATTAATATTTTAAGTATATTATCACTAATAATATAATATACTGCACTGAAAAAAAAAATTTTCTAAAATCAAGATTTTGGTCTCAGAACTAAGAATTTTGGTCTAAAAAATGCGTCGAGAACAAAAAATTCTTAAATTTAGTAAACACATCTTGATTTCAAGAACATTTCAAATAAGAACAAGTTCTTAATTTAAGACAAAACAGTCTTAAATTCTCAAACCAAAAATAAACAAATAAGGCAGGTGTTTTAAATTTTAAACCTTTTTTTTTTTTTTTTGTATGAGAAAAATTGAAAGCAGACATCATGAGAACAATGACATAATCCGCTATTATAAAATAAATAAAAATAAATATTCTGATTATATGTTTTTCCTTGACTAGAGCGGGTTTCGATCCCTCGACTTCTTACCAAACTGAAGCAACCTGAATATGGCATATTTATATTTTCTTATCAATTTAAGATTTTTAATTCTTTTATTAAGAACTGCGAATTTTTAGATTAATATTCTTAGTTTTATAAATTTCGTCTTAAAATGGTCTTATTATTATTTTCTTGATTTAAGACGTTGATGTTTTTTTTCAGTGTACAGATAATCTAAAACGTAACAAATGCAATTCTAAGATATTTTTTAAAATCAATTTTATAAATTGTTGAGGTTGATAACAAACTTAAGCAAAGCTCTTTTCAAAGATTTATAACTCCTCAATTTAACATCCATAAATGTATATATAATTATGAATATATGTGTATATGTATAAATAATATGTATATATAATTAAATATAACTGGAAAAAAAACTGGAAATTAAAGTAGAAATATGTATGTACAAATTCAAATATGGTTTCCCACTACATTCTGTTAGGCAGTTATTGATTTGTTCACATTAATCGTGATCGGAGTAGCCCATTAAATCAAAGTTATTTTCATTCATTAATTTTAAATTCGCAAAGCTCGAGAACAAAAGGCAAAAGCTAAATAAATTTTTTTTTGGTACCGCACATTGCGCATACGCAGCGGGGCCGCCTGCTGTCTCGATATTTGGGTCAAGATGCTGAACACATACCTTCGCTTGGCAAAAACATACTAAGAAAACCAGTTAAAGTAATTTCACAGAAAGAACGGGTAAAGGCAGCTGAAAGAAGAACTTGACTGAAGTCTGAAATAAAAAAATGTTGAGAAGATCTTTATGAATATCATTTCATAACCGATGGATAGATTCTTTGCCTTCTTAAGACTAGATTAACAACGAAATGAACAAATAAAATAGTCGACATTTAGATAATGAGTCAATAAAATCGATTCTTAAATTAAGAAACAATATAAAAATGAAATAAATTAAATAATCAGAAGAAATGAGTAAACATATTAAAGCTAATTAAAATAAAATGTGCTTTGCAAAGCAATAAAAATGTATGAAGAAAGTACTACTAAATAATAAATAACTTCAATAATTTTCATATCACATTTATATTTATTTTCGATTCTGTTTCAATTGTCACATGTTGTTAGGGCTATTTTTTTTAGCGCTTAACTATAATACTAGAAAAAATGTTCGATCCCATTCTCCTGCAGGAGACGAGACTTAACCCTGAAGCATGATCTGACCTCCGCGGCGACGCTGGACATTGCCACGTCGACGGTTGACATTGGGACGCCCGACACGTACATTGCGACGTCTGTTGGGGCTGACGCGATGACGCTGACCTCCGCGACGGCGACGTTGAGGAGCGGGACGACCGCCACGGCGACGACGCTGGACATTGCGACGTCCGGCGTTCTTGCGGCGGCGCACAATGACGCGATTGGCGCGTTCTTCCTCGACAACCGCATCGCTGGCGGAACGCTCCATGAGGGCGACAACGGCACCATCGGGAATGGCATCGAGGGCGGCACGTGGCACGAGGAGTGCTGCCTTGCCGGTCTTCTCATCGACAACGCTCTGGCCCTCGATCTCAACGATACCATCAGGCACCATGATGGAACCGGCCTGATCCCTGGCCACCATCATCTGTGTGGGCTTCGCATTCTTTAGCAGCGGCTGTCCATTGGCTAAGGGTGAGACAGACTTTCGGGTCATGCCAGATTTAGCCAATACCATAGGCAAATCGTTGTCGTCATCATCATCATCCTGCTCCTCATTCAGGTCGTCAGCGTTAAGTAGCACAAGTTGCCCGTTGCGACCATGGGGCAAATCGTCAACGTCATCATCATCATCAGCCACATCATCATCATCATCATCAACATGAGCAGCAGTTTGACGCAGTGGTATGTCGTCATCATCATCATTGCTGTCGTCGTCATCATCAGCATTGTGCATGTCATGTTCAGGCTCCTCGACTATTTGAAAACCTTGCACCACAGCGCCAGCATTGGCACGTCCACGAGGAACGCTCAAAAACAGATACGGATGTTGCAACTGTTGCAACTGCCGCTGTTGCTGCTGTTGACGAAACTGTCGTTGCTCTGCAACAAGAGAATGATGATAATTATATAAGCAGATGCGTATCGTAGTTAAGTACAAGTAGTATTTATCTTTTACTTACCCGGCATAGCCATGGCCAAAGCCATAAGGCAGCTGAGCACAAATAAAGCGCTTAGCATGGACATTGTCAGGAATCCTTTTGAATTCTATTGCGCAACGCTGCGTCCTACTTAATTGTAAGCAAAGTTCCACAGAACTGTACAGATTCAATCGATGCTGCTAGGTTTTTATGCAAAAAGTTCGACTCGAGGCGAGACGAGGCTAAAGACAAACAAACAAATAAATAAAGAAGAAAGAATCATTCTAGAGATCAATTCACATAGAATTAATGCCGTTGAAGCCCAGAAGAGAGACAACAAGAGATAGCTCTAAAGATTGACATAATTACGTCCATAGAATGTTGGAAACAACAAACGGCATATGGCAAACGGCATCCATTTCTATTCTAGAGTCGGCAAAAATTCAAGTGCCGAAAAGATGGCCAAATGGAAAAAGGTCAGTGACCGACACAGCAGCAGGAAGAACAAAAGCAGCAAACGAAACAAACAAGTTGAAATTGAGCAGAACAGAGCCAAAAATAATAATAATAATAAAAAGAGATCCGATCGACCCAACGAGTAGACGAACCCACGGGCAACCTCGTCACGCTAATGACAAAACAACCAAAGAACTATCCGTGAACCCAAGTCCCGAGTGTTAGCCGCCAACTGCCAACTGCCTTATCGACTAGACCTCGACTGCCGAGTCAGAGTCAGCGTCAGCCAGCGACGCATGGCAACTGTTTGGGCCACGGCCCGATCGCTCGGTCATATACTCAAGTGTGGCCCTAGAGCGGGCTGAGATCTTGGCCATTTTCTAAGTGTTTCGCACGGTTGTCGTGACTATTCGAACTTCTTAAAACGCAGACAACATTTATGCCTATGCTTGCAAGTCAAAGGTGTGTGCGAATGGCAGATACCCTGCACACAGCTTCAATAATAATGATTTCGAGAGTTACGAGTAATAAGCGGCAACTACAACAATTTTAACTTCTTTAAATAATTATCTACTATCTTTATACCTTTAAATAATATCATACTATCGATAGTATCGACAGTAGCAGCACTTATTGGATAACCTGATACAGTACTTTAAACAAAGCAAAAACCTTTTCCATTATTTACTCAGCGAACCCAACCCCAAACTGAACCTCTTTTTTTTATATAAAAAATTAGTTTCGAAAATAAAATAATTATATAAATATTGTGATTTTCTAATATTCCCCTAAACTATTTGAGAGTTTGCATAAAATTCATATTTGAATCCTTAAATAATTTTAGATTATTTACAAAATTCGAATTTTTTTAAAACAACATTTAATTGGTCTAAAAGATCAAGAAAAAATTAAAGCAGTAAAAATACTTTTGTGTACGAAATTGAAGCATAGCTCGAACCCAAACCTTGGGTTCAGTGGTTCACGTACCGAAACTAAGTCTAGCCCTATTACCCGAAAATGTTGTTGAGTTGCAGCCTTATCTTTAAGTAATGATTTACTGTCGATACAATCTAATCGATATAAGTTTGTATTTTATTGATACTAAATCAAAAATTTAATAGAATATCAATATACTATTGATTTTAGTTACTATCGCAATTTACAATTTTACAATAGGATAATCAATAGCTTTGCTAACTAATTTCCTCTGTTTACCATTTATTATGAAATTTTAAATCAAATTTTACTTTGAGTTTCACGCTACCTTTTACTGACTCATTCTAGGGTATTGAAATCAACTTCAAAAGCAACAAGATTGATTTTCCTGTGATGGGCTTATGTTGTGGCGTTTGCCTTCTGATAAATAGGGTTGATGGATAGGAAGTCACTAACCACAGCCATCTGGGGTCAAAACAATCCGCACTTAGAAAGTATACCATAAGAACAGTTCTTTAATAACTACATTGTAGACATTTCTTCTCTTTGAGAATAATATGAAATGTGGCTTCATAATTCAAAATTTAATTCGATAGCTAAATTCCACATATGTATGTACATTTTACAATTATTTATTGTGGGATAGTACCCACCCAATAATATGCCTTTACAACAGAGGGAGAACGTCTTTGCCATTTTGATAGTAGCTTTAGAGGTTATACAATAGAAAACATGTATGCACATATGTATGTATGTATTTATATTAAATTTCCTGCTCATTTTAGAGATCTTCCATCAGCCTAACTGAACTTTTAGAACTTTTCTAAAAGAATGGAATAGAAAGAATGAATTAAGTAAAACCATAGTTATATTATATATTGTTTTATTTCTTCTTCAGTGTCTTTTATCTTATAGAAGCTGAGAACTTGAAACTTTATCTTGGTCTAAACAATTGGCTTAGAATGGTATCGAGTTTTTTTATGCTATCTTTGGTCTTAAGTATGATAAAAAGCGATCTGTTATTGTACCATTGGAATCTCTTTGTGAATAATGTCGTCCACCTCCTCATCGATCGATTGCAGAACATCGTGTGCAAAGTTCTTCAGCTCAGGGATGCATACACTAATGCTCGCGATAAAAGTGAAACATTTTAAAATCCGAATGTATAATTCTGACCAATTACGACGAACGAATCCTTTGTTGTAGCTGAACAACTGTGAGGTCATTAATGCCACATAGCTTGTCAGGCTGCAAATACGATGTACGAGTTGCAACATGATGGCATGCCTTTTGCCCAGATTTTGCAACAACATCCAAAAACCAGTGCAGATGCTAGCCAACATGAGAAAGCAGCCAATCAAGCCAAAAATGCTATGCTTACTACAAAAATGATTTAAGGCCAGAAGCTGCTTTTGCCGTATCTCAATCCAAACTGCCATCGCTCCCAGGCTAAATGCCATCAGGCCAAGGGCCATATGCAACATGTGGTGGGACATGAGGAGCGCTTCGCTCATGCAAAGGACTAAGGCCACCGTGGAGTAGAAAGAATGCTCCGCTGTTCTCGCCAGCTTCAACAGCAGACATTTCTGGGATATGATCACAGTGATGCTAACTACGAGTATATTCGATATGGCTTTGCATACATTATCATATAACTTTTCCGAAACTTCGGGCCAGGTGAATCCTTCGATGGAATCACCCGTTGCATTCACAATGATATCGCCATCATCCGTCTCGTCCGCCAATCTCAGCTGTCTGATTCTGTAGCACATCAAAAGATTGTTCCTTTAATAAATATATTAACTGAAAGCGATCTCGAATTTAAATTATTTCTAAATTTGATAACTAAAAAAGCAATGCCCAGTTGCTATTTTTTATTTTAATTTAAGTTGACATTTACTAGTTAAATACAATTTGTTAACATGAAAGATTGTCATCGCACATCAATCTCTCTTACTTGAGATAATAGACTTTTACCCCTTTATGTTATAGGACAGTTGTTGTCTTATGGGTTACTCTAAAAGCATTTCATATAGTATATTCTAGTTCAGATTCATAATGCAGGATTTTTTTGGAAATCCTTAATAATTCTTTAATCTTGATCAAAGAAACAACTTAGTCTTTAGAAAATTTTCTTTTTTTCTTTTAAGCAATTCACCTCAGATAGCTTAACTTTCTTTTTAGCAATAAACTATATACATGTAACTTTTTGAATAAAGATTTCATTTTAGGTTTCCACATAAATCTTTGAATTGACTTTAGACAAAGACTGGTGAATATTCCTATAGAGATGCTTTAAGATTTACTGAAAAACAAATTCCTGAAATTCAGACTCAAAAAACTGAGATTAAAGAAAACAAAAAGTATGTTTAAGTATGTGCATATTTATTATGTGGAATCATTTAAGAAATCACGATTTCGGCATTACCTCCAAGAAGGGGGCCAAATATCAGTTAAGTCGGTTGACAGTAACGAAATCCGCATAACAACAGCGAGTCAGCCCTCCTCAAAAAATGCTGAAGAAAACTACGAAAAATTTCTAAAAGAAATTAGCATAAAAATGTGCCGCAGCTGCTGCTGTGTCTCTCTTTCTGTTATGGCAAAGGGAGGGAGGGCAAAGGGAGGGAGGGCAAAAGTTCAACGGTGTCAAATGTCAAAACGAACTGCAAAGCACATGCCGTGAATGGTAATAAGAATAGATGGGAATGGTCAAGCAAATGGCCATTTTGAAAACTGAAGCCCAGTCCAGCTCCAAGTCCAAGTCAATCTTTGGGCAAATGTCTAATAAATTGATTCAACTCGGGAGAGAAATCGGAATAAAGACTTAAACTTAGATGTGGACTTGAAGTTGATGTTGATGCTTGGCCAAGTTGAAAGTTCAACGCACCAAAGAAACAAAACGAAATGGGCCCAGACAATGGGCCAAGTTTTTAGTTGTTTCTTTTATTTCGCTGTATGCTGTTAATTCTTTCAATCTTTTATATTTTTCCCCATTTATTGCTGTTGTTGTTTGAACATAATAGAAATTAGCTATGGAATAAGGCAACTAATTTGGCTTAGCAGGTGGCGGCAGCTTGGTCTTAGATGGTCGGGGCCAAGAGTTGAACTTTAAGCAGATGCAAAGCAAAGAAATTAATTTGAATTATGAATTTCTACATTATTTATCTCCCTATGTCTCTCTGTTTTGCCACTTGCCTCCACTTAACTGATCATTCACCCCGCAACCACATGGCATAATTAATTGTCATGGAAGAATGTGGCCCGAGCTATCTATCTATCTATCTATCTATCTATCTATCTATCTATCTATCTATCTATCTATCTATCTATCTATCTATCTATCTATCTATCTATCTATCTATCTATCTATCTATCTATCTATCTATCTATCTATCTATCTATCTATCTATCTATCTATCTATCTATCTATCTATCTATCTATCTATCTATCTATCTATCTATCTATCTATCTATCTATCTATCTATCTATCTATCTATCTATCTATCTATCTATCTATCTATCTATCTATCTATCTATCTATCTATCTATCTATCTATCTATCTATCTATCTATCTATCTATCTATCTATCTATCTATCTATCTATCTATCTATCTATCTATCTATCTATCTATCTATCTATCTATCTATCTATCTATCTATCTATCTATCTATCTATCTATCTATCTATCTATCTATCTATCTATCTATCTATCTATCTATCTATCTATCTATCTATCTATCTATCTATCTATCTATCTATCTATCTATCTATCTATCTATCTATCTATCTATCTATCTATCTATCTATCTATCTATCTATCTATCTATCTATCTATCTATCTATCTATCTATCTATCTATCTATCTATCTATCTATCTATCTATCTATCTATCTATCTATCTATCTATCTATCTATCTATCTATCTATCTATCTATCTATCTATCTATCTATCTATCTATCTATCTATCTATCTATCTATCTATCTATCTATCTATCTATCTATCTATCTATCTATCTATCTATCTATCTATCTATCTATCTATCTATCTATCTATCTATCTATCTATCTATCTATCTATCTATCTATCTATCTATCTATCTATCTATCTATCTATCTATCTATCTATCTATCTATCTATCTATCTATCTATCTATCTATCTATCTATCTATCTATCTATCTATCTATCTATCTATCTATCTATCTATCTATCTATCTATCTATCTATCTATCTATCTATCTATCTATCTATCTATCTATCTATCTATCTATCTATCTATCTATCTATCTATCTATCTATCTATCTATCTATCTATCTATCTATCTATCTATCTATCTATCTATCTATCTATCTATCTATCTATCTATCTATCTATCTATCTATCTATCTATCTATCTATCTATCTATCTATCTATCTATCTATCTATCTATCTATCTATCTATCTATCTATCTATCTATCTATCTATCTATCTATCTATCTATCTATCTATCTATCTATCTATCTATCTATCTATCTATCTATCTATCTATCTATCTATCTATCTATCTATCTATCTATCTATCTATCTATCTATCTATCTATCTATCTATCTATCTATCTATCTATCTATCTATCTATCTATCTATCTATCTATCTATCTATCTATCTATCTATCTATCTATCTATCTATCTATCTATCTATCTATCTATCTATCTATCTATCTATCTATCTATCTATCTATCTATCTATCTATCTATCTATCTATCTATCTATCTATCTATCTATCTATCTATCTATCTATCTATCTATCTATCTATCTATCTATCTATCTATCTATCTATCTATCTATCTATCTATCTATCTATCTATCTATCTATCTATCTATCTATCTATCTATCTATCTATCTATCTATCTATCTATCTATCTATCTATCTATCTATCTATCTATCTATCTATCTATCTATCTATCTATCTATCTATCTATCTATCTATCTATCTATCTATCTATCTATCTATCTATCTATCTATCTATCTATCTATCTATCTATCTATCTATCTATCTATCTATCTATCTATCTATCTATCTATCTATCTATCTATCTATCTATCTATCTATCTATCTATCTATCTATCTATCTATCTATCTATCTATCTATCTATCTATCTATCTATCTATCTATCTATCTATCTATCTATCAGGGATGCCAAGTGCTCGCATCTCGGCCTAATACTGTCCCATTGATTGCTCTAACAATTTGCCGCACTTAGAATGATTATGCAAATTCTCATCTCTGTACTCATACACCTCCGGGGGCCATGTCCGAAATCCAAACTCAAGCGTCGGCCGTCAGCTTCTCGTTCCATTTTACATTATCATGCGGCAGTGGGTGCCCAGTGGAATGCTTCTCTGGTAGTTGCCTCCAGGTGCTAAAGCTTCACAATTATTGTTGTTTTATTTCTCTATGGGTGTGGTGGTGTCTGTGTGTATGCGTGTGGTGGAGACGAATGCTGAATTCGAGACACTGCTCACCAAGTGGAAAGCGATTATACAGCCCCTACAACTGTGCCTATATTTTGAATTTCAAAACCGAGTACTGTTTTTTAAATTTAACTGAAATTTTGACAATATTCCATGCGACTTTTTTACTGCACAGATCGATAACATTTGTTAAGAGTTTATTGTGATTATTTAGCTCCTAAAACTGTGCCTACATTTTTGAATTTTATTGAGACTTAGTCTCCAGTAAGTATGTCGGCCACAAATGGCTTATCGATTGCACTTATCGATAAGCTATTTAATCTTGCGAATAATTGATAATCTTCTAGCTGCTATGAAACTGAATTGAGCTTGATCACTCTGACAAAAAGCTCAAATCCTTGAGCTTAAATGTTGCTGCATACTCATCGCTATAAGACTCGTCAGCTTCTCCAAACACCAAGCTGAAGCTATAGAAGGAGACGGAAAAAAGCTACGTTCTCTATGCTCGTTTTCATTCATATTTCCTAACTTGTATTTTGTTTTAATATTCGAAGATATAAATGGAAATATCTATGAACTTTACCGTTAAGTGATTCATAGAACTAGTTGCCAGATTTATGCATATTATCGAAATCAGAGGCAGTGTCAGAGTCAGAGAAATATTACAGATTCTATCTTTCTATCTACATAAATAAGCATGACCCGAACTGTGAATTTCTTTTGAATGTGCTTTGTGAAGCCAATATTGGTCAAAGCGCACGAGCCTCATTAGTATGCAAGAGTTACGGGCCAGGTCAATGCACGGCGATCGACGGCATTAATTATGAATAATATTCATGAATAACACATTAAAAAAAAAGCAGAAAAAAAGTAAATACTAATGGCATTAATAAGAATGACGCTAGAATCTATCTTTCGTTTTGGGGCAGGGTTCACAAGGGGTTAAAAGCATTTCGTCTTGGGTTTGTTATTTTGTTGGCTTCATCTCACACACACATCAACAACGGAAAAAAAATGTAAAAAAATTTATTCTTTTTTCACTATTTTTTGATTGAAATTCATTTTTGGGTTATTTTTATGTTTCGTATTTTCTTTGTTTCAATTTTCAATTCTCAGTTTGTTCTCTCGAATTTACAACTAGAGTTGGACAATGGGCGTGTCATCATCCGCTTGGAGGGCACGTCCCACCTTGCGCAGGGCAAAGCGACGATTCTGATGGATCAGATCGAAATATGGCTGGAAATCGCCATAGGACACATAACGAGCATCGCCATAGGCGGGCTGCACATGACGCGATAGACCTGGTTCATTGTCTTCACCGACAATGATGTACTCCTGCTCTGGCAGCGACTGGCCAGCTCCATCCATGGGCATCTCAGCGTTCATATTGACGGGAGCAGCAGTTACTGCTTCCATGCCATCGGAGGTTTCCTTCTGCTGCTGCTCGGCTTGAGCTACGGAAGAGGGGGTAAACTTCTCGGTACTCTCCATGGCGGGTGCCTTCTCCACAATTGTGCCAGGACGAATACGTGTGGGCAATAAGCCTCCAGCTTGAACTGGCTTGGCGGCAATCAGCACGGGTTTGGGCTTTGGCTTGCTCACGTTGCTGGTGCCAGAGATGGAACCTGAACCGGAACTGGAGCCGGTACGGGATGGTGGAATCTGAGGTGGCTGAAAGATGTCCATAAGAGAGGCATCAGCTAAGAGGGGAACCGCTGCTGCAGTCAACGTGGGACGCTTCTTCTTCTTCTGGCTGTTGGTGGAGCTGGAACCGCGCACGGGCACGGAACTGATGGCGCTCTCGGGTATGTTGAGGATAAGGGGTTGTGATTGAATGCCGTCGGCAAGAGCCACCACGGACTGGCGATCTGGCGGCGACAAACCCAGCTGACTCCAGGGTATGGTTATGTACTGGGTGGGACGTCCCTTGCGTCGCACGGGCACGGTCAATGGGGGTTGTGGGTAAGAGCTGGTGGGCACTCGTTGGTGCTTTCTAACGGGAGCTGGTGCATAGCCATAGGGATAGCCAGGAGTCAGATCCAATAGCTCGGGTGCCACATAAACTGTCTGACCATTGCGATTCACCAGCAGAGTCGCCTGCTGCGGACGACGTGCTCCGGCTCTGGAGGGGCTTTGGCTGGAATGCAGTTGGGACTGGGATTGGGACTTGCGCAACTTGTTGCCCAGCTCACCGGGAGTCTGGCCAAAGGTAAATCTACGCAGTTGATTGATCAGGCTCTGCTGTCCGTTCTGAATAAAGCCGGGTTGACCCTGGGACTTACGAGAGGACTGAGTGTAGATAACGGGAGCATAGTTCTCATCGCTTTCCTCCACATCATCATCATTATCCTCTGACTCCTGCTCCACATCATCATCCTCCTCTTCATCCTCGGCCTGCTCCAACAATGCCAGCGGCTGTCCACGTCTCGTTTGTTGTGTTAGTTGACGACGCTGCGACGACGACGACGACGCTGACTGCGACTGCGACTGAGGCTTGTGTCGCAACGCTGTCTGGGATTGGTTGATGCGACGACGCTTTGTCGGCTGCTCGTCCTCCTCATCGTCAGCCTGCTCCTGCGATTGATCATCTGCGTTAGGATCGAGCTCCACCCCCTGCTCATCCTCTTCCTGGTCGTCCTGCTGCTCTTCATCATCGAACTCCTCCTCATAACGATGACCATTGAAATAATCATCATCGTACTCATCCGACTCCAATGAATCCAGGCGGTTATTGAAACGATTTGGACGCTGGACACGATTGTTGTTGCCATTGCGGTTCTTATTATTATTACCATTGCGATTACCATTTCCATTGCCATTTGCATTGACGCGTCTTCTGTTGGGACGCTGCTGGACACGCACGACAATGTCAGGACGCTGGGTGGTGGTGCTTGTGGTGCTGCTCGTGGTGGCGGTGTCACGCACTGGTGTATCCACCAGTCCGGGCAATCCAGGCAACTGTTGTCCAGCGGCGGCCAGACGATCATTGAACCAACCGGAAACGGATCCAGCTAGTGTTGAGAAAGATGAGCCCAAGCCCTGGCCGGGATTCATGCCAAACAACCAAGTGCTGGGCGAGGAGGATGTGCTTCCTGATCCTCCAGGAGTTGACTGCTTACCCTGTGCCTGCAAATCATCAAGTGCCCCCTGTCGTGGCTTAAAGGCAATCAATGGATGTATGATGAAGTCGGCCACGGTGTGAGGTTGATGGTTGTTCGATTTCTCATTCGCCTGCAGCTGTGGTTGCTCCAAGCTGGCTGGAGAGGAGGAGGAGGAGGAGCCTGTGCTGGGCTCATTGCTGGCCTTGGCTGTGGCTGCCATTGGTGGCTTCTCGGTGGGCATCTTTGGCACCATCGGTGCGTCCTCTGCAGCCACAACACCAACACACAGACACACACATACACGCACGGAGCACACACACGGATGCACAGAAAAAAAAGTGTGAAACACATGAAAAAAAAGGAAAAACACATTGACATTAGATTGCCTTTGGATTGATTGGTGTTGGTTGGGATTGCCTACCAATCAGCGCCATGTCCGCAATTGGTGACTCCGTGGACTGCTCGATGGCTGCCATTTGTGGCATCTCCTTGACTTCAACGGGAATGGGGGCGGTTGCGGCCTTGACCTGAACCTCAGCCTGGACGAGGGTCACGGCCAGGACCACAGTCAGGCATAGAGCCATATATTTGGCCATGTCTGGTTACGGGATTAGCACCTGTGCAACAGACACACACACACACACACACACAGACACTCACACACACTCTCACGCACAGTCGAAATTCTTGTTGCTGATGCTGTTGTTGTTGTTAATCTTATTTGATTGTTTTCGCTTTGCGCCTCCGTTCGCTTCGCTCGTCCACAGACAGACGTTTCGTTTGGCCAACTGTTTGAGCGTGCGCGGCGACCTGAGCTTTTTATGTTCCAGCTACAATTTGGTCAGGAGAGCAGCAAATCGTTACGCCAGCAGAGAGCGAAAACAACAGAGAGAGGAAGAGATCGCTAGCCGGCAGTGAAGTGAGAGCGAGCGAGAGCTTCTGTCTTCTACATAACATATCTTCTCTGACTTCTTCTGCTCGTTTGCTGACCATATTCCGCTGACCGTTAAATTAATTTGGCGTGTGTTGACCGCTTGGGTCAATTTTGGGGTCACGGCTGACCTCAGCTGAACTGGAACTAGTTCAGCTGCTTGTTAAGACATTTTCCAAGAATTATTTTCCCACTTGTTCAATGTTACTTGAACTTATCCCATCGATCTTCTGCGCCAAAACAAGTTCAGTTGAACATAACCATTGATTGATACTCAGATTTCAGGAATAGCTGAAAATGCTTTTTTTTAATATTTAATATATTATAATATTATATTTCCTTACATCGGAACTAGCTCCATTATATTTATGTAATATGTTCATGTATATTAACTTAAAATGAAAATGAATATTAACTTAACTGAAAATGTTTTGTTGTTTACTAGTTTTAATTTATTAAATTACATGCTGAAATTAATTTTTTATTAAGATTTCGATTAATTTATATTTGTACATATTATATATTTAAATATCTTATTTTAATTGTTTGAACTTATTGATTAATAAAATTTAATTTTTGTCGTATTGACATAACACATTGAAACGAATTTTATTTAAAATTAAGCTCAGAATCTATTTTTGTTTTTCACCCATAAAGTTCACATTTTGAAAATTACTTTTCGCATTAGTTAATTTTACTTAAAAAATTGTATTAAATCAGTTTTATTAAAGCCTGGAGATTTTATCCCATAAATAAATAACATATTTTATTGTGACAATATTGGACCCAGTACAATGATAAAAAAAAGATTCTAGAATCAAGATTTTGGTCTCAGAACTAAGAATTTTGGTCTAAAATATGCGTCGAGAACATAAAATTCTTAAATATAGAAAAGAACATTTAACATTTGATTCTAAGAACATTTCAAATGAGAATAAGTTCTTGTTTTTAGACCAAAAGGTCTAAAATTCTCAACCCAAAAAAAAAATTAGGCAGGTGTTTTTTTAAACTTTGAGCTTATTTTTTGTTAGTTATTTATACTTTTATTTTATTATTTTTTTTTTATGTTATTCCGATTATATAATATGTTTTTTCCTTGGCTAGGGCGGGTTTCGATCCCTCGCTCGTTATTAAACTGAAGCGGCGACTCTAACCAGAGCTCCACGGTGTCATTATTGTCTTCGTTTTAAATATGACATATTTAAATTTTCTTAACAATTTAAGATTTTTTATTCTTATATTAAGAACTGCGAATTTTTAATTTAATATTCTTAGTATTAGTAATTTTGTCTTGAAATGGTCTTATTTTAAGAACAAAATATTTAAGATGAATGTTCTTGATTTTAGAAGGTGGTTTTTTTCAGTGTATACAAACGGAATATTGGACTTGGGACATTGTCCTTCCCTATACAAATCTAGATCTTAAAGAATATAAAGTTAGAGCATTCAAAGTTGGTAACAGTACTCCTATGTTCTGTGCACGACGATCAAGTTTGCCTCCACAGATTAAAATGGAAAAATTCTAATAATTTGAGTAATTTTTATAATATTTACCACATGATTGTTGAAAGTTGCATCTCGATCAATTAATACAAGGACACTGAGATGATAATTGATATACAGCTATATAATTATACTATCAATTGTTTTGGCTGCCTAATCAATTGTTTTCGAATGCCAGCAAAGACACGGGTACTGGGCATCTAACAGTCGAGCAAATTTACTGTAAAGTTTTTATTTGTTTATAATTAATTTTATTTGTTAGTTAGATAACTGAATTGTCTTACTAGTTAAAATAATTTCAACTGGATAAGTTTCTCTTTTAAACATTTTTATTCAATATTTACGAAACTGTTTACTAAAATATCTAATACATATTTTGAAACTACTATAGTTTCATTTTAATAGTAAACTTGGATATTTTAAAATGCTCAATTTGATAGCAGTATGCATAATCATTTTTCAATGTAATTAATTGAATTTGACTAGTTCATCACTGCGGACGGCAGTCCGCGCTAGTGACGAAAGCAGCACGTAGTGTGCAAAAGGCGACTAGAAATATATACACGAAGAATGAAAAATGTGCTACGACTGTTCGATCAGGTCGAACTATATGCTGATCGAAAGGTATGCCGTTTACTAGTAAAAGTGCATACCAAGACTTTTGGTAACTCACCTAACTCGTAAGATATGGGGGTGTAAGTGGGAGGGGCAAAATTTTAATGATTGCAGCTAGTGGGGCCGTTGGAGCCTTTTGGTAAAATTTTTTAATTTTTCATCATCATTTCAATCCGACATTTGGTTCAAAAGATATATTAATTTGAAGTTTTTAATGGCCTTCTCAAAATAAAATGAAAAATCAGTTTGTCTGTCTGTTTGTTTGTATCAAAGCGCTAAAAAAGCTTAAATTTGATGATGAGGAATTATTTCTTATCAGAAATCTACGAACTTTTGTTCTAAGACTTTAGCGGAAAATAGCTAGTTTAGCGGGAAAGAGCTAAAAACCCTATAAATTTGAAACGTCCATAGTTCCCAATCCGAAGAAGCTACAGACGTGCCTTGAATATTTTTTGGCAAAGTGCTACAGGTGAAAAAAAGTTTCTTAGCTTACATTTTGGCGATTTATTAGAAATCGGCTCTAACGATATGTTGTAATACGTAAAATTTCGCAACTTTTGATATATGACACATATTTTTCAGCCATATGGATTGGAAAATATGACCCGGTAACTAAATATATACATTTTACTATTTACTATATGTACTAATTTGAAAATTAAACTTTGGTACGAACAACTTTTTTGTTTCTCAGGATGTCCAGTTTTGTCGCGAAAAATAGTAAATGTAGATGAAAACTTAAAAAAAAAATTGTATTCGGCACTGCGCAAAAAGTTATTTTTTGGTATAAAGGAGCTGAACATTTTTGCGCAAAGTGCGGAATACAATTTTTTTTAAGTTTTCTGCTACATTCAGTATTTTTCGTCATAAAACTGGATATCAGACATTTTGGGCATAGAATACGCTTTCGTCACTAGACTTTTACCTCGTGTAGAGTTTTTCTTATGTGGTAGGTAATACGACAGTTTACTTTGTAATCTTAAATCGTCCAAAGTAACCTTGTAAAGGCCTCAAGCTATTAATAATTTGTTGGTTAATTGAAAACTACTCGATTCGCATTGAGAACAAGTTTATTAATTCACAAAACAGCAATTTAAATGGAAAGCGGATGATAATCAGTAGTTCCACATTTTGGATAATTTCGTCAAGGTTCTCAAAAAATAAAATAACAAAAATAAAATAAAAATAAAAACTTTCCAATAACTTTCTAACACTTTGACCCCGACGCGATGTGACCCGACTGCGACAGTCCGGGCAGCAACTTTCTTTTGGAGTTCGAGACAAAAACACACTCACACTCATATACACTCGCACTCACACTCGTATGCTACTAATGAGTATTTATGTGTTCTTTTTATGGATTTCCATTAGCATAAGGCAAGCACTTTTTGCAATTCTAGGGCCAAAGCCAAGTTAAGAGCCAGGGCTAAGACCAGGCCCAACATTGCTGGGCACCTAATGAACATATTACGTCCGCTTCGTTGTTTTTCAGTTCCCCCAGTTTTCTTTTGCATAATTTGGTTATTAAAAAATTGGTTTATGTTCCTCAAAATAGGCCACAAGTATTTTCTGTTCCAAGATTCCCATCCCGACGGTAGCCAACGAATGTTACGTTAATTATTGACGTGGCTCTAATAACAGGCCAACATAAAATGTATTATCACATAAACACAAATAAATCGCAGCTGGTGTCCAACTTGAGAGAGGAGTAGCAACTGACAGCCATCTGGAAGCTGGAAGTGAAAGCAGGAGCAGAGCAACGATCTGTGGCGAGTTCAAGCAGCTGGATGGCGGCATGCCAATCATAGATCACTTTAAGTGAAAAGGTAACTAATGACTTCAACTATTATTTGACGACTGACATCATATTAAATCTATTATCATCAAAATCTGTGCAATCGACTTACTTAAGATAACTGTAAAGCTTAACTGATCTAATTGGAAATACCTAACAAATGCAGCAACTTTCTTTTACTGTCCAGATCGATAATTTCCCTTTTACAAACAAACTAATCTTAACATGAATTATAGTTTTGGTTTATAATAACAATCCTCTGTCCCCTTCAGTTGGCTTAAGGAGTCCAAGATATTGCAATAAAACAGTACGACCAAAAATAGATTCTTTTCAATGTTGAACAAGATGACTCTGGAATTCTCTTGATAATGACTTTTGTGAGCAGTTAAGAGCGTTAAGCTATCTTTTGTTTTTGATAAGCATAACTATGAAAATGTGAAGACACAATAGCTTAAACAAATGGAAAATGCGTTATTCATGTGGAATGTATAGATTAATAGATGATAGATACCCGAGGCGTGTGGGCTAAAAACTCGACTCGAAATAATGTTGTGTTGTGATTCCCTAATGGGAACATGAGCTAAAAATAAAGATAAATATAAGAAGAACAATGATGTTATAACTTTGGTCGTTGGGCTGGCTGAACTTTGACATGAGAAAGAGATTAAGGTCGTGGTTGAGCAAGCCTCGTCCAGACAGCCGACAATGATAAATACATGGAGCTAGCCTGCTGACCATTATGGATGTGGCCAAAAACTTATTCCCCAACTTATGCCGAATCTCACTTTTGACCTAAAAAAAATATAACTTTCCGAACTTGGCGACGACCTGAAATGCAAATTTTACGCCTTCGATATGCTGGGTTGGAATCGGTGTGGTTCTGTGGTTCATTGTGGCTCTATTTGGGGCTAACGTAATGCAACAGCCGATCAACATCTCCCCTGAACTACATGGATAGTCCATAATCCAATTGGACTATCGAATCGGTTCAACACGACAACGACAACGACAAAGCATAAATCAGTTTACGAACTCAAGGAGAGGCATTTGCATAGATTAAAATTGTGGAGATCTCGCCATTTCAAATTTTTTTTTTTGCTGTTTTTATTTAGTTCTCGACGCTAATTTTTTTGCCTTAACCTTTTGTTTGTCATTTTACGATTTGCGAGTGAAAGATACATTTGTATCTCTCTTTTTTCTTGACTTCTCCCTGTATAAAATGTGTTTGCCAAGACAAATGCTGAACCATTTAATAGACGCGTTCGCCCAGCGACACAACAGAGAAGAGAACAGAACAGGAGATAACAATCATTAGTAAGATTTAGAATCGAAATTGAAAATATGGCAATTAAATTGTTTACTCTGCTGGCGATCGGCCTTGCTTTGGTAGTTCTCATTGATGGTAAGTTTTCCGCTTATTATTTTATTTTATTTTCGATAGCCTTTGTATGAATCTCTGTCTATTTCATAGCTCGTCATGTGCCTGGTCATCGCTCCAGGAATCATCGCTATAGCCACAATCATCATCAACAGCAACGTGCCCTCGTTGCTGTCAAACCACATGGAGCTCAAACTCGCGTCTTTCCGGGTGCTGTGGCGATCAAAAAGCTGGTGCTGCTCAAATTCAAAAAGATCGTACCCATTTCATTGATCCTATTAAGGTCAAAGAACGATAATGAAGCCGAACTTGTGCCCGTTTATCCCACGGACCAGATCCCAGAGAATGTGCAGTTCATTCCAACGCCCAACGGCATCTCTGGACACAAGGATGTCCAGGCTATTGCCATTCCCAGTGAATTGCACGATCAGCTGCAGATCAATGGCCTCTCGAATGTAGAGAACATTGAGGCATTGTTGCAGGCCAGTTCCATCTCTGGCGACAATGCTGGCATCGAGGATGCCGGATCTGTGGGCAATGCCATTGTGGTGCCCCAGCCGGAGGATGAGCCACTGCAGCAGAACGAAAATGATGACAGTCAGCTGTTAGACGGTGTTGCCAACGATGCTGATGCTGATTCTAATGTCGGTGGTGCCACCACACGTCGCCTGTCCGCCAATGAGCTGGTGCGTTCCGGTGTACGTAATTCAGCACAATTACAGCAGACGAGCGTTGAGGAGATTCCCCTGCTGCTCTACTCGGCCACAGATGGCGCTGCACCCGGACAGGAGATATTCAGTGAACGTCGCTTTGTGGCTGCCACGCCAGCACGTCGTCGTCAGCAGCAATTCTACTACTAAGAGATGGTAGTCTAGGCCTCAATCCCAATATTTCCTGCTTCTGCTTATGTTCGTGCTCCTGTTCCTGCTCTAGCTGCTTCAATCTGTGTCCTTACTTACCCGGCTGTCACTGTGCACGGCATGTGGCTTTTTTTTGTGCTATTTGCTTAGACTGAACTGAATATAAATTAACATTATGAGAAATGACAAAGGCGCGCGATGTGTTGGGGTCTGCTTCCGCCTCGCTGGGACATGTTCTACCTCTTTCCCTTGTTTCCCTTTCTCGTGTACTCCTCGTTTCCACTCTCTGCTCTCTGGTATTTTTGCGCGCTTATCACAATCTGACGACGTTGGCGCAGTGCCTGCAGTTATCAGCTTTGTTGTGCCGCTGACGTGCCGTATCCTGTGCCTCTACTCCTCCTCTTCTCTCCATTACTGCAGTGTCGTGTTGTGCTCTGTTGTGTCGTGTCGTATGTAGAAACTAGACAGCCAGCGACTCTGTCAGGGACCTGTGTTTGGGCCTCGTTTGTTATAAATTCCCACTGTCCTTACGTGCACACAAAGCGGGCGACAACACACACAACATACTCACACACACACACACAAAGGCAATTGGTCGCATTTATAAAAGCACAACAAAGGAGCGAATATTGTCAAAATGGCTAACAACAAAACTTAGCAAAAGTCAACGAGCAGACACAACGATCTGCGATTGCTCTTACCGAAATTAATAGATTTCTAAGAAATCTCTTTCGCCCCCATTTCACCAATGCATACTTTTGGGCATCAGGCAGCAATACAATATGAGCAAAAAATTTAAAATTTTAGTATTAGCTTAGAAATTTTTCAAAAAACGAACACACCAATGACAGAAAAAGACATGGAAATATGTATAAAGGTCTGTTCCGAATTTAGTTTTCACAACTATTTTACAGAAATTCGCAACACATATTTTAAAAACACGAGTTAGAATTTAACTGATATTAACTTTAAAATAATTATTTCTCAGATATGGTTGAATAAAACAAATAAAGTATTAAAAATTGTCATTATTATTATCATATATTTTTTATTACTATATTGAATGCCGAAAAATTAAAAAAAAAAGTTTAACAATACATAAATCTCTATTAAGCTGTCGAAGGACATCTATAGGGTTGATCTATAATATATGTATAATAGTGTTTACCCATAACAAAAATAATCATATTTTAGTGAAGTCTTACAAAGAACAAAAAATACATTTTATTTAATATAGTTTGCACTTATCTCCGAAATTAAATTTTTTTATAATATTCAAAATTCAACCTTGACATTCTGCTAAAATATTAAACATAAAACTAATAAAATTATGGTGTTTAAATAAATATAATATTTAGTTGTTGCTATTAAAATGTCTGTTAAGAAAATTGGAAAATATAAGATAATTTTTAGTTATATAATTATAATTATTAAATTATTATTATTATTATTTTTATTATTACTAAAAATGTGTGTAAAAGATTAATAATAAAAAGAAATAAAATGTAAATATGTTTTTAAAAATATTCAAATTTCAACTTTTGTCTTAAGCTTAAATAAAAAAAAAAATTGTTTTTATATGTATAAATGTAATTAATGTCGATATTCTTTGGTAAATTCATCAAAAAATTGTTATGAGAACAAAATGCTTTACCTAGGCTGATAAAACCTTTTTCTTTTAGAATAAACTTAATTTTCGTAAAGGAATCTAATTCTTAAGAACAACTCTGTATTTCCTAGGCCTCTCTCTTTTAAGGGCACGATAGCTTCATTTGTTCAGTTGCCGAAGCCTGTCAATATGTCTGGCAAGGAATGAGGCTCTAGTTATCCGACTCCCAACTATATCCTGACTCTCTGCTGTTTGCATATTCGACACAGGTCTAGACCCAAAAACATACACAAAATGCGATCAGAGATTATGCAAGCAAAAGAACAAAGAGACAGAGAGAGAGACAGAAAGACAGAAAGATTGAAAGAGTGGGATACAAATTATATTCTATGTGGTGCTGAGGCATTAGCAGTAGGCGCTTAATAGGTAACGTTCCATTGAGTGGAAGAGGGAAGTTACCCATAGTAGGGAGGGGGAATGTAGACGGTGACACGTTTGTTGTCGTTGGTATTGAAGCGGCCACAAGGAGGGGGTCCATAGTAGGTATAGGTGCAAACCGTGCAGCAGTTAATGGGCACGGCCATCATAATGGGCGTATTTCTGTTGGGCAGCCAAGGACCAGGTAAAGGATATAGAGGAGGAAACCGTGGTGGTGGTGGTGTTGGTGGTGGTGGTGGTGGTGGTGGTGGTGGTGGTGGTGGTGATGGATGTGGAGGAAGTGGGGGTCTAGGTGGAGGTCGAGGAGGGAAAACCGGTCCCACGGCACAGCAGGTCTGAGGAGGTCCAATCACATAAGTCTCGCAGCAACGATTCTGGTGGTAAGCCTCTAAAGTACAAGGCGAGACGCAGGAACCGAAGAGGCTGCTAATCCAACCGGTTAAAAGGCTGATAGTCCGACCCTGACGCTGTCCCGCATCAATGTCTCCAAAAGCATCGATCGAGGTATTGTCCCTAGGCTGAAAATCTTCCAGACGCGCCGAACGATTCAAGGATCGCGGACGCCAATGCTGCTGAGCGCGATAGTGCACTAAAGAAAGAATTCGAGAAAAGAGGGAGAAGGAAAAAAATTTTGATATAAGTGTTTCTGCCTAAAAGTATGTAATAATTGTTAGGAACTTGTTATTGCAGCCAGGGCTGAACTAGCTTGTGAACGATCTGAGCAAAAAGTTGACTTAGTATTAAAATAAATATTCCAAAACCGGAAAAGTGATTTTTTTATAGTCTTAAAAGATACTACTGGCTTGTTCCGGTTTTCAGTTAAGCAATTAATAAAATATATATTTATATATATATATATATATATATTATATATTTTCACATTGAATTTTGGCAAAGTATTTAAAATTTATCGTTCTTCACTTTATCGGACTTACATTCACCAACTCAAAATGATATTAGAACAGGTAAAAGATTTTGACTTCCGAAAAATCTTGCTGAAAGTGAAAGCCGGAATAGGTCTGTATATAAATGATAAATTCATTTCACCGGCAAAGATTAAACGACTTAAAATTATGTACTTTTTTTGACCAGTCATTAATTTAGATATTTATTCTTTCAGATAGATAAATGTCCAATTAAATAAAACATCATTTAGTTAGATTGAAATATTTTCATTAACTAAAAGTTTACTTAATAGAACTAGTTTTAAGACGCATTATTTTCGTGACAGATTAAACTGGTTTGGACTTGCAGATAGAACTAAAACTAATAGATCACATGAACTAGTTCTATTTGCAGATAAATAACCTAACATTCACAGACTTAAAATAAAAAATTAAATTTAGGCAATAATCAGAATGCATTTCAGAACTTCAGTTTCTTGCATCAATTTCTATGAAATTCTAATGTCGTTCGTTTGAATTTTATTTTTGTGAGATGATCCTAACAGGAATATGTAATTCTGATTAAGTGATTAATTTGGGACACACCCCTTTCACATTTCAATTAATTATAATAATTTCAAATGATAATTAGGCAATGGAACAAATTTAAATGAGGGTCTCAAAAGGGTATAGGAAAATAGATCCTCGACAACTTTAAGGTACACTCTTGTACTAAGAATGAATAGTTGAATTTTAATGAAATGAATCATTATCAACAAGGGGGTCCACCCCTGCTCGCTTCGCTCGCTTACCCCCGGCTTGCTTTGCTCGCGGTGAGGTGCGGCTATAGTGGTACAGTTTACTCGACAGTCGGATACCCTGTGCCCATAGTCTTATATGCTGTTCGGTACGCCGAAGATTTGATGCCCTTGCGAGCGTTGTATTAAATTGTCGACTAATATTTCTAATGACAGTTATGTGACATAGTAAACCGATTTAAATCAAATTCAGTGGGGTTGTATAAGACCCCACCAGGTTTTCAAGCTGGTTAAGAAAATTACTAATTTGGAGTTTTCAGTGCTCGGCAACGAGCAAAGAGTAGTGCTCGAAAATGATTTTTGTCCTTTCATGCAGCACAATGGATAGCACTCAGCTTTTGTCTTGCTGTATTGATAAATGTGACGTCACATGGCATTTTGCAATGCATACATATGTATAAATTTATGTATTTACACAATTATATTTTAATACAACTGTAATAAGTATGTATGTATGAGCATATATTATGCATCATCAATGATATGATGCTAAAATGATATCGATAATGTCGATAAGCAAAATCACTGGAGTGTGCGGGCACACTGTCTTGCGCTCGCTTTAGCTAAGTTTCCACCAGAGATAAATTCCTGTACCCCAGGGTAAACTCCATATACAAAAAACGTTGGCTGGGGGCTGTTCACAACGCAGGACAGAATTAATTTAATTCAGGAAGTGGAGAAATATCCAATAATTTATGATTTCACCGACAAAATGCATTTCGATGCCATTTTTTTGAAGACGTCATATGCAATAGTGCAATAGGCAAACAAGCCCAAATTGGTCACTGCATCTGATTTACCCATTATTTCAACAAAACTTGCCATTTTGTACCTTTCAATTATTCACACAGATTGGCGCTTTGTAAAATGTAAACAAAGCACAGCTGGCGCACCAGTGGGACCAATAGACATTTGGTTACTTTTTGGTGTTGCGTTGGTCACACTAATTTCCGATGGGGGTAGAGAAAAAAAGTCATATATTTCGTCACCGACCATCGGAATTTAGTGTGACCAACGCCACACCAAAAAGTAACTAAATGTCGACTGGTCCCACTGGTGCGTCAGCTGTTCGTTGTTTACATTTTTAAAAGTGCAAATTAGAATAAAATAATTTTAAGGTACAAAATGGCAAATTCTTTGAAATGAAGATGATCAGATCAGATGCAGTGATGAAAGTACTCAATGTGGGATTGTTTGCTTATTGCGATATTGTCCCCAGCTGCACTCTCCCACGCTAACTTCATCAAAACTACATCGAAGTGCTTTTTATCAGTCAAATCTTAAATGATTGGATACTTTTCCACTTCTTGAGTTAGATCTATTATGTCCTATGTAGTGAACAGGTCCAGGCGCCCTTTTTACACTTTTAATTCGCTTTTCGGCATTTTTCAAATATTCCCGTGTTCTCATTCAACAACCCCTTGTCAAAAAAATGAACAAGGCATATATTTCTACACCGGGTACCGAAATACCAGCTGTTGTGCTAAAAGGGTTGAACAACGCCGTAACTTATCTGGCAACTCTGTTTGATGACTTTCGTGGATATCGCAGCAGCGGAATTTAGACGACCGTATTCGGCTACCCCCCAGCCGACGTTTTGCTATATGGAGTTTACCCCGGGGTACCGGAATTTATCTCTAGGGGGTAGAGAAAAAAAAAGTCATATATTTCGTCACCGACCATCGGAAATTAGTGTGACCAACGTAACTCCAAAGAGTAACCAAATGTCTATTGGTCCCACTGGTGCGCCAGCTGTGCTTTGTTTACATTTTACAAAGCGCCAATCTGTGTGAATAATTGAAAGGTACAAAATGGCAAGTTTTGTTGAAATAATGGGTAAATCAGATGCAGTGACCAATTTGGGCTTGTTTGCCTATTGCACTATTGCATATGCCGTCTTCAAAAAAATGGCATCGAAATGCATTTTGTCGGTGAAATCATAAATTATTGGATATTTCTCCACTTCCTGAATTAAATTAATTCTGTCCTGCGTTGTGAACAGGTTCAGGCGCCCCTTTTTCGCTTTAAATTCACTTTTCGACATTTTTTAAATTCACACGTTTTTCTCATTCAACAACCCCTCGTCAAAAGAATGAACAAGGCATATATTTCTACACCGGGTATAAAAAAAACCAGCTGTTGTGTCAAAAGTGTTGAACAACGCCGTACCTTATCTGGCAACTCTGTTTGATGCCGTTCGTGGATATCGCAGCAGCGGAATTTAGACGACTTTATTCAGCTGGCCCCCAGCCAACGTTTTTTTATATGGAGTTTACCCTGGGGTACAGGAATTTATCTCTGGTGGAAATTAGGCTTTACATATAAACAAACATATGCGTTCTCGCTCGCACATTGCATTGCATATGCAAATATTGAATTAAAACCAAGTCAATCGTTATGAAACTTTCAGAGTCATTTAATGGGCTTACTTCTCAACTGCTTAGTCAGTTAAAAAGTGCTATCTTAAGATTTGAGCCTGTAAATCGTTTTGTGTGATTTGTGGGCGGAGGGGGCTTGGCATCCAAAATTGGAAACTTGACCTGCGTATGGTACCCAGCTACCTACATTCCAAGTTTGAAGTCTCTAGCTCTTATAGTCTTTGAGATCGACGCGTTCAAACAGACGGACGGACAGACGGACGGACATGGCTATATCGACTCGGCTGTTTATACTGATCAAGAATATATATACTTTAGGGGTGCTGCCACGCCTCCTTCTGCCTCATTATACCCTTTTTGCCCATTTTTAATGGGCACAGGGTTTAAAAATCTATTACTACTGCTCCAAGAAAGTGCGGGTCAAAATCAATCCCTAATAGTGTTCAAAACTCGGTGATCTCGGGACTTTAACAAGGTTAATGTTAAAGTCATTGTTATTTGATCAAATATATTCTTAAATTAATACGTAGTTCAAAAATTAATTCATGAACTTAAACTTGAATTTTAGAATGCATTTTTTTTCTATGTACTAAAAATTAACTTAAGTTAAAAGGAAAAATAAAAATAATTTGAGAAATTGTAAATACTGTGTGCAATTGTGATTAATGAAATTGTGGAAAATAGTCAATTTTAATTACCAGAGAATTGCTGTGCTCCACCTTGCCCCACTGTGCCCGTTTTAAACCAATGTGCTCTGGTGCAAATCACATTTAAAATTAACAAAAACATTTTATTCATGTGCTTAAAGTGATTCGTTGTCAATAAAAAAAATAATTAAGATATTATTAGAGGGACCATCAAAAAAAAAAATTTGGGGGTGCGATGTTGCAGTAAAGTTAACTGTGCTTAATTAACGGCCAAAACCAAAGCCGAAGCCACCGAAGACATTGGAATTGGAGTTGGCGCCGCCACGGTTGCGATTGCCACCACCACTGGCAGCTGCATCCGCACCGGCTCCGGCTCCATTGCCGCGTCCTCCGGCGCTGGCATTGGCATTTGCATTGGCCGACTGACCATTGGTTGCGGTTGCGCTGGCGCTGCTTGAAGCCGAGTTGGTAACGGAGCCATTCGGGCCGCGCTGCGAGCTGATATTGGCTGCAGTGTTGGCTGCCGCATTACCTTGACCCTGATTGCCCTGGAAGATGGACTGACTGTTGGCGCCGGAGGTGACCGACTGTTGGTTGCCGTCCGTCACCACTTGAGTGTCCGTGTTGGCGATGTTCGTTGAGCTGCCACCGGCATTGTTATTGGTAGCCATTGAGCCGCTGTTCGAGCCAATTGTCTCCCTATTGCCATCCCTAGTATTTTGAGTATTCGCATTCGAGCTGGAAGCCTGCTGACCTTCGCCATCGAAATTCAACGCCTGCGACTGAGCTCCATTTGTCTGCGAGCCTGGTCCGCTTTGTTGATTCGTATTTGCCGAGCTCACCTGTCCGCTGCTGCCATCGCCAGCCAGATTGGAGCCAATGCTGCTGCTGCCCGAGTTCTGTGATCCATCCGCATTCTGGTTGGCAAAATTGTTGCTGCCCGCCTGCTGATTGAACCCAGGTCCGCCCTGAGCTCCTGAAGTGCCAAATGACTGCACTTGTCCGCGATTCTTGCCACCTTGTGGCTGTTGGAATCCACCAAAGTTGCTGGGACGTCCAAACTGACGACGTGGTCGTTCCGTATTCTGGAAGTTACCAAAACCATCGAAGCCCCCATAGCCGAAGTTGTTAAAAGTCTGTTGCGGATAACCAAAGGGCACGAACTGAGCACGACGCTTGGGGCGCGCCAGGCGACGATTGGCAGAGACAAATGGTTGCTGCTGGTAGACACGTTGTGGGGCACGACGTTGACGGGGGAAACCACCATATGTGGCACCTTGGGTGATCGCATTGCCCCCGAAGCCGCCGGCATTGGCCGATGTCTGTCCATTGCGAGTGCGCCCATAGGCATTGGAGTTGCTCACTGTCTCCCTGACATTGACTCCACCATATTGCTGGGTATTCGTGTTTGAATTGCTATTGGATCCAACACGTGCTCCCTTACCTTGAGCATTTACCTCGGCTTGACCCAGGCTGTTGCTGCTGCGCTGCACGTTGTTGTCCAGATCGAGACTGAGCAGTCCTAAGCCGAGACGAGCATTACCGTCGGCACCGCGTTGAAGGCCGAATCCTTGACGCAGGTTGTCGGGCGAGAGGGAAGCACCGAGGCCTAGATTTCCCACACGGAACTGATTGGCAATGCCACCAGAAACGGCGCCATTCGCATTGGTACGCGTGCGTGTCAACGTGTTTCCGATCTGCAAGCCGCCGATATCCACATCGCGGTTACGTGCCTGACTGTCGGACACAATGCGCTGTCCATTCTGTCGGGTCACGGCCCGTGAATTGGACAGACCCTGCGTATACTCAACATTGTTGCCAAAGTCCACCTGGCGCTCATAAGCGTTCGTGTTCGCCCTCGAAACGGAGCCTTGACGACCACGTCCACCACCACCGCCAACGAATCCTGGCTGAGCTCCATATACCGGATTGCCAAAAGGCGCGTATTGTGCATCAGCTAGAGAAAGAGATAAAATTACAGTGAGAGGGTGAGCGAGTGTAAGAGGAAAATGCGACAAAAATGGCAAATGGAAAAGTTTTCGCCCACCTGGCGAAACTTTATTGCGCGATATTAAAGCTAAACATATCAGAGAGCTTCATGCATTTATAATCCCCCCATAACAACAGCAACTCAACTCCTCAAACTTGTTCCACTCGCTTCGTTTCTATATTTGTGTTTTTTTCTTTATTTCTTTTTAGACGGTTTCTAATTTGAATATCATTAAATGTGCGCTCTGTTTCCTACCAATATTATTATTATTATTATTATTATTATTATTATTATTATTATTATTATTATTATTATTATTATTATTATTAAATTATTATTATTATTATTATTATTATTATTATTATTATTATTATTATTATTATTATTATTATTATTATTATTATTATTATTATTATTATTATTATTATTATTATTATTATTATTATTATTATTATTATTATTATTATTATTATTATTATTATTATTATTATTATTATTATTATTATTATTATTATTATTATTATTATTATTATTATTATTATTATTATTATTATTATTATTATTATTATTATTATTATTATTATTATTATTATTATTATTATTATTATTATTATTATTATTATTATTATTATTATTATTATTATTATTATTATTATTATTATTATTATTATTATTATTATTATTATTATTATTATTATTATTATTATTATTATTATTATTATTATTATTATTATTATTATTATTATTATTATTATTATTATTATTATTATTATTATTATTATTATTATTATTATTATTATTATTATTATTATTATTATTATTATTATTATTATTATTATTATTATTATTATTATTATTATTATTATTATTATTATTATTATTATTATTATTATTATTATTATTATTATTATTATTATTATTATTATTATTATTATTATTATTATTATTATTATTATTATTATTATTATTATTATTATTATTATTATTAGGTAAAAAAAATTGAGTTATAAATGCTTTCAACGATTTTTCAGATTTTTGAAACTCAAATCGAAAGATTACCGTGCTTTTGAGAAATATATTTGGGCTTTATACAATTTAGGAGCTGTTCTGGATCAATTACAATAAACACAAACTGGTTTAGGGAATTTTGGCTTCCCAAAAGAATCTCTAAAGTTACTGGTTCATTATGCGAAAAAACATTCGGAAATTAAAATGCTTATAGAACTGGCTTTTGCTAAGCAATCATAATATTAAAAGACAAGTCCAACAGACTTTTGTCAATAGGTTAAAAGGTTAAAAAGGTTGAAAGGTGTACTAAAGCTGATATATAATTAACTTTAATTTAAAATTTAAATAAAAAGTATCTCAGTTTGTCTAAAATTCTATAAAGAAGTTTCGAAAATAACAGACCTATAATTTTATAGATTCACGAGGTCATTCAAAAATATTAAGTTTTATTTTGTTGATTTATTCCTCAGATCCCCTCGAACCGAACACAAATGACTCTTTAGAGCGACTATTTAACTTAAGAGCTTTGCATTTGTGTGTACGGATGTGTCAGTGTGTGTTTGTTAGGATTGCCAGACATTGTCCTCTACCAGTTGTTCGTTTTGTTGTTGCCAATGTAATTGTCATTTTAGAAGTTCAGTCAAAATTCGTTGCACGTTGGCGTCAAATCGAGCGATAATTTTGCAATATTGCTTCAATATCAAAGCCCCAAATATATACTCTCTGTATTTATGTGTGTGTGTGTGTGTGTTTTGGTCTCATTATCCTAGCTGTTCAGTGCTGGCATTGGCATAAAAATATTTACCTTGTGGTTGACAAACTGCCAGCCAGCACACAATTAATCCAGCAAATGCGTGTCGCATCCTCATCCTGCCGATGTATCCGTATCTGATATACGCTTGTGCTTGTTCGTATCTATATATATTTCCAGTTGTCCTGCTGTGTCCTGTGTTCCACTGTGCTCGGTGGTAATTTACCGTTGCGAAAACAGCGCACGCAATGAGCGCGTTTTTTTGGCCGCTGGCGACTTTTATTGTCCGCTGTTTTTTGTCGTCTTTGGCCTTTTTTTGTTGGCCGTTATTATAATTTTTTTTGTGACTACACGCGCGTATGTTTTGCGTTAAGCGTTCACTGGCGTTCTAAGTCCCTCGCTGGTGTTGTAATCAAGCTTTAAACCAAACAATAATTAACGCGCTTTATTGATTAGCTCCCGGCTGCGGCTGCGGCTGCGACTGCGTCGGCGTTGTCGCTCAGCCTCGGCGCCAAGCTGCTGATTATTAAGTAGTATTATTCTATTCTTTATTTTGTTTTTATCTTTTTGAGAAAAAAGTTAGTTTTCGTACAGGTTTTTTTTTTTAATATTTTTTGAGCTCGTATTCGGAGAGTGTTTCTCTGCCGCGAATTCTCGTTTTACTTGTTTTCAAACCCAGCCAGTATAACAACAGCAATAAAGTTTCGTTTGCTTATTGATGAGTTCATTAAATGCACAAACAACAAATCGGAGATTTTATAAATTTTTTGATTATCATATTACTTCTTTGTTAGGCGCAGCTTCCATTGGGGATTTTTTTGTTTGATTTGAAACCAGAAACAGAATACGTACTGCCAGATGCTGACGATACAATCCAGAAAATGGGAATACATTTAAATCACTCAACTCAATTCCATGATCGCAAATCAAAATAGAATTCAAATAGACCAGATAAAATGAAGCCAATAAAAATAGTTTGATAAGAATCCTATTATTCGCAATGGAATGTTTAACTAAAAGAAGAATGCGATTTATGGTATTCCCCGTTCAAAATATATTTGAATACGGTATAAATTCAAAGAAAATACTCAAACAATAGACTTTGTTTAAGAGCATTCTCTTTATTTATTTTTAAAGGTATTTTATTGACACATTAACTTTCTAGAGAATATATCTTAAGATAATGATATTTATCACTAGTCCCCCCCTAGTCATGATAATATACATATACAGGAAGAATAAAAATTGTTTACGATAGAGCGATCAGATGGAGATGGAGGTATGTTTTAATAATGTGCAAGTGGGTTAGCATGTTGAAGAATTTTTTTAAAATGTTAATATATGATAAATTTTTATAATCAAGGTAATCTATTTAGCATTAGATAACTACACTTTTTAAAATTGTGACGATTATTAACTATACCCTTTTTTAGTTCCATCTTTTATTATTTCCAAATTGAAGTAAGCTTTAATGGTGATATTCACAGATAGTTATTCGAAAATTGGGATTCATCCAAAACTTAACCTCAGTTTGCCAAACAGGTAGTCGGATATTCAGGGTCTTTGAAATCCCCCTCTCGGTTTGACGTCAATGTACTCACTGTAGGTCACTTAAATCTGTAGTTGAGCTAAGTTTGTTTTGTGTGTGTGATCTTTAAGCAACTGATATAACCGCATGTTCATTATTCGAGTTAGTCATTAAATTGCCATAAAACGCCAAAAAAAAAAAACTCGTCTTGGGCTTAAGAGTGTTGACAAAAGTGTTTAGCATTCTCGGAACTTGTATGCGAACAATGCCCAACACTGTATACGAAGATAAGTGAGAGAAACTGCTCTGTTGGAGGCTCTAAGTATTCAAAATACAATACTTATCTATAGATATTCGTATTTAAGAACCTGTATCTTAATTTTTATCATGCGAATGCTTTTGTATGTATATGGGTACTTGTAATAATATTTGTGAACTTCAAATTCGAATACTCCTATTCGATTTGTCAGCGCAATTTGCAAATAAAAAAAAAAAACAACTGGAAAACTACATTGCAAGAAAAGTCACTGAACGGTAACAACAATAAATTGGGTCACACACAACGCTAAACTTTCGCCAACTGAAGTGCGAGAGAGTGAGAGGAACAGATAGAGGGAGAGTTTCAGTTCTGTTCGATATATAAAAAATTGTTTTTTATTGTTATTTCATTTCTAACGCTTATCGGTCTGGCGGCATCTTTACGCTGACGAGCGCTTCGAGACTGCTCCCACCCTCTCTCTCTCTCGCTCTTTCTCTGTTCTTCGGCTAGCTGCCTCTTCCCAATATTTTATGCTAAGCCCTGCCACGCCTGGCATGCGCCCATTTGGTTGTTGCCTTGAACGCGTGAAATGGAGTAGAAAAATTGTTTTTCTATCAAAGGCAAAAAATCACAGCAGTGTGCACCACCGACACCACCATCAAGCCACCGCATCACACAGCACCACAGCCACCCACACCACCAATCAAACATTAGCTAGCAGCAACAATTTTGTTGTTTATGTTGCCATCGCTTTTGCTTCTCTATCAATTTAATGCCCACAACGTCACCGGACAGGCGGCTTTAACTTTTTCCAACTTTGTTTTTATATTTTTTTCCGCCTTTTTCGGAACGTATTTGGGGGGGGGGGCGGAGAGGTTGAGGGTTGGGGTCACTTGAACTGCTGCTTCGGTTTTTGGTTTCTGATTTTGGTTCTGTTTCGGTTTCAGTTTCGGGTTTTTGCTGTCCGCCGTTGTCTGGCGGCATTAGCGCGGCTCAGACTTTGATTTGCTCTGCTAATTGAAGTTTTATTCGCTTTAGCAACGCTCACAATGCTTGGTGCAAGCGATGGCAAAGAGGGGGCAGAAGAGGGAAAACAGTCAGGTGGAAGCAGGTGATTCCCAAACGACGACTGGATTGGCAACTTGCTTTGCTCGCTTGCAGGGCATGTGCAGACAATAGAATTATCGATTCTTTTTTCGCTTGCTTTATGGCGCATTAAGATTTGATGATACCGAGGTTATCTACGTTTAGATCTTATCATAAATTCATATTTATCAAGAGGCTTTTTCTCAACTTTGATATTAAATCATAGCAGAAAATTCATGTTTATCGAGGATCTTAGGCGTCGATGTGATCTTTTTGAGATATCTATATCTTATAAAAAAAACTTCTTAACAAAGTAATAGTCTAGTAACGAAAGTCTTTCCATGTCACAACATTTCTGATTTTCGATTTTGTGGCGAACAATATTCAATTTAATAATAATTTATAAAAAAAAAAATTATTTTGACAGTCGGCATTTTTCGGTTTTTCCGTTTTCCCGCTAACCTAGCGTGTTTTCCAAAAAGTCGAACGAAAAAAAGTAAAACAAACATTTCTAAATTTCCGATAAAGCTTAGTTTCCACCAAAGTTTGGGGGTAGCGAAATAAAAATGTCATATATTTCGACACCGACCAACGGAATTTAGAGTGACCAACGCAACACCAAAAAGTAACCAAATGTCGATTGGTCTCACTGGTGCGTCAGCTGTG